>OY992882.1:104768526-105368526 GCA_963921405.1 Cepaea hortensis
TCATCCTCGTCTCCTACTCTTCTTCTTTATCTTCTTCTTCTTCTTCTTCTTCTTCTTCTTCTTCTTCTTCTTCTTCTTCTTCTTCTTCTTCTTCTTCTTCCTCCTCTCCTCCTCCTCCTCCTCTTCTTCTTCCTCCTCATCCTCGTCTCCTACTCTTCTTCTTTATCATGCCAGTATGGATTGTATACGATTCGTGTTCTTTCATCATCATCGTCATGTGCTATATCGATAAGCGTGGGTGGTCATGTTTCGCCATCTTACATAATCACCATAGCCGTGGATCAGCTCTGTGTTCTTGTCTCGACCATGCCATATGGTCAAGCCATCCAGATATTTACTTCTCTGCACTCCAATTGTTCTTTTCCTTCTCAATCTTGCCATTTGTCGTCAAGTGCTCTAGTTTATTTCTTCTCATTACATGACACCAAAACATTTGACTGTTTGTCTAATTTCTCCAGATAGTTTACGGTTTTCGTTTGCTTCTTGTAGGACTTGCTCATTGGTTTCTCTGTCTTTCCATGGTATTCTTTGCATTTTCCGCAGAAACCATATTTCCAATGCTATTAGATGTTTTTCGGCTTGTCTGCTCATTATCCACATTTCACATCCATACAAAATTATAGGTTCTATGTAGCACTTCAACACTCTTTTTTCTCGTTGCAATTGACATCTTCCTATTGTAATGATTAGAATGTTTTCCCTCTTCCAAAAGCCTAAGACTTTGTCATAGCGATTCTTGTTCTAATCTCTTCAAGGCACCACCCATCAGATGTTACGACTGCTCAAAATAGTTGTACCGATTCACTTGTTTAAGAATTTTACCATTTACCTGTATACCACATTGTGGTATTTCTTTCTTCCTAGTGACGACCATAATCTCTGTCTTCCTACAATTTAATTATAACCCCAGTTGTACACTGAGTACATTAACCGTATCTACTAAACGTTGCATTTTCTGTTCATTGGCTGCAATTAATACTCCATAATACTCATATCTAATTTGTTTGCTGTTATGTCCCACATTTGTGATTCCTCTCATATCTTCTAAATTTCTAAAAAATAGTTTCACTATATAGGGAAATCAGATCTGGAGACATAAGAAGTCCATGCCGCACACCTCTCTTAATAGCTGATATTAACCTACTTCGTTCTCAATCTTTATGGCAGCTTGCTGTTTCAAGTGTATATTTGAGGTTTTTCCTATCAATTTGAAGATCTGCAAGTATCTTCATCATGTTGACACGTCTTAATTTATCGAAAGCCTTTTGTGTAGTCAATGAAGCAAAGATGTAGGTATTTGTTTACTTCTATAGAACGTTCAATTAATGTTCTCAGCATATATACAGCATTTACTGTATCATTGTCTTATACATACCCACATTGTTCTTCTCCTATTTCGGGTTGTATGTCTAATTCTTTGCACTATGATTCTTAGCAAAATCTTTGTGGTGTGGCTCATTATACTAACTGTTCGACGTTGATCACATTCCAAGACTCTTGATTTCTTCGGGACTTTAATAAATATAGAATTACATAATTCAGGGGGTATATCTCCAGGGTGGAACAATATCAGCCTAGTAAGAGAGGTGTTAGGCAGGAATGTGTAATGTCTCCAGATCTTTTCCCCCTATACAGTGAACATATTTTCAGAAGGGTAGAAGATATAAAAGGAATCAGCATTGGATGACGAAACATCAATAACATAAGATATGCAGATGATACAGTATTGATTGCAGACAATGCGCAGGATCTGCAACAATTAGCAGATGCGATTGTTGTACACAGTGAGCAACTGGGGTTAGAATTAAATTGTAAAAAGACACAGGCTATTGTAGTCACTAGGAAGAACGAAATACCACAATGTAATATACAAGTAAATGGAACTATTCTTCACCAAGTGAATCGGTACAATTATCTTGGAACAGTCATAACATCTGGTGGGCGATGCCTTGAAGAGATTAGAACAAGAATCGCCATGGCGAAAGTAACCTTTAGCAAGATGAAAAACATTCTGACCAATAAAAAGATGTCAATTGAAACGAGAAAAAGAGTGTTGAGGGGATACATAGAGCCTGTTCTTTTGTTTGATTGATTGATTGATTGATTTAGGAATCGACATCACAGCATTCGGGGCATTCCCATAAGCGCTCCGTCCCCAACCTCAGCAGCCAGCGAAGAGTTCCAACACCAATAGTACCAGTAGCAATCTGATTATATGTCCGTCTCGCCTTTCCTCTGAGCGTTGAGCGTCGGCCAGATCCCCTCGTCACTCCTCGCTGTCTCATTCTTGCCAGACCATAGTAATCCAGTTGCTCCTCCGAGGTGTACACGTGCTCCCACAAGGCCGCAACCACGTCTGCCTTGTCATGTATCAATATTCCACCAAGTTCTGCAGAGCCAGCCATTCTGTCCACCTGTTAATTTCCCAGCACACCGGCATGCCCCGGAGAAAAGATCCAGGCGATGCTTGTCACCCGTGACCTCCGAAGCGATGCAAGCCACTCCGCACGAAACCTGCCCGTCCTCATCCTCGTCAGCATTCTTTCTGAGTCAGTTACAATCACGATGTGTGTGTGTGTGTGTGTGTGTGTGTGTGTGTGTGTGTGTGTGTGTGTGTGTGTGTGTGTGTGTGTGTGTGTCGTATACTCCATACAGCGGAGAGCAGCAATGACTGCCTCCACCTCAATTCTTAAGCTGGATGTTGTGGTATCATATGCCAGGCTCTCCTGCACCAAACGTCGACCATTAACTTTCGCTATGAACCCCCAGCCACTTCTCTCACCTCTTGACACCGAACCATCTGTGTAGATAATCACATCACCGGTGTGAACATTGTCCTGAATTAGTTGCTGGATTTCCACTTCCGTGGCCCCTGCTGGCCACTCCCTGAACTCCCGGCTTAATGTGATTATAACTCTGCACAAGTCTGACTGTTCATCTGGCACTCTGACCCACTCCTCTCCACGCCTAATGTTCTCCAAGGGGCACACCTGTCTGATCGTATCCTACGCCTGAGCCATCCATGATTTCCTTCTTATCAGTCGCTGACCCTTAACTGCATCCAGCGCCTCATGCAGTGGGTGGTCTGTGTCTGCAGCTACTCTGAGGTATGCCTTCGCCTGCATCACCTTGAGCCTGCCAGCAACAGTGGCAGACTAAGGATGTAACGTATACACACTACTGGGGTATCTCTGGTGCATCCCAGAATGACCCGCATTCTGTTCTTTTGTATGGATGTGAAACTTGGACAATGAGCAGTCAAGCTGAAAAACATCTGATGGCTGCAGAAATGTGGTTTCTGAGGAAAATGCAAAGAATACCATGGACAGACAGAAAAACCAATGACCAAGTACTACAGGAGACAAATGACAATCGTAAATTGATTAGAGAAATTAGACAAAGACAGTCAAAATTTGTTGGACATGTTATGAGAAGAAATGAATTGGAGAACCCCCGGGAAGGTTAACCCGGTCAACAAATGCCCGCAGAAGTCGGATGTGTCGGCCTAACGGCGCAAGAACGCAGCTCTGCTGTAAACAGGCACAACGCAATCACATCCGAAAAAAAACTCTGGATGAACGAAGAAGAAGAAGAATTGGAGAACTTAGTGACAACTGGCAAGATCGAAGGGAACAGACCAAGAGGAAGACCGAGAGGAAAATACCTGGATGGCTTGGCCACATGGCATCGACGAGACAGGAACACTGGACTGATCCACGACTCTGGTGATCGAGTGAAATGGCGAATCATGACCGCCCACTCTTTCCGCCATGGCACATGATTGATTGATTGATATATCTAGTATATATATTGTTTTCAGCAGTCCGGTGACATGGTCTATTCCATATTCTTCGAAAGCATTGATAATTTCTGTTGTGATGCTGCCTGGACCCGGGGTATTGTCAGTGTTCATATGGTTAAAAGGATTCTGAACCTCCATCCTCAAAATTGATGGTCCTTCTTTATAATTCAGAAAATCATACTGTTTTTCTCTTGTATCATCATAAAGATCTTTCACTAATCTGACCATGGATGTAAAACTTATCTTTTTTATTGTGATTTGCCATCTTTGTTTTTCTTTACTGTGGCCGAAATATTTCACTTTCTTGTTATGCCTTCCACCTGCTCTCTTTTTATTCTCAGTGTTTCTATTATCCCTGTATTTGATTGTTTGTATTTATTTTATGAAATACGAGACATTCTTGTGTATAACCATAGTTTCAATCTGACTTTCTAAGTTCTTGTTCAGTCTCAAAGGGATTGCGCACCACATTTTAATGTGGAATTAAAAAAAATTTGTTGCGTATCCCTTACGGGACGTTGCAGTCAACACCAGCATTTTTCAGCTGCTGTTACTGTACTGGGCAAGTGTTACGTTCAGTAGTTTGCCATTGCTTTCTGAACGACCGGCTCCCATACCAGCACGTTATAACACAACGCGACATGGTCTGCTGCGCAAATCGGTCGCAGCTTACCTTCGAACGCCTGGTACCCGGCTCACGAACCGCGTTCGCAAGCCTTTAGCCTCGTGGAATACATATATAAAATTTGTAAATGTTAATATTTTGTTTAATGTTGTTGAATACACTTTTGGCTATTCACATTTTCTTTTCGATTTCTGTTTCGTGTCTGCTATGATCTATTAGTTATTACCACATGTCCAAGATTGGAGAAACGTATCACGTGTTCTGGTATCACCCAGTTTGCTGTGATTGTCAGTGTCAATGTGTTCTCTTCAGGTATCGGGGTCACGAACTCGTTATGATAGGTTCGTTGCAAGAAAAATGTCTCGAAGCAGGAATCTGCTATGGAGCTGTGATGTGATACTGATAGCGTCATCTCTTTTTGTACACCTGAATGTTGTTTTTCTTCCACTTATGCCGTCAGGCGTCGTGGGGAGGGGTAATTGAAGTTCCAGCGCCTGTGACTAGCGCCTTTCCTCCAATTTCCTCCATGAATCTTGAGCAGAATTTTAGGTTCAAGTAAATTCCCTACCGGTTTGCTAGACCAGCCGTAGGTTCCTTACCTACTTAACCCTAGTATATTTGCTACTACCACTAAGTCACATCATCCACTGGTCGCCTGCTGGCAAGCTTCGAGCTGTGCCAGGTAGGACTCACCGAACGTCGATAGAGTCCCGTATTGTTATTTTTCGTCACCTCCCCGTGCCGGGAATGGGTAAGTTGCGCGCCTGCTATCTTCCTTGAATACACGGAGGAATGGGTATGTCTTTCCCTCAGAGAGGCGGCGGGCGCAGAGGTCAAAACCTCGTCCGACAGTGCTCATGATATTATCATGAGTAGTCCCCTTTCAGCTACGCTAAAGCAATCCTTAAGTTCGTAGTACTAGCCTGGAATCATCAGAATAGTTTTACACTGTTGACATGGCTGCAGCTGGCTAGATGATCGATTTTACTGGACACAATCGCACAGTCAGCATATACGAGCGTGGCTTGACAGTTCACGCCAAACACCAAACATAAACAGTCATGTCATAATAATTAATTAACACGAAGCAGCTTCCTTATATGAACCCGTGATGGTATAGCGCCATCATATTCTGTGGGCCTGAGAGCAAGGAAGAAAAGGTCATTAATCTGTTCTTTATATTGACAAGAGACGAACGCAGGCGTCGAACAGCTATATTATAACTCGTTATTTTTTTTATAATAAGTAACATTTGTCTGTCTATAATAGTGAAACCTCGTTGTTGTAATAGAGCACACAGTCGTATATATATATATATATATATATATATATATATATATATATATATATATATATATATATATATATATATATATATATATATATATATATATATATATATATATATATGCAGATGGGTAAGAGATCTCAGGGTCGGCCTCTACTACGATACAAATATGTGTGTAAGCGGGACATGATTGATACAGGCATTGATAATGCACACTGGGAGCAAGTCGCCGCTGAGCGTGTTGCATGGAGGGCAAACATCAGAAATGGAATAAAGACAAAGGAGAAAATTATTGCAGATAAGTCACACACCAAGCGTTTGAGACGTAAGATGGTGCATGATGGTGGAAATGACCACGTGTTCACATGCACCCACTGTGAACGGACATTTACATCGCAAATTGGCCTTATCAGTCACATTCGCTACCGCCATAGGTAAAAGTTATTATGCCTTTTTAAAGCACAAACTATCGTCTGTTAAGACGGCAAGGTGCCAATGGATTATATCCGCATGTTGGAATGTCAGATTTTAGTCAGTTATGAATGAGCTATCGTATGACAGCAGACGAGAACCAAGTGATGACTGCGAATCTACAGCCATGGTCAGACTGCGAGAACAGCAAATTAAAAGTGGTGTTGCCAAACAAGAACACTACGCAGGAAGCCAAAGAAGATTGATAAACCAGCACAGAACCGGTGTCGTGAGCCGTTACACGCTGCGGCATTTGCTGAGGAGGGGATCCGAGCACTTATGGATTGAATGGTTCGATGTTCAATGAGGATGATCTGTCGACTAACTAACTAACTATGACAGTAGACATTACTACCTGCTTTCTCTTAGCGCCGAATGTTGGGCGATGCTCATTAAACTCGACACCCTACGTTGTGCCAACAGCTTCGTGCGGAGGGGAGCAATTGGGAGGATACAAGCCTTACCCTAGTGCGAGGAAATGCAACCTAAAGACTAAATGTCATGGCATGGCAGACCATGTCCTTAGCCTTGTTTGGCAACTGGTCTAGGATGGAGGCTCCGACAGACGGACAGTTAGAGTATTGCTTTGCTGATCCGACAGATTCTGCAGCTTATCTTGTTCCAAACGTACTGTGTTGCCTTTTCCCTGGAGTAAACTAGGCAGGCCGAGAGAGAGAGAGAGAGAGAGAGAGAGAGAGAGAGAGAGAGAGAGAGAGAGAGAGAGAGAGAGAGAGAGGAGGGAGGGAGGGAGATCATGCTGCAAACACATGGCCTCTATATTCAGCCCAAGCTTTGTGCTATGGAGCTGTATAACTCCGTCCCTGGTCCCCACTATGGGTTGTAGTAGTTATTGTGCCAGTTTTGAAGCACAATTAAACAAATTATACTTTATAGTATTATAGTCAGTTTAATAGATATAGACTATTGTGTGTCAAGGGTCAAGACGGCAAGGTGCCAGTGAGTGATTTCTTTTAACGAGTCCGAAATATTTTATTTGGCTTATCAACTCACTTAACATTACCATTTGTTCAAGAACGTCTATATTTGATTGTTTTTGTTTTCATGAGATGCGACATATTCTTCTGCTATAAATAAGTGAATAAAGAAAACAGGGACCAGAAGAACGAAACCTGATCTTAACGACGTTTAATGGCGGATAACTCGAACAGTTACATAACAATATTATTGTGTTAACAAACAGGAAAACTCTGTGTCATGCAGCGTCATGTTTCTATTCTTGGTGTAATTTCACGTTGTCTGACAACTGTTCATTCACCTGCATCTAACCCGAAGTTGTACTTACAACCATACTTTACTCATTGTGCCAAAGTCAGTTCGACAGCTTCAGGAAATTCTATTTTCCGAAAGATGGGCGATACTCATTCTGGTACGATAGTAGTACTACTGTACTAGTACTATTAGATTAAATAATAGTTTACTGCTCAGTGGCACCAGGCACCAGTGTTGGTTGATGTCTTTCTTAGGCATAAATTTGAATCTTTTGCAGCATAACATGTTTAAAATTATAATATGATTTTATTGATATGTAGTGTTGATTAAATTTAATATAAGGAATGATCATCTACTTTCACTTTCATCTATTCTAAATTCTAGAAGTCCCTTGCAGTTGCAGACTATCGATTCAATTTCATGTCCCCGGAAGTAACAGTATTAACTATTATATTTAGTATATGAGTATATTTAGGTATAGGCAAGACAGCGTTTACCTGCAAATCGTTGTGGAACATAATGAGCACGGCAAGGCGCATTGAGTGCCCTGGTCATCCACTGCACCTGTATTCGTCTCCAGTCGTCTTGACTTGTCTTGCCACTGGACTCAGATGGACTCGGGCGAGAGAGTGAGGTCGACGAATTGCACAACTCTTCCTCACTTTAATCCAATTCATCGCGCAAGTCATTCTTCATCCAACTTCATATATCACCTTCAGGCGATGGGCGAGCGGTGAAGCGGCAGGCGTGAGTACGCTGGCAGTCATAGTCGCAGATCTGCACACAGGTGGCTCAGGCCATATGGTCGTCTTCTACTGACCGGAGCAGCAGTGGGATTCGGCAGCCCCCTGAGTGACTGAGCAGCCCTCTATAGGAAAGCACTGCTCACCTTCATAGCATGAGGAAGGGGCTAGAAAAGATGCCCTAAACATTGTCTGCTCCATCATTACCTAACCTGCTAGCCGCGGTTGGTTGGTACCCTATACTGCGGTCGACATACAAAGTAAAGACAGGCAAAGCTAAAAGACCTAACCATATTCCCTTGACAATCGGAACTTGGAATGTACGCACCCTACTTGATAGAGACGGCACGCCCTGAGAGACGAACAGCACTGATTGGGCGAGAGCTGGGCAGGTACAACATCGACATTGCAGCCTTGAGCGAGATATGACTTGCAGATGAACGCCAAATCTGCGAAGTAGGTGCCAGCTACACATTTTTCTGGAGTGGAAGGAAAAGTGAGGAAAAGACGCCAGTGCGGTGTGGGATTTGCCATTAAGTCAGCCCTGGTTGGCAAACTAGCTGAATTTCCAAAGGCTATAAATGACAGGCTTATGACTATTAAGTTACCCCTAAGTTACCCCTGCTGAAAGGAAAGAAGCATTCAACCATCGTGAGTGTCTATGCACCAACCATGACAAATGAAGATGATGTCAAAAACAAGTTCTATGAGGACCTGCACAACGTATTAACATCTGTTCCCAATGGAGACAAACTTATACTCCTTGGGGACTTCAATGCCAGAGTAGGCAAGGACACTGCCTCTTGGAATGGCATCATTGGAAAGTACGAAGCCGGAAATTGTAACAGCAATGGGCTCCTCCTCCTTCAGACCTGTGCCGAACACGATCTCCTGATCACCAACACAATTTTCCGTCTTCCCACAAGAAATGGGTCATCATGGATGCACCCTTGCTCGAAACACTGTCACCTCATTGACTATGTCATCGTCAGGAGGAGTAACAGGCAAGACGTTCGAGTGACAAAATCCATGTGTGGTGCCGAACGTTAGACAGACCATCGTCTCATTATCTCGAAAATAAACATACACATCAAACCACCACGGCATCCTTAAGGGGCAAAAATGCAAAGAAAACTAAATGTCACCCGCCTAAACAGCAATAAAATGCAGCTGTCGTTTGAAAACATGCTGGAAGACTGCCTCAAACCAAATGCTACAGCTAATGTGGGATGTGGAAACAGAGTGGAGAGTCCTAAAGGACATAATTTATAACACTGCTATGGAAATCCTTGGCCCAGCCGCGCTTCCCCCCCCCCCCCCCCCCCAAGCATCATAAAGACTGGTTTGATGAAAATTCTGAAGACATCAACCAATTGCTGGTCGAGAAACTTCTTCTCCTCAAGGCACATTTGAATGATCCGAAGTCAACATAAAAAAAGATGCCTTCAATAACATTCGGAGAGTAGTGCAGCAGAAACTTCGGCACATGCGGGACTCCTGGCTGAGCAACAAAACTGATGAAATTCAAGGCTTTGCTGACAGACATGATATGAAAAACTTCTACGACTCACTGAAAGTGGTCTACAGTCCTCCATCACCAGGCATAGTTCCTCTCCTCAGTGCAGATGGGGGAACATTGGTCACCGATAAGAAAGAAATCCTTCAACGCTGGGCAGAGCATTTCAGCAACATCTTAAATGCAACTTCTTTCTTCGATGATAAAACCATCAACTGCCTTCCTCAAGTTCCCACTAATGATACACTTGATGACCTGCCAACCATAGTGGAAGTAAACAAAGCCATCCAGCAACTTTCAAGTGGAAAGGCGGCTGGTCCTGATTCCATCCCAGCAGAGATATATAAGGCAGGTGGGCCGGTCCTAATAGAGCAGCTTCACCAAGTCTTTACAAACATATAGGTGAACGAGACCATGCCACAAGATTTCAAGGACGCGTCAATAGTCTACCTTTACAAACGTAAAGAAAACAGCCAATTTTGTGACAACCACCGAGGCATCTCCCTGCTCTCAATCGCAGGGAAGATATTCGCCAGAATTCTTCTCAATCGCCTCACGGCCCATCTCGATCAAGGTCTTCTTCCTGAGAGTCAGTGTGGCTTCAGAAAAGAACGAGGAACTGTTGACATGATTTTCGCTGCTAGGCAGCTGCAAGAGAAATGTCAGGAACAGAACTCTGAAATGTTCTCCACTTTTATTGACCCTACCAAGGCTTTTGATACAGTCAGCAGAGAAGGACTGTGGAAGATTATGGTGAAATATGGCTGTCCACAAAAGTTTGTCCAAATAGTGCGGCTATTTCATGATGGTATGCAGGCAAGAGTACAGGAAAATAGTAACTGTCTGAGCCCTTTCCTGTCACCAATGGAGTGAAGCAAGGATGTGTCCTGGCATCAACACTGTTCAGCGTTATGTTTTCAGCTATGCTGACGAATGCCTTAGAGAACAGTGATATTGGAATAGACATCAACTACCGCATGGATGGAAAGTTGTTCAATCTCAGAAGACTGAAAGCCAAAACCAAAACTACCAGCGACGCCGTCAGAGAGCTCCTGTTTGCTGATGATTGCCCTCTATACGCCAACTCGAGGCAGACATGCAACATAATGTTTCAGCTTTCTCACATGCCTGTGCCAACTTTGGGCTCAATTTCAACTTGGAGAAGACTGTAGTTATGTACCAGCCAGCTCCAGGGAATAATCACACCATGCCGAATATCAAGGTGAATGGTCATAGACTAAGTGTTGTGGATAAATTCACCTATCTTGGCAGCACTGTGTCACAATCTGCCACAATTGATGACGAAGTGAATGCAAGAATCTCCTAGGCCAGCGCGGCCTTTGGCAGACTGTACAAGAATGTATGGGACAGAAATGGAATAAGCCTGCAAACAAAGCTGAAAGTCTATAAAGCAGTTGTATTATCCACACTATCAACAATAGATCAGATTTTTATCTTACGACAAATAGCCGAGAAAAATTGGGAATATAAAAGAGATCTCCATAACATTTTTGTGGATTTTAAAAAGGCTTATGATAGTGTCCATAGGAATAGTCTATGGAATGCTATGCAGGAATTTGGAATACCAACGAAGTTAATCAACATGACCAAACTATGCATGGAAGATACTTATAATATAGTAACATATAAAGGCAGGAAATCAGACCCTTTCCAAATAACATCTGGCTTGAAACAGGGTGATGCACTATTGCCGCTCTTCAATCTGGCTCTAGAGAAAGTTTTAAGGAAGGTAAAGGAGGAATGTGATATTGGAGTAACATCCAAGCTGCTTGGTTATGGAAATGATATAGATATTATAGGGGAAAATGAACAAAAGACATTGGAAATATTGACTTAAAGGAAAAAGCCCAACAGATGAGGCTGGTTATCAACCAAGATAAGACAGAATAGGTAAATTCAAGAGAAGGAATGGCTAAAAACTCTGGCCACATACAAATAGATAATATGACCATTAAAAGAACGGAAACATACAAATACCTGGGTACAATCTTCAACTGCTCCAACATCATTAAGGAAGAAGTACAAACTAGAATCAATTCTTGAAATAAGATATACTATGCACTACATCTACTAAAATCAAATGCGCTATCCTGTAACACCAAAATCACAATACACAAAACACTGATCAGACCAGTTGTGCTATATGGCTCTGAAACCTGGAGTACAACGAAAGGAGATGAAGCCTTGTTACAAACCTTTGAGAACAAAGTTTTAAGACGCATCTTTGGACCCATTAGGGATACACAAAGTGGAGAGTGGAAAAGAAGAAGTAACAAAGACATTTATGATCTTTTTAAGTCCCCACTAATCACTGGTATCATGAAGGCTAATAGACTATAATGGCTGGGGCATATAGAAAGAATGGAAGATAATAGGGAAACAAAACTCGCTTACACTCAGGAAATAAATGACCGTAGACCAAGAAGGTGGTGGAGAGATAATATATATACAGACCTACAAGCACTTGGAATCAACGACTGGCAAGAGAAGGTCAACCAGAGAGACGAAGGCTAATAGACTACAATGGCTGGGGCATATAGAAAGAATGGCCCGGGAAGGTTAACCCGGTCAACAAATGCCCGCAAAAGTCGGATGTGTCGGCCTAACGGCGCAAGAACGCAGCTCTGCTGTAAACAGGCACAACGGAATCACATCCGAGAAAAAAAAACTCTGGATGAACGAAGAAGAAGAAAGAATGGAAGATAATAGGGAAACAAAACTCGCTTACACTCAGGAAATAAATGACCATAGACCCCGTGGTAGACCAAGAAGACGGTGGAGAGATAATATATATACAGACCTACAAGCACTTAGAATCAACGACTGGCAAGAGAAGGTCAACCAGAGAGACGAATAGAGACGGATTGTATCTGCAGCAAAGAACCTCAATGGCTCGGAACGCTGAAGAAGAAGAATTATCCACACTGCTATGTGCTTGTGAAACATGGACTGTTTACCAGCGACATGCTAGGAAATTAAACCACTTCCACACAATCTGCCTTAGGAAACTATTGAAGATTAAATGGCAAGACAAGACCCCAGACACTGAAGTTCTAGAAAGAGCATCCATGCCCAGTATCCACACTCTACTAATGAAAAATCAGATTCGCTGGGCTGGTCACATAACTCGTATGCCAGATCACAGGCTCCCTAAACAAATTTTTTACGTCGAGCTGTGTTGTGGTAAACGCTCCCAAGGCGGCCAGAGGAAATGTTTTAAAGACACTCTGAAAGTCTCACTGAAAGCTTTTGGAATTCATCCTGACACCTGGGAGACTGCTGCTATAGACCGTAATTCATGACGTACATCATTACATAAGGGTGCAGTCACTTGTGAAGCAACCAGGACTGCAAGAGCTGTGAAGAAAAGGCTGGACAGAAAAACCACTGCAGGAGATCCTCCTGGAACGTCAAGCATTCTTTGCCCACATTGTCAAAGAACAGTTCGAGCCAAAATAGTCCTTATCAGCCATCCTAGAACTCACGGCTCCATACTTTCAACCCCACTGGATGAAATGAATGGTCATCATCATTCTTTATGGACAAACAAACAACACTCAAGAATCCACTCACTGGGCAGGTTTGCTTTGTCTCCCAGTCAAAGTGACAGCCTAAATGATCAAAATTTGGCTTCTTACTACTATAACTTTTTTATTTTAAATGAACATCTTAGCAACCATACATCATTGTGTTCGGGATAGCGCACCTAACTGCTCATGTCATCTATTTTTAGATATTATGTGTCGCAACCTAATTAGCAATAAAAAATGGCTGCTAATTAATTACTAATTCATAAATTAGCCTGTGCGTTATTAACGTTAGCTGAAAGACCTGGCCAGATGTATATTTTATTATGTGTATTGATGCTACAGACATAGCGGTTACTTTCCTTTTTTGATAGGATGTGCCATGACCTATTTAGCAATTAAAAATGGCCACCAATTAATTATTATTCATTAATTAATATAGATGACTTAAGCTGTTAGATCTTGCTACTCCGATTGCAATGATATCATCATCATCATCAAGTGCCCTGCCAGCTGGCATAGGCAATCATGGCTCTCCACAGATCTCGTTCGTTGGTGTTCTGGATCAACTCTGCTGATGGTATTCTTCCATGCCACTGTCTCAATCCATCCAGCATCATTTCTCTTGGTCTGTCTCTGCCTCTCTTCCCCTCGATCTTTCCAGATGTCACGATGTTCTCCAATGCCTCTCTTCTCATCACATTACCGAAGAAAGATGCTTGTCTCTTCCTTATCGTTGTATATAATGTTCTCGTAAGAAAGCAGTGGCAGGCTAAAATGTTTTGCATATCCTTTACAGGACATCGCTGTCAACATCAGCATCTTTCAGCTGATTGTTGATTTCTTGGCATAATTACGCTCAGTAGTTTGCCATTGCTTTCGGAGCGACAGGCTCCATACTCTCATAAGTCACTGGCGTGACTCGAACCGCTTCCAATTCTCGTGCGCTCACGTCAACCACAAGAGTATTTGAGGTTACAGAGAAAGCTGCTAACCCCTCGGCCAGGGAGACTGGCAGTGGCAGACTACTGAACGTAAACTTGCCAAGACATCAACAACAGCAGTGCTGGTGTTGACAGCGATGTCCTGTAAATAGGATATGCAAAAAAAATTTATATATGTATCTCCTATTTGAGTCAGAATGTGATTTTGTCCCACCCATCTGTGTTCTGAAATTCATGGTGTATCTGGTCTGAAATTCCCAGTCCATTCAGTTTTCCAGATACATATCAGTTATGCTCGCACAATGTTTTTCATTTCTATTACTGCTATTTTTTAGGACTGTCTGAGACGACACACAGTGAAAGACCAGGCAAAATTGAACTTTCAGAGGAGGAATGGAAGAAGAAACTAACACCTGATGAATACAGAGTAACAAGAAAACATGGAACAGAGCCTGTGAGTTAACCACCTGCACTGGACAATTAAGTTAAGTTAGTTGCATATCTTTACAGGACGTAGCAGTCAACTCCAGCACTTTTTGGGCTATTTATGATCTCTTGGCAAGTTTACGTTCAATTGTTTGCCATTGCTTTCTGAACGACCAGCACTCGTACCATTTTTATTAAAAAAATAACGCAAGGCAGTCTGCTGCCAAGTCGCCCACATCTATGTTTCAAACGCGGTGTGAGAGATTACGAACTGCATCCGAAACCCCTTGCCATGGATCCGGCTCACTGGACAGTACTGTAAAATTATTAAGCTGTCCTCGTACTACCAATGAACTCAATCAGATGCTGTCATCATAATGAAGGTTGGCTGCAATGGATCTCAAGCACTGTCTGTCTCTCATCTTGATTTTACGTTCTGTCAGACTGCTTTTTTGCCCATATCTTAATGTTATCCTCCCCTTGTATCGTTCTCTACCTCTTGCTTGCATGTCTTCAACCTTGTTTGGCCATTCCTATTCTCTGTTCCTTTTCTGCTTCACTTCTGCGATGATCTGATTTTATATGTCCTGTATAGGAGAAACTTGTTAACCAATTTACTCATTTAGTGTCAAACAATACACCATGCATTTACTGGCCACTCCTTGCATAGTATACTTTTCTTAATACCTTGTGCCTCATTAAGTTATGCCCATTTGGAGCAAAGGCCCTTAATCAACCCACACCACATATTATAACATGACTGTTTATGTTTTGTGTTTGGTGTGAATTGTCAAGCCAGGCTCGTATATGCTGACTGTGCGATTCTTTCCAGTAAAATCGATCATCTAGCCAGCTGCAGCCATGTCAACAGTGTAAAACTATTCTGATGATGCTAGGCTAGTACTATGAACTTAATGATTGCTTTAACGTAGTTGAAAGGGGATTACTCATTGACCTGGGCTTCCACGTCTTTTGCTGTCTCCTGCAACTGGGTCCTTGTCCTTGCTGTTATTCATCTCTGTTTCTAATGCCCTTATATGTGTGTTTTTAGGCCTGCTTCTATTTTCTTTGCCCTGTGGGTTCCAGACAAAGAACTTTCTATTTGGTTACACTATTATTAGGTATTCTCACTGTGTGTCCTATCCAGCGATGGGATGTTTTCCTTAACTGTTGATTAGATTATAATTTGTTCTGGTTTATTACTGTTTATATTTGATTTATACACAAAAAGGAGCATTTCTCATCACCAGTCTGGTCTCTAATGATCTAACCACTGGGTCACCTTAACATGAAAACTCTAAACAAAAATAGAAAACTTTGTACCAAATGTAGATAAACTCTCATGTCCCTTAAGATTTCATATAAATGTAATTTCCGATATTTCTTGTTTGTAGGCATGGACTGGACAACTTCTTGATAACAAAGATAAAGGATTATACACGTGTTCATGCTGTGGTGCAGAACTTTTCAGGTCAGTTGTTGTCTTTGGTCTTTGCCCAATTGGATGCTGCCCACTTAAATTTGTAATATCTGGCATCTGCACTAGATGCCTGGTTTATGTTGCTTATGTGATGTGCTTTTATTCACTTCATATGTACATGTGATACCATGGTATACACTGCCCTAAAGGTGTAGAATGATAGGTCTCCACTTATATCGAACTTACCATCACATATGAATCGGGGAGTACCACGCCTTCAAGATGGAAAAATACAGTACGTGGTCGCAAGTCTGAGACAGGACGGGTGTACAGTCAGGCTATTTGCCGTAGAGGTGGGGCAAGAGGTCTAGTCCCAGAGTGCGTGTACATTGAGCTCAAACAGATAGACAAGTGAGAACTTGAGCATTGAAACAACTGGGCGATACTGCAGAGATGGCCTCACACCATCATCTGTGCCAAAACTTCAAGGAGTTCAGCTAACTTTTCTAGGGAACGATGTGTTCACAAATGTTTGCCCTCATTCATGTTAATTTTTTTTCAAAGTATCTGTTGCATCATTATGACATTTTTCCTGCCGTCTTATATTTACTCTCATCCAAGGAATATTTGTTTGTTAGGTCCAAAGCCAACTGAAATCATGGAAAGCGGCAAACTTTCTTTGATGTTTTGGCAAAAATGTTTTGAATTCACGCTAACAAACTTATTTTACAGTAATGCACATAAGCTCAGGTAACAATGCAAGGCATATCCATATTCCTATGTGACATTCTTCTCATAAGGAAATTCCTGTACACTACGGAGAATATTCATTATTGAACACTGATGTTTCCATGTGAAGATGTAATGCATTTCATAATATGCACTTCATCTCTGACCTGTAAATTATATACCACATATAAATAAACATTGAGATCTGCTGTACAATCTCCAGAACAAAAATGTTTTTGTTGGGTGTACATAATGATAGGTTATATGCTAAATCTCATCATTTTCCTTCCGTTAGTTACTGAGTTGTGGATTTTTATAAGGGGGAAAACATTTGTGAATGCACTATAAGAGCAAACTTCATTGCATTTCATGCAGATCCATATGTGTTCAGTTTTATTTACTAGCTGGAGATAAGCATATAACGAGACAGGTCCTTATCTGGAATCCATAGGGCCAACAGAAATAGAAGAAGACCTAACACCCAGAGCAGAAGTTGATACAGAAATGAATAATATGGGAGGACATGGACGAAGCTGAATGGGATAGCTAGCGGTAGGAAGGCCTGGAGTGAGTTGGTTGAGGGCATATACCTCAGTGGGGGGTAAAGGGTCAAAGGAGATATGCATATATATAGATGATTTGTCTAGTATGAAGGAGATAAGCATATATATAGATGATTTGTCTAGTTTGAAGGAGATAAGCATTTTTATAGATGATTTGTCTAGTATGAAGGAGATAAGCATATATGTAAATGATTTGTCTAGTATGAAGGAGATAAGCATATATATATATATAGTATGAAGGAGATAAGCATATATATATATAGATGATTTGTCAAGTATACTGATTGTGTATAATAGATATAATACAGATGCTCTGCTGTATGTGCAGTTCTGCTACAAAATTTGATTCTGGCTCTGGATGGCCGTCCTTCAACGATGTGCTAGGTGACAAAGATGTACAAGGCATGCCAGCTGTGGACACTGTTCGAGATGTCTCCGTGGGAATGGTACGCACAGAGGTCAAATGTGGAAAGGTAAGGTACATGGTGAACCTGTAAGGTTGGAACACCTAATTATACAGTCATGCAAGGAAATCCCAGAAACAATTACATCATACAGTCATACAAGGACACCCCAGAAATAACTACATCATACAGTTATGCAAGGAAATCCCAGAAACAACTACATCATACAGTCATACAAGGACATCCCAGAAATAACTACATATTACTGTCATACAGTGACATCCAAGAATCATCAAGATCATACAGTCCAAAAGTGATATTCAAGATACAACTACATCATACAGTCACACAAGGGTATCTCAGAAACAACGACATGGTCATACAAGGACATTCCAGAAACAATGACATCATTCAGTCATACAGTGATATCCCCGAAAAAAATACACCATAAGTCATACAATGATATCCCAGAAATAACTACATCATACAGTCATAAAAGGACATCCCAGAAAGAACTACATCATACAGTCATACAAGGAAATCCCAGAAACAACTACATCATACAGTCATACAAGTACATCCCAGAAACAACTACATCATACAGTCATACAATGACAGCCCAGAAATAACTACATCATACAGTCATACAAGTACATCCCCGAAACAACTACATCTTACAGTAATACAATGACATCCCAGAAACAACTACATCTTACAGTCATGCAATGACTTCCCAGAAACAACTACATCTTACAGTCATACAAGGATATCACAGAAACAACTACATCATACAGTCATAAAAGGACATTCCAGATACAACATCATATAATCGTTCAGTACATCCCAGAAACAACCACATCATACAGTCATGCAATGACATCCCAGAAACATGTTTGCTTTGTTAACTTTATGACTGCAATTTAGAAGATTTTGAGAGATGACCGAGGTTGGACTTTTACAGCTTGTCAACTGCACAGGATTTCCTGAAGACTGATTAACTTTTTTTTTTTTTCCCACCGATACTGGTATATATTTGCTAATTTTTGTTCTGTTCTACCTATGTAAGTTGCTTGGCACTCACACTGGAATTGATTAATATAGTTTGATTTTGTGTACAGAGACAATAATTCTTTCACAGATGGTGTAGTTATCGGGGTCGTTTTATATCTGGTAATTGATTCAGTGAGCAACTGGGGTTAGAATTAAATTGTAAAAAGACAAAGGTTATGGTCGTCACTAGGAAAGAAGGAGTGCCACAATGTAATATACAAGTAAATGGAAATATTCTTCAACAAGTAAATCGGTACAATTATCTTGGAACAGTCATAACATCTGATGGGAGATGCCTTGAAGAGATTAGAACAAGAATCGCCATGGCGAAAGTAGCCTTTAGCAAGATGAAAAACATTCTGACCAATAAAAAGATGTCAATTGAAACGAGAAAAAGAGTGTTGAGGGGATACATAGAGCCTGTTCTTTTGTATGGATGTTAAACTTGGACAATGAGCAGTCAAGCTGAAAAGCATCTGATGGCTGCAGAAATGTGGTTTCTGAGGAAAATGCAAAGAATACCATGGACAGACAGAAAAACCAATGACCAAGTACTACAGGAGACAAATGAACATCGTAAACTGATTAGAGAAATTAGACGTAGACAGTCAAAATTTTTTGGACATGTTATGAGAAGAAATGGATTGGAGAACTTAGTGACAACTGGCAAGATCGAAGGGAAAAGACCGAGAGGAAAATACCTGGATGACTTGGCCACATGGCATGGACAAGACAGGAACACTGAGCTGATCCACGACACTGGTGATCGAGTGAAATGGCGAGTCATGACCGCCCACGCTTTCCGGCATGGCACATGATTGATTGATTGAATTGATTCAGCAGGAAAGAATGTTTGGTTTGCTGCTATTGTAAGTTGATTATGTTCATTTTCTGACATCGTACCCCTCGAAAGGTTAGCTGAAGAAACCCTTGAAGTTTGGGGACTGATGATTCTGTGAGAATAGGTTTGGGTGGCTGGCAGTGACACTTGATGAGGCCAGTTGGATATCCACAAGACTGCAGGTTTAGGCAGACAGAAAGAATTCATTGTGACTCTGTGATTACCAAGAGATGACAAATGTTCCACATTTGAACAGTATTATTAACTATGTTTATTATGTATTTGAACCAAAATGTGAGTCATCTATTCACTTCATTTGATATATACCTGCAGTATGCACCTGACAAGACACAATGAAATGTGCCAGGCAATAAATTTTGCAACCTGTTGTTTGTGGTTTCTGTATTTACCTCAGAGTGAATCAATTATTTATGTTAACGTAAAACAAAACAAAAAAGTCCTTACTTCTAACAAGACTCAAGTTTCTGATATAAATCTGTAGGAAGGAGACAAATAATATACAAAGTAAGTAAAGGCCCTTTTCCCAAACCTTGATGTGTACTGAGCATTTCGTACTAGTACCAGTTTTTTCCCCTGCATTTGTTTGCTTTGCACTCAAGCGCAATCCACACAAGTACTATTACTACTAATAGTTACTACTACTGGAGAGTGCACTGAACTGATTTTTGCATGTGGACCAGCTTTCCCTATTATCAGTGTCCCTCGCCATCAGGCGAACCCACCCCGACTACTGAGATACTTGTAATTTACATCCCCAAGCCAAGGACGAGAATTCGACATTTTTAGTCCAACTGACCAATGTAGGGGTTGAACCCGCTAACTTGCCATCAGCCCACCAGAAGTTTAAGAGCAAGAGCTCTTGTCCATTCAGCCATGCTGAGCTCCACCAGTCCCATATTTGTATAGGCAAACTGGCATACAAAGGTGATATGGTCAGCATCTTACTGGCCAGCTTTACTTCCCAAGACTGGTTTCTGGTGCCCATGTTGGGCTGGTTTCTCCTGGAAACTCTGGTCAGTTTAAAAAATCAACCTTGATGCAGATTTTAACCCATGATCACCGGACGCAGGTAAGTGTGCTAGCCCCTGCGCTACCATAGCTACCAGATAAATTATAATATGCTATTGTGACATACATTTGTGTTTGCAGTAAGTGTAGAATACTCAGTCCTTTGTCCATTACATGTGTTTTATTTTACAGGTAAATTTATTGTCTGATAATTAAAACTAATATATTATCATGGTAGCCTCAGTAATGTCATGGCTAGACCGAGTGCCGACAGCTGGGCAAATAAAAAAAAAATTTTCAACATTAACCTGGGCTCCCATGTCGATCTAGCCTAGAATGGGTACCAAGAATGCCTTGGGAAGTCAAGGCAGCAGACGTGATACTGATCACATGACCCTTTGAGTGCCGATTGGTCTATACAAATATGGGCTCTAGCACTGAGTGCCTGATGTACCTGAAGACGTGATCGTGTCCTTGACTGAATATATTATCATGTGTATTTATTTATTTCCTTTAGTGTGATGCTCATCTCGGTCATGTGTTTAACGATGGTCCAGGGTCGACTGGTCTCCGGTATTGCATCAACAGCGTATGTCTGAAGTTCAAGCCAGAAGACGCAGATAAACAAAAAAGCAAACATTAACTGTTAGCCAGTTACAGATAACATGTAGTTAATTCTTTACTTTTGTATGTCTTCCTCTATGTATTTTATGCATTGGATGAAGTTGACAAATGTTAAAGATAATTTTTCATGCATTTTCTGAGAAGTAAATATTTGGTCTTGTGGCACATTTGACCCAGGATCCATCCTCAGTGGGTTTTTTTTTTTCCAAACCACTATGGCTCGAGATGACCCATCCTTGCCCAGTGGGTGCTTGATTATTGTCTGAAATTGGGAAGGAGGTGATAAGGCAGGGACCTGCTCTTCACATACTTAAACAGAATCTTCTATGGTACGACCACACCTGTGATTCATTGCCACCATCATCACTATGTGCCCTGTCACAAAGAATAAGCATTCATGTTTCTCCACAAATCTTGGTCCTTGGTGTTCTGGGTCAGTTCTACTGCTGACATTCCCCCAGGCTACCATCGTAACCATCCGGCATCATTTCTTTGTCTGCTTCTGCCATTTTTCCCACTGTTTTTTCCAGTCATCAAGATGTTCTTCAATGCCTTGCTTCTCATTATGTGACCAAAGAACACTTTTTGTCTGTTTCATATAATTGTGTATTATGTTCTTCTTTCGTTAACATCTTCCATGCAGTCATTGTTAGTTACTCTGGCTGTCCAAGCTATTCACACATTTCTCTTGGAAACCATATCTTCCCTGCCCCCAAGCTCTACCTTATTTATTTGTTTACATTCTAGGATTCAGTCTCATTCAGCATGACAAGATCTATAGAACATTCTGAGATTCAGTCCCATTCAGCGTTCTATAGAACATTTTCAGTAGTCTTTATTATTTTGGGGATCAGCATGGCCGAATGGATAAGAGCGCTTGCTCTGAAACTTCTGGTGTGCTGATGCCGAAGTAGTGGGTTCAACGTGTACTCCGGTCAGTTGGGCTAAAAAGTTGACTTCTCATGCCTGACTGGGGTATGTAAATTCTCTGTTGACTTCTTGTCTTTAACTGGGGGTTCGCCTGATAGCGAGGGTCACTGTTATAAGGGAAAGCTAATTGACACGCAGAAATCAGTCCATTGCACTAGACCTAATAGCAGGTGTATGGACTATGCTTGAGTTCAAAGCACGTGAACGCAAATAAACAAAGTACTCCTTTTCTAGCTGTCAATGATTTGTTACACACCAGCATTTAAGGCTGTTGGTAATTTCTTGGTCAGTTTACGTTCAGTAGTTTGCCATTGCTTTCTAAATGACTAACATACCATTATATCAAGACTAAAGCAAGGCGGTCTGCTGCAAAATCAGCTGCAGATGTGTTTTGAACATGGTATGCGGGATTACGAATTGCGTTTGTAACCCCTACACCACAGAGCCAACCGGCTCTACAGCTCAGCGTAAGTCTGTGCCCCAGCGTCCTTGCTTGCTTTATGTTTTCCCAAAATATTCATCGGTTTCTCTGGTCCTGGATCTTGCCTTCCAGTATGTTCAGTATTAGGCTTGTGTGTCTCACATTATGGCCAAGACAACTTTCTGTTTTGTACAATGTGCAATAGCTGTCTGTCCTAAATATTATGTTATTTATAATTTCCACTGCTAGACAGAAACAGAGTGGCTTAGACGTAAGGTGTCTGCCTCTACTCAAGAAGGCGACATGTGAATAACAGTGTCACGTTTTACACATAATAGAAATCTCAGCATGTGGTACATTCCCTAATCCTTGGGTAGGAGATTAGATGTTTAACTTTCTCGGATAAGAGTGAACAGATAGGAGGACTCGTACACACATTAAAAAATCCCTTGGCAGTTGGAAGTTCAGAAGAGAGGCTACAAAAGTTCACAACCCAGGCTACATTTCAATATAAGAAAGCCTGTGTACCAGCAGGAATATAACATTGTGATTCTGGTAAACACGCATTTGAATCCTGGCTGGTGCACCGAGTTCACGCCCTGTGTTGAGATCCTCCTAGTGTTATCTTTGGGAGGAGACTGCAGTGAATGTGATGCAAACCAAATGAATTCTTTAATAAACATTATTTATGCCTTTCTCCCAGTGGCCTTTCAAGTGTTTCCACAGTGACATTTCTGTGTATTATGTGTAACACAGTGGAGCCAACCAGTCATGTTTCGTCATTGAATATTCATGCTATACTAGATACAGCGGTGTTGTCTTCCTCTTGCGTACTTTTCTACCTTCCCCTCCATTGTACTTTTCAATGAAATTTGTACCAGGTAATTTCATTTTCTGATTTTCATCTAATTCGATCCTACCATTCGAGAGCTTCATTTATTTTCTTCTCCTGACACAACTTGCTTTCATTTCTTGCATGTAACCAGTATATTATCTCTCATTTACCACATTTTACATTTTTCAGTCTTGTCTTCCAGCCATTAGTTTCTTGTATTTGTCCTTGTAATGTTTAGTCTGGAGTGTACACTTATTAGTTTTATATTCACAATATGTGCTTCACTTAAGAACACAATTATTCTTTTTATATTCCCAGTATTTGTTTCATTTGAGAGCACTTTACATTCACATCATTTTATTCCCTCGTGAGTGCTTACAAAGCATGACATTTTTTTTATGTTTCTTTCTGAGTTTTCATGTTTTGTTTAAGTTTAAGGTTCGCTGTGCCTTGTTTTTTTTAAACAAAAAATTATGTTGATATTAGCCATGGTTATTAAGTGGGGATTTAAAAGTTATTACCACGTCAGAATGAAATAAAATGTTTGCAGAACAATATAAACCATTATTACTAACCTCCCAGCATGAATTTTTTGAGAATACTGGACTTCTGTCCTTTAATTCGTAAAGGACATGAGGATTTCATACAGGATTTTTCTTTCTGAAATAGTAATGTACAGTTTAAAATGTAGGGTTATTATAGCCATGGCTTTTAAACCTCTTTTTGTGTTATAATTGGTATTAAGAGGATATTTAAAATATATAACCAGGACAAAATGAAATAAAAGTTCATTCAAAGTTTATCCCAACACGAACACTTAGAAATATTAACCTGAAAGACTGGCCTTGCAGCCTTTAAGAGTTAAATGCAACCTTCTGAGGAGGGCTTGTAATGCCACACATTCTTCTCCAGCCTTTTATCCCACAGTGAAACATTGGCCTTTAAACAACTGATTCCACATCATCAATGTAGGAATGTTCGTGGTTGGTTGGATTTTGCAACTAAAGCGTTATGCAGGATGGGCAAGCCAGTCTCACAGCAACCCTCCTTAATTGCCTGTTGCAATGTGCATGGTAGGGCCATCATCATCATCATGTGCCGTGCTGATAAGCATGAGCGGCCATGTTTCACCATCTCGCACGATCATCAGTCATGTTTCACCATCTGACACGATCATCAGAGTCATGTTTCACCATCTCACACGATCATCAGAGTCATGTTTCACTATCTTGCACGATCATCAGAGTCGTGGATCAGCTCAGTGTTTTTGTCTCAACTGTGCCATGTGGCCGAGCCATCTAGATATTTATCTAGATCTTATTTATTTATCCACATGGCATGGACGAGACAGGAACACTGAGCTGATCCACGACACTGGTGATCGAGTGAAATGGCGAGTCATGACCGCCCACGCTTTCCGGCATGGCACATGATTGATTGATTTATTTATTTATCTCTCTGCCTTCCCCTTGTTCTTTTCCTCTCAATCTTGCCAGTTGTAACCAAGTTCTCCACTTTATTATTTCTTCTCGTAACGTACCCACAAAATCTTGCCTGTCTATGTCTAATTTCTCTAATCAGTTTACGATTTTCATTTGTTTCTTACAGGACTTGCTTATTGGTTTTTTTCTGTCTGCCATTGGTATTTGGTATTTTTTGCAGTTTTCTCGGAAACCACATTTCTACTGCCTTTGGATATTTGTTAGCTTGTCTGCTCACAGGCCACATGGTACACTACTACGAGGGTAAATTAATAAGTAAGTCACAAATGGCTGTAGAAAAATAACTAAATATGATAACGACTTGAAACCAGTTTATTTTATACATACATTGTCCCTTTATTTCTCAACATAATTTCCACATTTATCCCATCGTTTTATCAGTCCTCCCAAACTGGCTGCATAGAACTGTGTGCTCTGTTTTCTAAACCACGTTTTCACTTGACATTCAACTTCGGCGTCACTCGCAAAATGTCTCCCGCCAAAGTGGGTTTTCAGTGGACTTAGCCCCTAGCGATTTCCCATAAAGCGGTGCATAGCTGGGGAGAAGATGGTATGAGGGCGAGTCAATAAGTATGTCACACAGTTCTGTGGGATAGCAGGTAAATGAAAACAAAGCACACAGTTCTATGCAGCCCATTTGGGAGGACTGATAAAACGATGGGATAAATGCATCAATGTTGGTGGAAATTATGTTGAGAAATAAAGGGACAATGTATGTATAAACATAAACCGGTTTCAAGTTGTTATCGTAGTTAGTTATGTTTCTACAGCCATTTGTGACTTACTTATTAAATTACCCTCGTATTTATGACTTCCCTTAAACGAACCTGGTAACAGATTGACTTACATTATATAACTGTATTTCTGTTATATCATTACAGTTTAATGCAGGGATTACTGCCTGAACTAAACCCATTTTAAACTAAACACTGCTGATATTATCAATCTGTGTGCTTGCAATTGATGTTGAACATTTTATGTGATGCTGGTAACATGTCTAGTAAACTATGCTATCATCTTCACATGTCTCGTTAACAATATTTGTGCTGTTATGTGGGAGCAAGTGATCAGGGTTGAAATGTCACAGTCAGTTAGAAAGAACAGTAATGGAAGGCAGGATTCTTACAACAAGAGGCTGTGGTTAACACAGGACATTAAAGACATACTAGTCATGGGAAATGCATCATCATCATCAAGTGCCCTGCCAGCTGGCGTAGGCGTTCATAGCTCTCCACAGATCTCGGCCTTTGGTGTTCTGGATCAACTCTGCTGATGATATTCCTCCACGCCACCGTCTCAATCCATCCAGCATCATGTCTCTTGGTCTGCCTCTGCCTCTCTTCCCCTCGATCTTTCCAGTTGTCACGATGTTCTCCAATCTTCTCATCACATGACCGAAGAAAGCTGTTTGTCTCTTTCTTACTGTTGTATATAATGTTCTAGTTTCATTAGCCTGTTTCAGGCAATCGTTAGTTACTCTGGCAGTCCAAGGAATTCGCAACATTGCCTCAGAAACCACATCTCTGGTGCTTCTAATTTCTTCTGAATTCATGGGAAACTGGCAGAGGAATTAACTTCTTTCAGCTGGGTTATAATGGGAAACTGGCAGAGGAATTAACTTCTCTCTGCTGGGTTATAATGGGAAACTGGCAGAGGAATTAACTTCTTTCAGCTGGGTTATAATGGGAAACTGGCAGAGGAATTAACTTCTTTCAGCTGGGTTATAATGGGAAACTGGCAGAGGAATTAACTTCTCTCTGCTGGGTTATAATGGGAAACTGGCAGAGGAATTCACTTCTTTCTGCTGGGTTATAATGGGAAACTGGCAGAGGAATGAACTTCTCTCTGCTGGGTTATAATGAAAGCTTTGTTCTGCTAGGACTAGCTACATTATGATACTGATTACAAGTTTTAAAGTTCACATGTAGCAGAACAGTGAGTGAGGTGTGCAAGTGATTTTGGTGTGAGTTAGGTGTGAAAATGATTTTGTCTGAGTGAGGTGTGAAAGTGATTTTGTCTGAGTGAGGTGTGAAAGTGATTTTGTCTGAGTGAGGTGTGAAAGGGATTTTGTCTGAGAGGTGTGAAAGTGATTCTGTGCAAACCCAGCACTGTTAACATTATTAAAGGGGTTTAAAGATGAGAGGATGTATTTCATTGTACCGGGTCTTATCCCATATGGCTGGGTCTCTTTCCACAGGGTGGCCTGCAGAAAGCATCACACAAAGCACGGACTCCATAGCTCCAGTGATGACCCCCCAGCAGTCTCCGAGAAAACTGCATCTGTAAACCAAATAATGTAGTCTGGAATCAAACCCACAACCTTTAGAGCATGAAGCAAGCAACTTAACCACTTCACCAAGGAGACTAATAATATTATTTCATTGTGCCACAATTACTGTGGTACACTTGCGACTGGGGAGGTACGGGGTGTCAGGAATTTGTAGTACCTTTGGTAAGGATGACACGCTCTTTTCAGGGCACATCCCCCACTGGTCCAAGCCTGACATCCAGCTCACGCCTGTAGCTTCTAGCAGTTGTCAGCATGCGACAGAGGCCATCTCCCGGGTGACAGGCTGGCTAAACCAGGCGTGGGTAGCCGATTTGGTGTCACAGCAATCGGTGAACTAGTGTATGCCTACCCAACGTGAAGACAGTACTCGGCAGACAGCGCGGAAGAAATCATTGTTGATTCAACGGGCAAGACTGCGTTTACCTGCTCAGGCCATATGGTCGTCTTCTACTGACCGAGGCAGCAGTGGGATTCGGCAGCTCCATTGTGCGACTGAGCAGCCCTCTATGGGAAAGTACTGCTCGCCTCCATAGCATGAGGAAGGGGGCTAGAAAAGGTGCCCTAAACATTGTCTGCTCCATCATTACCTAACCAGCTAGCCGCGGTTGGTGGGTACCCTATACTGCGGTCAACATACAAAGCAAAAACAGGTAAAGCTAAAAGAGCACACCATATTCCCTTGACAATCGGAACTTGGAATGTACGCACCCTACTTGATAGAGACGGCGCATCGGGCCCAGAGAGACGAACAGCACTGATTGGGAGAGAGCTGGGCAGGTATAACATCGACATTGCAGCCTTGAGCGAGACACGACTTGCAAAAGAAGGCCAAATCTGTGAAGAAGGTGCCGGCTACACATTCTTCTGGAGTGGAAGGGAAAGCAAGGAAAGACGCTAATCCTGTGTGGGATTTGCCATTAAGTCGGCCTTGGTTGGCAAACTAGCTGAATTTCCGAAAGGTATAAATGAATTAAATGACAGGCTTATGACCATTAAGTTACCCCTGCTGAATGGAAAGAATCATGCAACCATCGTGAGTGTCTACGCACCAACCATGACCAATGAAAATGACGTTAAAAACAAGTTCTATGAGGACCTCCGCAACGTGTTAACATTTGTTGCCAAAGGAAACAAACTTATGCTCCTTGGGGACATCAACGCCAGAGTAGGCAAGGACATCGCCTCTTGAAGTGGCATCATTGGAAAGTACGGAGTCGGAAATTGTAACAGCATTGGACTCCTCTTTCAGACCTGTGCCGAACACGATCTCCTGATCACCAACACAATTGTCCGTCTTCCCACGAGAAATAGTACATCGTGGATGCACCTTCGCTCAAAACACTGGCACCTCATTGACTATGTCATAGTCAGGAGGAGTGACTATTCAGGTGACAACATCCATTCGTGGTGCCGAATGTTGGACAGACCATCGTCTCATTATCTCAAAAATAAACATACATATCAAACCACCACGGCGTCCTCAAGGGGTAGGAATGCAAAATAACTAAATGTCATCCGCCTAAACAGTAAAATAATGCAGCTGTCGTTTGAAAATATGCTTGAAGACTGACTCAAGTCCAATGCTGCTGCTTAACAGGATGCGGAAACAGTGGAGAGCCCTAAAGGACATAATTTACAACACTGTTATGGAAATCCTGGGTCCAGCTCCCCGAAAGCATAAAAACTGGTTTGATGAAAATTCCGAAGACATCAACCAATTTCGGGCCGAGAAACATCTTCTCCTCAAGGCATATTTGTCTATTTGCTATGCATATTTATAATTTTTAAAAAATGCTTTCAATAACATTCGGAGAGTAGTGCAACACAAACTTCGACACATGCGGGACTCCTGGCTGAGCAACAAAGCTGATGAAATTCAAGGCTTTGCTGATAGACATGATATGAAAAACTTCTACGACTCACTGAAAGCGGTCTATGGTCCTACATCACCAGGCATAGTTCCCCTCCTCAGTGCAGATGGGGGAACATTGGTCACCGATAAGAAAGAAATCCTTCAACAACATCTTAAATGCAACTTCTTTCTTCGATGATGAAACCATCAACTGCCTTCCTCAAGTTTCCACTAATGATACACTTGATGACCTGCCAACCATAGTGGATGTAAACAAAGCCATCCAGCAACTTTCTAGCGGCAAAGCGCCTGATGCTGACTCCATCCCAGCAGAGATATACAAGGCAGACGGGCCGGTCCTAACAGAGCAGCTTTACCAAGTCTTTACAAACATATGGGTGAACGAGACCATGTCACAAGATTTCAAGGACGCGTCAATAGTCCACCTTTACAAACGTTAAAAAACATTTTTGTTGCGTTTCCCTTACGGGACGTTGCAGTCAACACCAGCATTTTTCAGCTGCTGTTGATGTACTAGGCAAGTGTTACGTTCAGTAGTTTACCATTGCTTTCTAAACGACCGGCTCCCATACCAGCACGTTACAACACAACGCGACACTGTCTGCTGCACAAATCAATCGCAGCTGAGCTTCGAACGCCTGGTACCCGGCTCACTACCCGCGTTCGCAAGCCTTTAGCCACGGATCCGGCTAAAGGAAACCGCCAATCCTGTGACAACCACCGAGGCATCTCATTGCTCTTAATTGCAGGGAAGATACTCGCCAGAATTCTTCTCAATCGCCTCACGGCCCATCTCTATCGAGGTCTTCTTCCTGAGAGTCAATGTGGCTTCAGAAAAGAATGAGGAACTGTTGACATGATTTTCGCTGCAAGGCAGCTGCAAGAGGAATGTCAGGAACAGAACTCCGAAATGTTCTCCACTTTCACTGACCTTACCAAGGCTTGTTTGATACAGTCAGCAGAGAAGGACTGGAAGATTATGGCGAAATATGGCTGTCCACGAAAGTTTGTTCAAATAGTGCGGCTATTTCATGATGGTATGCAAGCAATACAGTCAAAATGGTCAACACAGGAAAATAGTGAAGTGTCTTAACCCTTTCCTCTCACAAATGGAGTGAAGCAAGAATGTGGCACCAACACTGTTCAGCCTCATGATTTCAGCTAACCTGACGAATGCCTTCGAGAACAATGACATTGGAATAGTCATCAACTACCGCGTGGATGGAAAGTTGTTCAATCTCAGAAGGCTGAAAGCAAAACCCAAAACTAACAGCGACACCGTCAGAGAGCTGCTGTTTGCGATCAATATGCCAACTCAGAGGCAGACATGCAACACAATGTTTCAGCTTTCTCATATGCCTGTGCCAACTTTAGGCTCAATATCAACTTGGAGAAGACTAGTTATGTACCAGCCAGCTCCAGGGAATAATCACACCGTGCCGAATATCAAGGTGAATTTTCATAGACTAACTGTTGTGGACAAATTCATCTATCTTGGCAGCACTGTGTCACAAGCTGCCACAATTGATGATGAAGTGAGTGCAAGAATATCCAAGGCCAGCGCGGCCTTTGGCAGACTGTACAAGAATGTATGGGACAGAAATGGAACAAGCCTGCAAACAAAGCCGAAAATCTACAAAGCAGTTGTATTATCCACACTGCTATATGCTTGTGAAACCTGGACTGTTTATCAGCGACACGCTAGGAAATTAAACACATAGTCTGCCTTTGGAAGCTATTGAAGATTAAATGGCAAGACAAGATCCCAGACACTTGGTCAAGCCATTGAGATATTTATCTCTCTTATGCTCTTTTCCTATCAGTTTGGGCAGTTGTCACGTAGTTTTCTAGTTATCCTTCCTCAAAACATGCCTAAAAAAACTTGAATGTCCACGTCTAATTTCTCGAATCAAATTATGGTTTTAATTTGTTTCTTGTAGGACTTGCTCATTTTTTGTTAATGTTCATCCGTGGTATTCTTTGCATTTTCCTCAGAAACCACATGTCAAGTGCCATTAGATATGTCTCAGATTTTCTGCTGTCATTTTTTCACACACATACAACAGTATGTGTTCTGTCTAGCACTTTAACACTCTTCGCAAGTTACGTGTGCACACGGCGAACTCTAAAAAAAAAATGCAATCAAGCACTATCATCATTTGCTGTTTTCTATTGCTGGTTATTATAGAACAACGTTATTAAACTTCCTGTATGCTGATGCCGAGGTGACGGGTTCAACCCTTACACCGGTCAGTTGGACTAAAATGTTGACTTCTCGTCCTTGACTTGGGAACGTCAATTACAAGATCCTCATAAGTTGGAGTGGGTGAGCCTGATGGAGACAACTAATCCACACACAAAAATCAGTCCAGTGCACTCGAAATAGTTGCACGACTATGGACTTCGCTTGAGTTCAAAACGAGCGCACGCACACACAAAACTGCACCCAATCACGTGGTGACTGAATGCCAGTATGTTAATGTGTCTAGAAACACTTTCCATGCACCTGTTGGATAAAGTAGAAATAAAAACACGAATTCCAATCCGACATTTGTAGATAATGTATGTTTATGCACGAACCATGACTCAGCTATTAGTATTACAGTAACTTGGTGTCAGTAATGTAAGACATGACCTAACATTGCGAGGTTATCGTATCTCTGACGGGTCGAGTATGAAATGGTCCGTATGTGCTTATGCAATAACGTTTTTTATTCATGTGACGATTCAGCAGTTGACAGCAAACACGTCGGAGCAAAACTATCGTTTAAAGATTGTCTGCTCCGTATTGTCAGTTGAGAAGTCTTGTTTTCTGTTGTGTATGTTCTAAATATGAGCGGTGCTGATTCAGGTATGGTTGCAATATGTTAGAACTAATTGTTGTATGGGATGTATCTTGCTGAACATGCTTGGGGGGGGGGGGGGGGTGGTATTTATATTATAGGCAAATCGAGATGTTTAATTTTATTTTAAGAACTGGGATATTGCTGGTCTCCGTGGCTGAAGGCTTGCGAACGCGATTTGTGAGCCGCTTACCTGCGTTCGAAACACAGCAGAGGCCGATTTGACAGCAGACTGCGCCGCGCTGGGTCTTAACGTGTTGGTTTGGGAGCCGATCGTTCAGAAAGCAACAGCAAACTACTGAACGTAAAATTGCGATGACATCAACAACAGCAGTAAAATTCCGGTGTTGACAGCAATGTCCGATAAATAGTTAGTTAGTTAGTTAGTCGAGGTTCCAACTTCACGACAACGGGTCGTCCCCATTATGCTCCGTTCCCGTGTCAGTAAATATCACACAAAATGCTCCCCACTGTCAAATGTGAAAAGTGAAATAGGCAGGAGTCTCGGCAATCCAACAGCCCGCACAGGTTCACTGTGCATAATGCCGCTGTAAATAGGATATGCAACAACAAAAACACTAGGATATTGGTTGGTTGACTGGTTGGTCGATCGCTTGGTTGGTAGGTTGGTTGATCGGACGGTTGGTTGTTTGGTTGATTGATCGGTTGGTTATATGGTTGGTTTGTTGGTTGGTTGTTTGGTTGATTGATTGATCGGTCAATTGGTTGGCTGGTTGATCGGTCGTTTGGTTGGTTTGTTGATTGGCTGGTCGGTTGGTTGGTTGGTGATTCCTCTGGAAGATTCAGATTTACCCCTTTAAGCCCGATGCACTGGCGTCCAGATGGTTAGAGCCTTGAACATCTGCTGACATCTTTCAAGGTAAGGTTGGTATACAGATTTACCTCCCGACCCGGTGCCAAAGTGCCATCTCCAGGAGAACTGTCTTACAGAGCAGGCCCTAAGCCTTGGTTGGCAGCTGGTCTAGGATCGAAGCTCCGACAGGCGGACAGTTACAGCATCGCTTTGCTGATCCGGCAGCTTCTGCAGCTTGTCTTGTTCCAGATGTATTGGTGTTACCTTTCCTCTGGAATAAACTGGGCAGACCGAGAGAGGGATCATCCTGCATGGGCAACACATGGTCTCTATATTTAAGCCCAAGCTTTTTGTTATGGAGAGCTGGTCTGATCAGTCACATTCGCTACCGTCATGGGTTGTAGTTATTATGCCAATTTGAAGCACAATGTAACAAACTATCGTCTGTCAAGACAGCAAGGTGCCAGTGAATTAAATAGTAGGAATCTGTGAGTCTGGATGGTGTGGGCAAGGAGAGTTTCATGTGCAGAATGGAGGAATGCTTTTATATTCCTGTGATGAAAAACGGGGAGGGGGGAGATGTAATGTATGCCCGGCACACTTCTTGGTTATAATCTTTTTTTTTGTTTTTAGTTGCCTATCCTTTACAGCACGTCGCAGTCAACACCAGAATTTTTTGCTGTTGTGATCTCTTGGCAAGTTTACATTCAGTAGTTTGCCATTTGTCACCGCCTCACGTATATATATCTAGTAAAGGGCTGCAATTCCAGCCCAAGGGAAACCATTGAGTCGAGCAGGACCCAAGTAAGCTAGAACCTTCTAGATAGAAGGTGGTCACCAAGTCCATGATTCCGTGGACACTGATGTGGCCCGCCTAATGCGGGGTCCACGAGGAACTCGGACAGAGTTACCGCCCGTGTCGGGTTAGGACACGCGGAGACCGGCAGAGGACGAATGGACTTGAGAGAGGCAACAGGGCCTGCCTTCGAGGGACTCTATAGATATCAATAGATATATAGACATAGGCTAGATAGTTTGCTAGACTGTTAAATGATACTTATGTGTGTGATGTTTCCTATTTGACAGATGTAATATAGCGCGGGTCTGTTTACCCACTGCGCCAACGCATACTGTATATGAGAATACAATAAATCTTCGATCTCATAACAACCAGATTTATTGTTGCCTGTATGAACCCAAGTTTAGTTATCTAGATACGAGCAAGACTATGACAGGCTTTTTGGGGGCTAGTTTTCCGGTTTTGGCATAGAATGTTTTCTTAAAAACCTGTTAAATGCCATGTAAAAGTAATTATTTAATCATATTACATTGATTGTTGATAAAACATTGATTTGTGATAACACATTGATTTGTTAAATCAAAGAAATTGTTAACGTTGTAAATTTACATAGAACTAGTAGCTATCTAGCGATAAAATAGAAGTAATCTGAGTCCCTCGGCAATGTCTCACCATTGCCTCCACAGCGCCTCTTTATTTTGATTCTGTAAAGATTTTTTTTTACATGTTACTATTTTGACATTTTTTTTTTTTTTGTGACAGTCACTAATGTTTTCTCGCTCCACGAGCAGATTGTTCCGCAACAAGTGCCGCGTCCAACCGATGAAACCTTTCCAACAATAACGAGAGTGCACGATAACATCGAGGAGCTTCAAAATTCAGAGCTAAGTTTCACCTCATACTCATTGTACTTCTAAGCTGTACTTCTCATGTTTCATCAATGTATTATTTTGTATCATATTGATTTCGTTGCATATTCATGAACTTTTCACCAACATAACCTTGCATTTTGATTTACACATTAATAAGTAAGGGAGTTAACCAAATTTTCGACTACACTACATTTTTTCTAAGGGATTTAATTTTAGGAATATTACAAACAAGTGAAACACAAAATGTCTACCTTAGATAAATGCATTGAGCAAGGAATAAAGTTAGGTTATAAAGAAGAGAAATTGTCAGAATGGGCACAGAAAACACACGCAGAAAACATTGCCCGTGAAGAAAGAGCGATAGAACGAGAGGAAAGGAAACTACAAATCGAAGCCGATGAAAAGAAACTGCAGATGCAGATGCAAGCAGATGAAAAGAAATTGCAAATCGAAGCCGATGAAAAGAAACTGCAGATGCAGATGCAAGCAGAGGAAAAGAAAATGCAGATGCAGGCTCAGGAAAAACAGCTGGAGCTCGAGGCGGCGGCCAAACAGGCCCAATTGAATACCGAAACACAAATAAAATTAAAACAGATGGAAATGGAGTCCAACGCCGAAATATCAATAAATAAGTTAAAGAGCAAAGAAGAGGAACAAAAATATAATAAATATAAAGGTCTCGTTAAGGCTTTCTGTTCTGGAGATTCCATCTCCGCTTATTTAGAAAATTTTGAGTGTCTCATGTCTCATCATAAAATCAGTAAATCAGATTGGGCATTTATTCTAATGAGGAATTTGGCTCTTGAACCACTGCAAGTAATAGAAACAATACCACAGGAAATGCGAAAAGACTATGAGTACCTAAAACAACGCATTCTCCAACATTTTTCTTTAGACACTGCAGGTTACCAACAACAATTTGCCAAATTATCTCCACAACCAAACCAAACCTTCATAGATTATGTCAGTACAGTCCAAGACATATGCACAAAATGGATTAACTCGGCTAAAACCAACAATAGCCATGATAAACTTAAGGAACTAATTATAATAGATAAAATAGTTAGCACCATTCCTACACCTTTTGCCAAGTTCTTAAAACAAATGGATTGTAAGAGCATTCAGGAAATCGAGGCGAAAGGAAATGCATTTTTTACAGCAAACAGGGATATTTTTCAACATAATATAAGTCACAATGATACAGCAGCTGCAGTAGTGAACACCAAATACTCCAAACAATCACAGAGCAGATTTAAACCGCGATCCAATGTCGGTAAAGTAGTAAGGTGCCAATATTGCAATGCTCATCACGACATTTACGGTATGTGTGACAAATCACCCGCCTACCCGGAACACCTCAAAAAGATGGTAGAGAAGCAAACAGCTAAACGCATGGCTTACCACAAAGTAGTTAAATGTTATTTCTGCAATAGCTGGGGTCACTATAATAAAGATTGTCAAGGCCGAAAGTTATTGAAACAGGCCAATGCGGCATTAGTAGAAACGTCGACTGACGAAGAGCTTGAGTCACTAAATGAATGTGAAAATCAACACGACAATGAGAGCGAGCTTGGGAATGCTGTACACGTCATAAACACCATAACAGACAGTACATGCAACACCTGTACAAAGTTCCAACTGGACACAACACTACATTGTGGTCACATTATCCCAATTGCAAACGAAATAGCTAACGCTGCCTTATCATCTACAGGCAAGCTAGTTTTTTATACAGGGTTTGTTAACAATAAGAAAGGAACGTTAATTCGTGATTCCGGCGCAACTCTCTGTGGGGTGAGGAGAACATTGATAGACACTAAAGACTACACAGACAAACATGTGACGTGTCGCACATTTTCAGGTACAATAGAAAAATACCCCCTTGCTTTGGTCGAAATTCAAACACCATTCATATCGGGGCAAGTATTGTGTGCTATCCTTGAAAATCCCGTCGCGGATATTATACTTGGTAATTTACCCAACATACATCCATGCTCTGAAACAGAGATCAAAAGATGGGAGCAAAAACACGGCATCCACCACAGAAATAGCGACACAAAAGAGAAACACCATTCTTGCTTGTCTCAAACTGCCAAAATACCAAGGGAGACAACCACTGAGGTATTTCAGGAAGAATTTACCGAGGTGTACAATGCAGGGGCGGTCGAATCAAGAAACGATACGACCGAATTAAAACCTCGAATTGAGGATGCGACCAAACTACCAAATACCGAACCTGTAAATGTGCAACTAGACACACAACACACAAACGCAATAACACGACAGACAACCCACAAAACCAACACCGACCAACTACAGGAATCATTAGAAATAGTAGCGCCAAACTCAACTAACATCAATTTTGGAAATGAACAGAAAAACGACCCTACACTAGCACCATACTTTAAGTTAGTAGGCCTTAAGCCAAAATTAACAAAGAACGCATCGTGGACATTTAGGCTACAGAACAACATCTTAACTAGATTTTACACAACAAACCAGGCCACGACACAGCAAATAGTACTACCACAAGCACACCGAGACAAAGTGCTAAAATTAGCCCATGACTCCCCTTTTGGAGGTCACATGGGATATGAAAAGACCAGGGCGAGAGTCCTCACCCAATTTTATTGGCCAAAGTTCTGCCAACATATAAAAACTTTCTGTAGAGCTTGTGATGTATGTCAAAGACTGGGGAAAAAGGGAAAAAACCCTACAGCAGAAGTCCAATCAACGACAACTGCCTCGAGGCCTTTCCAAATCGTGGCAGTTGACCTAGTAGGTCCGTTGAATCACATATCGAATAAGGGGAATAGGTACATTTTTACTCTCGTAGATTTATGTACAAGGTGGCCCGAAATGTTGCCATTAAGATCTATCTCCTCTAAGGATGTGATGGACATATTACTAAATATTTTCTCCCGTTTTGGCTTCCCGGAGAAAATCATTTCTGATAGAGGTACCCAGTTCATATCTAATGCCACCCAATCAGTAACTAAGTTACTAGGCATCAAGCAGTGTTTCACCAGTCCCTATCGACCAGCCGCAAACGGTATCTGCGAAAAACTTAATGGGGACCTGAAACATATGCTATCTAAAGTGACAGCTGAAAATCCAGCCGATTGGGACATACTTCTCCCGACGGTGCTGTTCGCATACAGAGAAGTCCCTCAATCAAGTACAGGGTTCTCTCCCTTCGAATTGATGTATGGAGCGAACCCAAGAGGACCTCTCACCATTTATAAAGAGATCATCTCACAACCTGTAGATAGCCAACTTCCCATTTCCACCTATGATTTGGTCACTGATACCAGAGACAAAATCATACGTTCTTGTATATTGGCCAGAACATCACTACAGGAGAAAGGTTTTAAATACAGGCAGTACGCCAATAGAAGGGCAAAAACCATTGTCCTACATCCAGGTCAGGATATTTTACTCTTACTACCTGACAAAAGAGATTTACTGTCAACCTCCTGGCAAGGACCTTTTAAGATCATTAGAAGAATTTCAGAAGTAGATTACGAAATCTCTTTAAATGGAAAACTGAAAATATTCCATATAAATATGTTGAAACCATATTATGTTAGACAGGACAATGAGACAAATGAACTGACTCAACGAACTGCCGACGGAGACGAAACGACAATTTCTCAACGAAATGACACCTCGACAAACGAAGCATCGTTAACGACACACTCTTACGACGACGAAAACGACGAAAACATATGGACATTACCGACAATCTGTGATATTGACCTCGACGACAAATTTGACGACATATTGACAACGATTGATCTCGACGACGACGACAATGACATTGAAGACAATTTACAAACAGTGGCATCTGTGGTAAATCAGACAGACGTGGACAACACTGAAATCCCTGTACCAATCATGACTGACGACGGAAGTATAAATGACATCCATATCTCTGACACTTTGACACAACAACAGCGACAAGACATTTTAACTATCCTTGACGAATATAAATCTATCTTTTCTAACAAACCTGGACGCACTGATAAAATAACACATTCAATTGTGTTGACAGATCTGAGACCGGTCAAATGTAGACCATATTCTATTCCTCTCCATTACAGATCTAATTTAGATAAAGAAATTTTAGAGTTAGAGAAAAATGGCATTATTCAAAAATCGATGTCTCAATATTCGTCACCGATTGTTCTGGTGAAGAAAAAGGACCAGACAATTCGTTTGTGCATTGACTATCGAGTATTAAATACAAGAACAACAACGGATGCAGAGCCAATGAACAGCTGTGAAGATCTTATCTTAAATATGGCTCAATCATCCTTATTTTCTAAGACCGATTTAGCTAAAAGATATTGGCGAGTTCCATTACACCCTTCTTGTAGACATATAACAGCATTCGCAACACCTCTTGGCTTGTACGAATGGCTTTATCTTCCGTTTGGGCTCAAGAACGCACCGGCCACATTTGTAAGACTAACAAGATTGTTATTACACGGAATTAATGACGTAGTTGCTTATATTGATGATATATGCATCCATTCTTCTGATATGACTTCTCACTTACTCACCCTTAAACAAGTCTTCCACCAAATCTCTCTTTTTGGACTTACTATCAAACCTTCCAAGGTTGAAATAGGTTATACACAAATAGACTTCCTTGGACATAGAATTTCTGAAGGAAAATTGTTGACTGATGATAAAATTGTTTCCAAGATCCTTAAGCTAGAAGTACCTACCACAAAGAAGCAAGTTAGAAGTTTACTAGGGCTGATTAACTATTATTCAAAATTTATTCCACATTGGGCAGAATTAACCTCAGTCTTTTCTGATATGTTAACTAAAAATCATCCATCAAAAATTTGTAAAAGTACCAGCTTAGATGATGCAATGTGTAAATTGAAACATATTTTTTCTAATCCACCAGTCTTACGATTACCCAACATTAATTTACCCTTTATTTTGACCACAGATGCGAGCGCTATCGCAATAGGAGGATGCTTGATGCAGGAAATGGATGGCATAAAACACCCAATTCTCTATGTAAGCCGCAAATTAAAGAAGGCTGAGACTCAGTATGCCACAGTTGAATTGGAGTGTCTGAGCCTATTGTTTTGTATATTGAGATTATCAAAGTTCCTCTTAGGGAGTCACTTTGTGGTCCTCACTGACAGTTCGCCATTATTAGTCCTTAACCAGGGGTCGCCGAAAAACCATCGGCTACAAAGATGGTGTCTTCTACTTCAAGATTTCGACTTCGAAATCCGCCACATCAGAGGCACCGACAACATTGTGGCTGACCTTTTGTCACGGCAAGTGAATGCGCCAGTAGAATGACTCTGATCACATCTACCATTAGCCATACTATAAACTGTGATACTTTTAGTCGGTTGCATATTACAGTGGAACTCTACACCTGCTAGAGTACTCTCAGTGATTAGTTGAATTACGACACCCAAGAACATGATACGTTACTTTAAGAACTATACCATCAAGTGCCTAAGCGCTAGAACGATTCCAGCAAGAAACAGTAACTGTGTTTGTCTCAACCAATAAGATCAACCAACGAACTAACTCCGAATTCTGTACGAACTCGTTATATAGGACATTAAGAACATGCCATACTTGCTGTTACTACGTAACTTTACTAACAGCCGAAACAGAACGATATCGACGACAACACTCAATAGAGATCCATACTAGCTTTACCATTCATGGCATACCACGCTAGCGACAGGAGGACGACGCGCACATCATCGTTGGATTTAATTAATTAATTAGTTTAGGATTAAATATGTATTATATTTCCATTATTGTTGTATATAAATTGTATTCACCTGTAATTTGTACATATTCGACATTAATATTACAGGCGGTACCATTCCTAAGCTAAAGAACCGTCCTATACAATTGTCTCTATTTAAATTGTAACCCATTTGTCATTCATCGTACAAGAAGTACGTATTTACTTAAAGGGCAAATATCGCCTAGCCCATTTTTTCTAAGGGCAATAACACTTACCTAAACTTTAATTATATATTTTAACCAAATACTATTTTTAATCAAAAGTGAGTGAATGACTGTGTGAATGGATTAAATGAGAGAACGATACACTTGGCGGACAAATTGTACGCAAACCGTATTTATTTTAATTTGTCTGCGTCTTTCATGTAAATTGTATGACTTGTCTAATTTGTGAATACATGTGTAGTACTTAGTTTAATAGTGAGTTAATATACTTAGCTTAGCAGTTAGGATACATCTAAGCACCACTACTTGGAATGCCTTTTCATGTATTGCACACAGTGCAGTATTTCATGATTGAGGCTATCCCAACTCGTGACGCTTGGAAATACGCCACACATTCAGCACACACAGTACACAAACCTTAAAACTCAACACTATCAAGGTAAAATACAGTCACTTTATTAGAAACATCAACTTATTAGTCAAAACACACTAACAAGCCAACAGGGACACTTGTAGTATGAAAGGGATAAAAGAACAAGGTAACTACATATTTAGCATTATATAACATACGGGAGTAAAAGTGTATAGAAATACACACTCAGATCAAGATTTGAAGATGTACTTATTTAGCCAAGACTTCGGTCTTGTTAACCCTTGTTATATAGGGGTTATTTGTCTGGGTACCATTTTGGGTACTATGAGAAGGGCAAGTTGTAAATACAACTACTAAAATGCCATGGAACTTCGGTCTGATAAGCATAATTAAGCACACGAGAGACAGGGATCTCTGCACCAAATCAGACAAGTGTTGTATGGTAGAATACATGAGTTTTTAGTGCTAATAGGTAGGTTGCCAGGTTACTATCCACCAAACTACAACACCAACTGTAGGTGAGTCGGTGACAGAATTAGAACGGATCTAATTCCCAACAACAAATCAGGTCACGGGGGAGGGGGGATCCTGTCACCGCCTCACGTATATATATCTAGTAAAGGGCTGCAATTCCAGCCCAAGGGAAACCATTGAGTCGAGCAGGACCCAAGTAAGCTAGAACCTTCTAGATAGAAGGTGGTCACCAAGTCCATGATTCCGTGGACACTGATGTGGCCCGCCTAATGCGGGGTCCACGAGGAACTCGGACAGAGTTACCGCCCGTGTCGGGTTAGGACACGCGGAGACCGGCAGAGGACGAATGGACTTGAGAGAGGCAACAGGGCCTGCCTTCGAGGGACTCTATAGATATCAATAGATATATAGACATAGGCTAGATAGTTTGCTAGACTGTTAAATGATACTTATGTGTGTGATGTTTCCTATTTGACAGATGTAATATAGCGCGGGTCTGTTTACCCACTGCGCCAACGCATACTGTATATGAGAATACAATAAATCTTCGATCTCATAACCACCAGGTTTATTGTTGCCTGTATGAACCCAAGTTTAGTTATCTAGATACGAGCAAGACTATGACACCATTGCTTTCTGAACGACCGGCATCCATACCATTTGGTAAAAACCTAACGCAAGACGGTCTGCTGCCAAATTGATCGCAGCAGTGTTTCAAACTCGAGTATGTGTGATTAGGAACTGCGTCCGTAACTTCTTCGCCACGTAGCATGCGGTTATAATGTTATAGTCGATAAAATCATTAGTTTCCGGTAAGGTTAACCTGGTCACCAAATGCCCGCAGACGTCGGATGTGTCGGCCTAACGGTGCAAGAACGCAGCTCTGCTATAAACAGGCACAACGCAATCACGTCCGGAAAGAAATTCCGGATGAACGCAGAAGAAGAAGAAGAAGAAGAAGAAGAAGAAGAAGAAGAAGAAGAAGAAGAAGAAGAAGAAGAAGAAGAAGAAGAAGAAGAAGAAGAAGAAGAAGAAGAAGAAGAAGAAGAAGAAATCATTAGTTTAAAGGCTAACATGAAACTAATGAATATGACACTGCTGCAAGTAAATGCTCCACCAGGTTTTGATACCAACTAGGCAATAGCTATTCATAGTTTTTGTCAACTTGTGTCCTTCCTCTACAGCGCCGACGTCATTCTCTTGCCTCTTGATTCGCTGGAATATGTCTGGTTTTCTCCCAAAGCCCCACATTATAAGCTGTGTCATACCATCCTCATCCTTCTATACGTCGCAAATACCAGTTAATGAATGTCCGTAGTTTATAATCTTGGACATCTGGATTGTTCAGGCTAAGGTTCCATGTCTCACAATAAACTACACACATTTTTATAGAATAGACTGGAATACCTAGGATACGCCTTCGATAGAAGTCTGTTGTTCACGGATCACGTGGGTAGAGTTGCTTTGTGATCTAATACCGGGTGTGGTATGTTGGGAGGAGAATGCAGTACCCACCCTGGCCTGGCCCCGTAATGAAGTCAAGCTAGAACGATGGGATTAATTTCGTTTGGAGGGGATGGGTCTTTGGAAGCCAAAGTGCCCAATATTGTCTCAGGAAATCTAGGGTTTTCCCGGGAATATTTCCGATTTCCCTCCAAACTTAGCCTTTCCAGAAGAGGAGATACTTATCTAGCTCGTGACACCCCCCCCCCCCCCCCCACTTGTATCCATTTTCCCTTAAACAGGAAAATTTGTAAGATTTTAAGTTCTCCTTTATGAATAACCTGGAACCTGGGTGCTTATAATAGTACAGGACGTTGCTGTCTATTCGTGGTTACCCAGCCACCTGTCGTTCCAGATTTAGTAATGTTAATTAAACACATATAAAAGATTTTGCCATATCACAATGTACTCGACAAAAGAAGAAGTGAAAGTAAAATTAAGTTGATTTACTAAATATGCTGTGGAGATAAAAGCATGTAGTGCATCTCTGAAATATAAATTATAATTCAGCACACCGATTAGTTAATGTTCATTTAATTTCATTGGATCTATGCCTATAATAGTTCAGATTGTCACTGTGCCTACCCACATGTTCTTCTCTAATATTGTCTCTGGATTATGCTTGATGATGATTTTGGAATTTCCATGGATTCGCAATGTTTGTGATATTGAACAGTCTCTACACACAAATAAGACTTGGAGTTATTATTTCAATGTTCTCAGTCTATTGAATGTGATGTGCCTGTGGAAATTGTTCTCAATGTCCTTAAAGTTCAAGAGAAATCAATTCACTTCAATAACGTTGGTAATGAGATGGTTCTGGGTCTGACATGCTGGCTTTGGAAGGACACCTAGATAACACCGAGCACTAGATTCTCTGGAGGTTATTAGGTTGGCAGCTCTTCTATGAATTGTTTTCCAATAACAGATTCGGGGTAACTGTCCACTTGATGCAGTGCAAGAATCCCTAATTTGTTCTCCAGCTGATCCTTGGCATTGGTTCTGGTTCAGTCCATTCCCTACTCAACAGTCTTTCCATCCATTTAATATGATCTTATCAACTTTGTTCTTCAATAATCTGCTATAATCTGCAGTAATCTGAAGTAATCTGCGCTAGATCTGCAATAGATCTGTGATAAATCTGCGATAATCTGCCATAAATCTGCGAACACCGTCCTCCTCACCTGACGCATATATTAACTACGTATCCGTTTTCCAGAGGCATTCTGACACTGAATCAGGTGAGGGACACACAAGTTTAAGATACTCCATACGAAAGACACGACCGGCTTCCATGAATATCGAATTGTATGTGTGCGTTCTAAGGCTCTTTCCTACCCAGCAGTCCTTGCAAAGATGCTACCAAGGCTAGGTCGACCAATAGATGTATAAGGTTCGAACGCGTGACCTGTCCATCATCGGGTGGCACTACTATTTTTAGACATGATACAACATTCCTGACATTCCGATGCGGAATAGCGTAAGCACTTTGTAGAATAATGTGTTTTTGGGACTGTGGGTAAAACTTGATATGAACTGAGGTGCGCAAAATGTGACACCGGGCTTAGTGCAATGACCAGAGGATATGTCTGACACAGTGCTTCGAGGAAAGACCAGACGGACACATAATAAGGTTGCAGCTGATGTCATATTAGGACTATTCACTAGTTGTTGAAGATGGAGACGGAACACGTATAGGAATGTCGCGAGTGCTGTGATGTGGGTTCTTGACACAACTCAACTCATATTAGGACTATTCACTAGTTATTGAAGATGGGGACGGAACACGTTTAGGAATGTCGCGAGTGCTGTGGTGTGGGTTCTTGACACAACCCAAGTCAGTTAATTAAGTCGCGTTCCCCGTTTCTTATCCATCTAGCTGTACCGATTTGATGTTCGAGCTATATTTCTAAGTCTGGTTTTAATTTATATTTCTTTTGACTTTCACAAATTTCCCAGTGCTCTGAAAGCTCCCCGTGCCGTTTGTATACTTATTTTTATATCTCTATCTGTTCTACCTACTTTCTTTACATTGCTACCAAAGTAAGTTTACGATTTCACCCCTTAATGTAGGGTTCACCAAGGAAGATCGGCTTATTCTTTGCTTGATTTATTATCATTATCTGTGTCTTTTCCATACGAATATTTAGACATTTAGCTAGAATGGAACAAGATCAACCATTGGCTATAGCGATCCACTTGAGAATGTCGGAAAACAAGGTGAGAAGACGACACAGGACGAGTTAGCTAGATGGAGTAAGAGAGACATTGAAGAAATTAAATATAACATTAGAACAAGCGACAAGACAAAAGAAAAAGAGAATATTACATCTACCTTCTCCCTGCAACGCTCAAGTCAAAAGCAGTAGGACAAAAGAAGCAGAAGTGCTATAGAGTAAGAATTATGTCCGTATTCTATAGTAGTGGAATTAGATGGATGAAAGATCGCTAATGATGACAGTCTTAGTACGTCTTGTTGTTCCTAAGTCGAAGAGCACTTATTCCATCAGCCAGACGTCTTCGTCATTAGGAGGTTCGAATCCCGATGTGCCATACCTTTAAACATTATCTTGTTCCCCCGTCTCTTCTTCTTTCATTTAATTATATGAGTGCTGTTCAATACTTGTGAGTATTTATCATGCTACTTGTTCTTTAACGGACATGCTGTTGCCATTTGAATTCCCAGGCACCTGTATTTTAACTGCTGAATGTTTCCCGTGTTTAATGTAACTCCGATTTCCATCTCTTCTCCTTATATTCTAAACTTTCTACTAAAACTTGTGAATGTATTTCTCATAAGTAGTACCATGTTTGGCGTATCTTTGATTTATGTCTATGTCCTTATATTTTAACTTTCGACTAACATGTGTGAATGCATATCTCACCAGTGCGCACAAAGAGCCACTGTAGCACTGTGGCTAGATGCTCACCTGCCCGCGCTATGGTCATAGGTTCAAATCTGCATCTAGCGGATTTGTAAAACTGACCTAGGCTCCCAGGTCGACAGAGCCTAGTAATGGATACCAGGAAATGTCTTGGGAAGTGAAAGCGGCCGGCGTAATACTGACCACACCACCCACGATTGGTCTGTTAAATACTGTCCACACCACCCACGATTGGTCTGTTAAATACTGACCACACCACCCACGATTGGTCTGTTAAATACTGACCACACCACCCACGATTGGTCTGTTAAATACTGACCACACCACCCACGATTGGTCTGTTAAATACTGACCACACCACCCACGATTAGTCTGTTAAATACTAATCACATCACCCACGATTGGTCTTTTAAAAATTGATCTATCACCGTATGCCAATTGCTCCTCTAGGCAGATCAAAGGTCGTTTACTTACTTACTAGGTACTGCTTGAATTACGTGGTTGTCAAACTGACCTGTTCTCTGGTATATAAAACAGGTCCACCCGGAAAAGTGTCGCAATCAGATGAGACATGGAGGGCCAAGTTGACACCGGAAGAGTATAGAGTGACCAGGGAGCATGGCACAGAACCGGTTAGTTTTGATTGAACGTGTTTATGTGTTTATGTTGATAAACCAGGTGATTCATATCACGTTATTATCGAATATACACATGCATACCAAGCTTGCTAGATATTCCTGCCTCTTCTATCGGTAATCTTTCCAGTTTTCAAGACATTTTCCAATAGTTTCCTTCTCATTACATGCCCGACGACCACTGGTGTCTTTTCTTATATAGGATAGATGATGAAGAACCGTTACCATTGCACTCTGGATAGAACCAACATGGTTTCGTCGCTTCTAGGAGAAGTCGAACGGTGTGGATGCGCGGGTATCACTGTTGCCAGCCGGTTAGCTACAATGTTGGAATTTTTAACGCTTGCGTTTATTCAGTAGCAGATGGTTTACACGCACCATGCATTCATGTATTGTAATGTTCTAGAGTATATGCTTTTCAAGTTAGCATGTCAGCTGTCTCGTCGCCACAATCCTTTGCATGGCTTTGATAATAGATCCACACATTTCCGAAGATTTGAGGAATCCACAAGAGATGGACGATCATGTCATATCCATCTATTATGAACTTTCAGAGACGTGGAATAAAAACCAAAGTAACTAGTATTACAAGATTAACCCTTTCGGTCTTTGGCTATACCAGTACCCAAAACAGATAAAACACGATGTATATATATTTATTTATAGACATTGACGTGGTCGAAATGATAAGAGCACTACCTCTCATACTTCCGGTTTGCTGATGGCCATTAGGCGGTACAACACTATCACCGGCAGACTTAAACATTGACGTCTAGTTCAGAAAGCACACTACTGAACGTTCAATGTCTAAAACATCAACCTGTGGTTGATGGCAACGTCCTGCAAAGAACACACAACAATTGGATATATATCTATCGCTTTCATTGATACACCAGACAATTGTACAGCATGTGAAAAGTAGGGTAAACTTAACGACTATAAAACAGCGGTAGGCGTTTATGACACTGTGGATCATAAGAGGCAGTAGTGGTTGGCGGCAAGCAGCCAGACACTGCAGCCATCGATTCATAGAAAGAAAATAGCTCTCTTACGAAATAAGGAAATAACAACGCGAGACATTCTCAGTGAGCTGAAGCAAGCTAGGAAGTATGTGCAAAAGGCTGTCAGGCATTGCGCAAATGACTTTTGGATCACATTATGTGAGTCCATTCAAAATGTACGTGACAATGGAAACATCAGAAGCACATACGAAGGAATAAAGAAAGCCTGTGGTCCAATGATCAAAAGAAATGCACCACTGAAAACCTTGACTGGAGACATCATCACTGATAAGAAACAGCAGATGGATAGATGGGTAGAGCACTATTTGGAGCTTTACTCAAGAGAGACCAAACTTTTGTATGATGCCCTCAACGCCATAGAGGCCCTGCCAACTCTTGACCACCTGGACACACTTCCCACCATAACAGGAATTAAATGTGGTATTAATGAACGTTGTCTTTGCGATGTGTTATTAGCTAACGCAGAATTCCACATATTATAACTTACCTATGTCTCCTCTTTCAGCCTTGGTCAGGCAAGCTACTGGAAAATAAGGACACTGGAAAATACGCCTGCATATGCTGCGAAACTGAACTCTTTAGGTATGTTTGTCTGTTCAGTTTTTCTACGTTTCAGTGTGTTTTATTTATTTATTTATTTTTTCATGATTCTGGTGTGCCCTGTGTGATTTTGCCGAGTTTTAAGAATTAAACTTCAGCGTCTGCTGTTGCTCAAAACTAGTATCGCTGACTGCGGTACTAACACTTAAGTGCTCAGTTACTTCTAGCATATGTCGGAATGTGTGGGTGCTGATTGTATTGTAGCTTTAAAAGAATCGTCCCGATGGTGGTTCAAAAACATTCCACATAGACCGACAGGCATTCGTGCTTGCCACTGTGCTACCAAGTCTCCCAGACAGTGGCTATGGCGTTTAATATGTATTTTATTTAGTGCGTCTTCTTATTTGTAGTTTTGTCATTTCTCTTCTAAGAATGAATATATGGCCGGTGTAAACTAAATCGGTTGCCCTGTTTATTGCACGCAGCTCTTCGGCTAAGTTCGACTCGGGAACTGGGTGGCCGTCATTCTTCGAGGCTGTGATAGTCAGTGACGCTTCTGGGACGCCTTCTGTGGAAACTCGGCCTGACACTAGCAATGGAAAACTGCGCACGGAGGTTCTGTGTAGAAAGGTAAAATACTATCAGCAAGAACTGCCAATCTCTTCAATTAAAAAAAAGTAATAATAATAATTAGTAAAGTTAGGCCTTCATATAGGAAGTGTTTGTGTGTTTGTTTGTGTGTGTGTGTGTGTGTGTGCGCGCGCGCGCGCGCGCACGCACGATTATGAGTAGGATGGACAGATACCTTCCTCGTCGCCTTTCCGCATCATATAGTTCCATGACCATTTTGAAAGGATCAGATACCGAATTTGCTAGGCTAGGTCGGCTCCAAAGCCACCTTGTTATAAAAAACAAAAAAGCAAAAAAACATAATAATAAAACGGAATCCTGCTATCCATGGGAATGAAACTTGAACTAAATCAAAGATAGGGAGCACCAGAACATGCTGGTGTGGAGGTAAACTAGCATGTGGATAGAGTGCCTGGGTCTGCACAGTTGGGTTGGGTTCGGTTCGGTGCATGATAAGATAGATGTGGTCAGAATCCTTTGTGATCATGTATATATTGTAGAAGAACAGACACACTATCATAGCCTAGTCAGAGTGAGGCGATAGGGAGTGACCAGGTGATCTGAACGACACGCTGTGCTCCGAGGGATGGTCAGTCGAACACATAATCAGACTGCAACTAGTACCAATAGTGTTGGGGCTCTTCACTGGCTGTTGTATATAAGGACCACGAACGATCAAATTAACACCACAGAAATTTCTACCACCTCTGTCAATTTCCTTGACACCACCATTAAGTTAAACCCTACAGGCCTGACGACCTCCGTGTACTATAAACCTACTGATGCTCACAGTTTCCTCCTGTACAGCTCATCCCACCCCAAAAGCTGCAAAGATTCCATCCCATATTCCCAGCTACTCCGCCTTCGTCGTATCTGTCAGGACGATAATGACTTCCTCGAGAGAGCCCACGAAATGCTGGACTTTTTCCGCAGACGGTCCTACCCAGAGGACGTCTTGTCGACAGCTTTCAGCCGCATAACCCAGGTCTCGCGGGAAATGTCCCTCGCCAAGCATACGCGACCTCCGAACAATGAACCCAAGCTTATCCTCACCTTCCACCCACATGCCTATGCCATCAAGCACATTTTCCTGAGACACTGGTCCATCTTGGAATCCGATCCTACCACTCGTGAGGTATTCTCCAATGGCCCCAGGGTAATTTTCCGCCGTAACCAGAGCCTCAGAGACCACCTTGTGCATAGTCGCCTCCCCACGGTTACTTCATCCGTGGGCACATTCGAATGCCATCGTAGGAACTGTCTGACATGCCCATACGTTGTTCAGACACCAGAGATTGCATTTCCCCGAGGTACCTTCACCTTGAAAGATTCTTTCACTTGCACATCCCGCAATCTGATTTATGTTATCATCTGCAAACGATGTGACATGAAATACATTGGCCAAACGGGCAGACGTCTTGCGGATCGTTTCAGGGAACACCTCAGGGACATCAATCAGGGCGCTGACAAACCTGTCCCCAACCATTTCAATTCCTCCAACCATAATGGAACCGACGATGCATGTGTCACCGCATTAAAACCCTGCTTCTCCAATAGCTGTGTCAGACTTAAAATTGAATGCCAGCTAATCAACAATCTGGGATGCATCCACCCAGCCGGAATTAATACGGTTGTGGACGCTACAGTATAACTGTGGCATCTTCCCCAATTGTTCACACTATCTATAACTATGCTGCCCCCCCCCCCCCATATCTAGACTTAATTGTCCGCACTTTCCTATATTTTCATAGCAGACTGTTCACATATTTTTGGCTACTCAAATCCTTTTTGGCAACCCATTTTTAATTCATCTGGCCAAGTCACCTTTTCGGCCTCACATGGCTAAGTTATAGATCGTGTGTTAGTGTATTGTGGTCTTTCGTTTGCTGTATCTCGTTGTTAGCTGTGTTGTCATTGACAAAGATTCTGAGAATCGAAACGTCTGTGTGTCGTATTGAATGCGTTCGTGTGTGTTTTATCCTATTTTATTTTATTATTCATTTTTATATTTATTGAGTGCTTCTGATTTCGGATTTTTCACCTGTATTTCGCGACACGTGGATCTCCTTGTAAGGTATGTGCAACGTTTGTTGATGTTTAGTTCGTTTTTTCTCGCAGGAGTTTAAAATACCTATTTGTTTCCATTTCATACCAGTAAACAGCATACCACAACAAGCAATGATGTACAGACCAGATGGAAACAGAGGAAGGGGCCGACCACGTAAACGTTGGACGGAGGGAATAGCAGACTCCATGGGAATATCGATACATGAAGCCCATAATCGGGCACTCTCCCGCTGTTTATACTTCACCTCGACACAGCAAGGTACAAGAGGAACTTGATGAGTTGAGATGACACAAATGGACTAAACAAAACAATATCACCAATATGACTCAGACACTGTCTGATTTCTTTACCTCATCAGTTCTCACACACATTCTGAATGCGGATTATTTTTCTCTTAGATCTCAACAATAAGAAAGAGACAAACATTAGACGTTATTCATGTGATGAGAAAAGAGGCATTGGAAAACATCGTGACGACTGGAAAGATCAGTGAGAAAAGAGACAAAGACAGACCGGGAGAAATGATGCTGGATGGGTTGAGACGGTGACATGGAGGAATGTCATCAGCAGATGTGATCCAGAACACCAAGTACCGAGATCTGTGGAGAGACATGGACGCCTCCGCCAGTTGGCAGGGCACCTACTGATGATGATAATGGTCTAGAAGACTGAGTTTTAACTCTTAAGAGAGCTGCATTGATGTTTAAATTTTCTAGATCCTGAACAGAGCAGGCATCTTTCGGAGTGAGTTTGGTGTAGAGACTGTCTTTCTGACTTGTTACCAAAGTACCGTCTCCGCGGGGAACGTGTTGTAAAGCTCTTCTTCCGCTCTCAAAGCTCGGAAACCAGGGGGATATGTAAGACTGGTATTGATACTTCACATTTATCATCTCGTTTGATCTCATCTGGCTATTCTTGTACCTAGCGGTGTCGAGGTGAAGCATAAACAGCAGGAGAGTGCCCCGTTTTGGGCTTCATATACCGAGATTCCCATGGACTCATGTTATTTTCTCAGTCCATCTTTAGTATGGTCGGTCTGCGTGCCCAATTCTTAACCCTTTCAAAATAAAGTTTGTTCGTTCGTTCTTCTTTTGGTTCCGTTTGGATTTTTCATCATTGATTTTTATGGCATACTATTATTTGGTAGCCTAGTTATGTGGCCGAACCATTTCACTTGCTGTTTTCTAATTAATTCTAGCTCTGTTATTCTCTCCAACACCCACCCCTACCCTCACCCCACCCTCCTCCCACTTTAGTTCTGATTTCATCGTTTCTGATTTTCTCTCTCCTTCTCAGGAATCTCATGTCCGTTGTTGTAATCTTTATTTTATCTTTTTTTTCTGTCGTTATTGTCCAGGGGTAGCATTGTTAGTACAGAGTTGATAGTAAGATTGTGTTCTACAATGCGTTTGTTAGTATCTACCGATACGTCTTTGTACACATCTGTATAGTGGCATATTAGGATGTAGCCTGGCCGTGATTCGGAACAGAACACACTGAATACAAACAAATGTATTCTCTTAGTGAATTTAAACACAGAAATCACAAACAATATGTTGCACGATTTATTGCCTGATGACGCACAATCAGTACTCGAGGCGCTCCTGTCTGGGAAATTGATAGTACTACGGACATTACTTTCTGAGGCAGCCAGTGTAAGATCACCATACAGTGGATGCCATCTCACTGTGGAGTACCCGGAAACGAGAGAGCTGATCGATTAGCTACGGAAGGAGCAAATGAACAACCTGATGTGCCCGTTATATACCACCAAAAGAAAAGAATAATCAAATTAGTTAGAAAGCCACCAAAACCTGCTCGAGACGACTACCACGTTATGGGCAGACCAGAACAAGTCATTATTCTGTGCCTCAGAACAGGACACAATAGATTACGCTTCCAAATGTATGCAAAATTCAAGATTGGGGAGTCAGCCATGTGTACATGTGGATTGGCGCCACAGACAGCAGAGCACATACCCCAAGACTGCCCAAAATATAACATATCTATGCAATGCTTCTGGTCTAGAGAAATGACAGTGGAAGATAAACTCTATGGACCACTGGACAGTTTAATTTAAGAGAAAACATTGCAGTTATAGATATATTTCAAGCGAACGAAAGAAGAAGATTACCTGATGAGAGGCGGCGAAATATGCCAGGCAATAAGTCGTGCAAGATATTCTTTGTGGGTTCTGTGTTAAAACATACTGAATCACTGGGATTAGGTTTAGACTGGTCATGTTAGCTTCGTGGGTTTTAGATATTGCATTGTAAACAACTGCAAGTCAATGCCCAGAAGAAATTTAATATGTCAACCGTCGTACTTGTATATTGCAGTGTGCTGCCCATCTAGGCCACGTCTACACAGATGGTCCCCAGCCAACAGGCCTGCGCTACTGCATCAACAGCGTCTCGCTTCAGTTTAAGCCAGAATAAACACAATTACTCGCTGCTGTGTTATAGACTGCTGTGTTATAGTTTAAAAAGTTAGTTGCATATCTTTACATGACGTCGCAGTCAACCCTAGAATTTTTGGGGTGTTTGTGATTTCTTCGCAAGTTTACGTTCTCTAGTTTGACATTGCTTTTTGAACGGCGGCGCTCATACCATTTCATAAAAACCAACCCAAGGCAGTCTGCTACCAAATCGCCCGCTGCCGTGTTTCGGAAGCGGTATATGGTATTATGAACTGCGCCCTTAACCCCTTCGTCACAGAGGCACTTCCAGCCGTTGTTAGATAAACAGAAGGACTTCCTTTTAAATCTGATAGACTACCGTCGGGATAATATGTTCCACATTCGAACAATATCAGTGTCTACGCATTTAGTATTTAAGCCAGATTATTATTTGTTCATTCACTTCATATAATATATAACTTTGCAGTAAACACCTATACACCTGACTAGATGCAGCGTAATATGCCAGGCAATAACTCGTGCAATGTATTGTTTATGGCTTGTGTGTTTACATTCACTAGGGTGTAACCGTCCCCACCTCCCTTTCTTCTTTCTTCTAACTGGTTATATGAACCAGCATTGGCTCGTCACGTGACCTACTCCACACAATTGCAACAAACGTATAATATGACCCGTGTCAAAGGTCACAGTTCAACTCAACACACTCTAGTTCCCAAAGTTTACTTGAACACTTCTCCAATAAGACAGCATTTACAACGCTTGAAACCTGTCAAACCATGAGCGTCTGGTACGCTAGAGATGTATAGTGGTTTACACTTCGTATTGTGGTCCGACAACTACTACTAACAACCTCTCATGCTGGCTCTTGGCGTGCACTCACGTCTATCACATTACCAGTCGAAATGCAAATTATACAACATCTCTTCAAAAAGCTTCACAATAAACTACTTCCAACGGACTAAGTTAATTGATTATCCATCTCTACACCTATAATATAGGGTGTATTTTTAATGACTGGGCAGCGTCCATGTCTTGTATTCACCCTCTATAAAGTTCATGCAAGATAATAGGCAAATACAAAACTTGGACAGGCATTATTTTCAAACACTGCACAGTCAAAAATACACCCTGTACAGTGATGCGGTCTAGTTGTCTCTATGTAACTACACTCTAACTCTTCTTCACTCTGCTTTACTGTCTCTGTATTACTGATTCTGCAACCTGCACTGGGAATCCGCCCTGCATTTCAACTTAACCCTAGGCCAAAAATTTACTTCAGACTCTAAGCAACAGCTAAACTCGAAATCTCTAGTGAAGTCTAAACTTTGACTGTCAACTCTCGGCGGGCAACTTAACTCTGCTACGAGCAGCACCCTCTAACTCACAACTACTATCCTCCTAAATAACTTCCTCTAGTCTACAACCGCCGCCCTCCGTGGCGAAGGCGTTACGGGCGCGGTTCGTAATTCCGCTTACCTGCGTTCGAAACACAGCTGCGACCGATTTGGCAGAAGACCATGTGTCGCTGGGTTTTAACGTGTTGGCATGGGAGCCGGTCGTTCATAAAGTAATGACAAACTACTGAACGTAAACTTGCTAAGACATCAACAACAGCAGTACAATGCTGGCGTTGACAGCAATGTCCTGTAAATAGGAGAGAGAAAAAAGTCCACAACTGTCTGTGTGCAACAACTCAACTCTAGTCTGCACTGCCAATCTATCTGTGCTCACATGGACAGCCACTCCGTTCCACACTCTTGGCTCATCATGTCCGGGCAGCAATCCCTTCAGACCGAACTCCCTCTGTAATATTACTCCAAAAACTGTCTACTGCTGCAACTTGCGCCTCTTAAATACCCGTCTAATCCGTGAGCAACTTATTATATCATGCTTTTCTCGTTAAACTAGAAGGTTCATCGCAGCACGTTTTTCTTGTTTAAAATTTTAAACTTTGAGCACTTTTCTTGGACCAGATATGATTAATATGAGTAACTCTCAGGTCTACCTCGTGCAACCATATCTTCATTGCAACAATTCCGACTTGTTTATCACAACCCAGCTGATGTATCTACACTAACCCTCTTAAGCTCGCCATTACTACATTGCCCTACCTCGGAACAATAATTTACTGGGTTGAAGTAACTATTGGGTACGCTGATCTGAGTACGAACATTCGCCGTATTCAGCCTTATCTGTCTCAGATCGAACACACTGTTTTGAATTGTATTTGTGTGTGTGTTTTTTTTTTCCTTCTTTCTTTGTTATTAAACACTCATAATGAGAGCATCGTATACTCTCGTCGGTTAACGTGATGACGGTAAGAATCAGCAGTGGTTCGAATCGCATTGGTGACTTGCGGGGTATGTGAGCCGGCCGCTCAGAAAGCAATGGCAAACTACTGAGCGTAATCTTGCCAAGAAATCGACATACAGCTGAAAGATGCTGGTGTTGACAGTGATGTCCTGTAAAGGATATGCTAAAAAAAAAAAAATGAGAGCATGCGTGAGATGTGTATAAGAAACTTGAGTTTTGAATCTCCTTCAGCAGGTACCTGGCTTGTCGCAGGCAATGGCGATAATGACTTTTTCTCCTCTGGTATTTTGATGAAACTGATGTTGTCTATAATGAAATTTGTTTTCCCACCTGTTAAGTCTTCCAAATATTTTCAGAAATATAGAAGATATGGAAGGAATCAACATTGGCGGAAGATACATCAATAACATTAGATATACAGATGATACAGTCTTGATTGCAGATAATGGGCAAGATCTGCAACATTTAGTAGATGTTTAGATGATTTAGTAGATTTAGTGAACAGCTAGGGTTAGAATTGAATAGTAAGAAGACACAGATTATGGTCGTCACTGGGAAGAAGGAAATACCACAATTGATATACGAGTAAATGGGCATATTCTTAAGCAAGTTAATCGGTACAGTTATCTCGGAGCAGTCATAACATCTGATGGGAGATGCCTAGAAGAGATGAGAACAAGAATTGCCATGGCGAAGGTAGCCTTTTGCAAGATGAAAAACATATTGATCAATAAAAAGATACCAACTGAAACGAGAAAAAGAGTGTTGAAGTGCTACATAGAACCTATACTTTTGTATGGATGTGAGCGTGGACAACGAGCAGTCAAGCTAAACAACATCTGATGGCTGTAGAGTCATTAGACGTAGACAGTCAACATTTTTGGGGCATTTTATGAAAAGAAATGACTTGGAGAACTTGATGACAACTGGCAAGATCGAATGGAAGAGACCAAGCGGAAGACCGAGAAGTAAATACCTGGATGGCTTTGTCACGTGGCATGGTCGAAACAGAAACACGGAGCTGATCCACAACTCTGGTGATCGAGTGAGATGGCAAAACATGACCGCCCATGCTTATCGGCATGGCACATGATGGATGGAATCTTCGCCTAAATTGTTCGTTGTCTTCTCTTGTCTGTCTTTTCCTGTGGCGCCCTAATATTTTTCACCACATAAGCCCAATTTCTCTATCACACCACTTCTGTTAATATCCTTCATCAATGTCATTTCTCTCCACGAAGAGATGTTTCAAAATTTAGCTTGTAGACAGGCCGCACCACGATGAGATTCTCTTAGATTTAGTTTGTGGACAGGCAGTACCACGAAAAGATTCACTCAGATTTAGCTTGTGGACAGCCGGACCACGAAGAGATTCTCTCAGATTTAGCTTGTAGACAGGCCGAACCACGAAACGATATTTCAAACTTTAGCTCGCTGACAGGCCGAACTACGAAGAAATGTTTCAAAATTTAGCTCGTGGACAGACCGGACCACGGAGAGGTTCTCTCAGATTTAGCTTGTGGAAAGGCCGGACTACGAAGAGATTCTCTCCGATTTAGCTCGTTGACAGGTCGGACTATGAAGAGATGTTTCAAACTTTAGCTCGTGGACAGGCAGCACCACGAAGATATTCTCTCAGATTTAGCTTGTGGATAGGCCGAACCACGAAACGATGTTTCAAAATTTAGCTCGTGGACAGACCGGCTTTCAGAGAGCTTGACAGGAGAAGGACAGGGGGCGAGGAAGGAAACTTATCATCCCACCCCATTAGATCGTGGACTGAGATATGTGAAGGTCCTAAACATCCCATTCCAACGTCTAGATCTCGTGTCCAAGTTCTCTGTGTTATAAATCTATCTCATCTCATCTCATCATGTTCCTCTTGTACCTTGCGGTGTCGAGGTGAAGTATAATCATCGTGAGAGTGCCCGATTAATGGGCTTCATGTATCGATATCCCCATGGACTCTGCTATTCCCTCCGTCCAACGTTTACGTGGTCGGCCTCTTCCTCTGTTTCCATCTGGTCTGTACATCATTGCTTGTTGTGGTATTGTCACGAAAATTCTTGGAGATGTCGATCGATGACAGAATTCGCGCCATACGTCTACAAGCAGCCGTCATTCTTTAATGTGTTGTTGATCGAGGAAAGACAGTCACGCCATTCGTCTGCGGGCGGCAGCCATCCTTTGATGTGGTAGACAGGCTGTCTGGGTAAAAATCGGCAAGATCTTTTGTTGTGGAGAAATTATTCTCCGGATTACAGACCGGCGGGACTTTTTGAAGTACCGGGACAAGTCTACAGATGAAAGCGGGGCAGCCAGCCAGTTGTTTACATCGAGTCGAAAAAGGAAAGAAAAAATAGCTTCTAGACGCCTAGGGTCTAGACAGTTTTGTGACGTCATTCAGACACATTATTGAAACAGTCTGGATAAACAACTTTGGGGGGAGTCGACCAAATGTTGTGAAGCAAGACGGGCGTGTGTGATATTCCTAGTTTGATTCTGGAGAGAGACTACACTGTCTATTGTTGATTTATATCGGCGGACATTCATCCAGTGTGTGATTTCGTAGTCTCAATCTCAAACAGGAATAAATATATGGTATTTAATTAGATAGACTCAAGTTAGATTATTCTTAGGAGACTAGAGTGGTAATGTGCGTGATGAGAACGTATTATAGGAGCGTCGGCAACAGTAGCCTATCGCGTAGCTTAAACTAGCTGGTGTAAGATATCAATTAACTCAGTGAGATAAGGGCAATGTGGTGGGATGATATTTAGGGAGATTGAGGATGGTTGGGGGGGGGGGGGGATAAAGGAAATGCCAAATGGTAGGATCTTCCAGTAGGGTATCTATTGGGTTTCTGCCCTTTTCCTTTAGTCTTTCCTTATCTTACCATGACTTAGACCGATGTGATGAGCTCCCTGGCCTTATGACAGAGTTTGGTTCTCTGTTATATATCTGAGTGCTGCCGTCGGCCTACACTCACCTAATAAAGGTTGGAATCGGGTTGCTCTCACCAGGTGTGTTCTCTCTTCAACAGGTTCCATTATATTTTACCACAAGCTAGAAGAAAAGTCATAGCTCGAGCATTGAAAGCAGAGTTTACTAAGAGGCTTTTGCACTGGGCCTATAACCCAGAGGGTCTGCAGGAACCTGGCCTCTGCTGAGCGGGAAACGATGATTATATAAGTGTGTTTCCTAAGTGATAGTTTACATCACCGTAAAATAAAGACACTGAAAATACCACCAATACCAGGAACACTAGTAGAGATATAGATACCTGGAAAATTAACATTGTGTGTTACAGTTGGGGAATTCTTATGAGAAGTTAAACACTAACAGTTAGTTCCAAAGTGACAGTAAACATTTTTGGACTATACTAGAATTCTCTGAACACAGAACTTGTAGGGACATAGTAGTTACACTGTGTGTGTCAGATTGATGGTCAGTATTGGACTATATCCACTATTGGTGACCAGGCATCCGGATTGTCCAAGAGCTATTGGAAGAAGTCGACACTTGGCCGGAGAGACACATCATTTGGGTGAGGTCTTCTGTCCTTGATATATGGTGCTGTTGTGTGGCCAGTACAGTGATGAAACAGACTTTGCTCCTGAGCTATTCGGTCTGATTCTACATACACACTAGATTATACGACAGACATTCTACACATACACTTTGCACATACCTGACACTTTTCTTTATTAAATTAATTTGTTGTTTTGTTAGAAGCCAGAGAGAGAGAGAGAGAGAGAGAGAGAGAGAGAGAGAGAGAGAGAGAGAGAGAGAGAGAGAGAGAGAGAGATCCAAGGACTGACGGGGTGTTGTGGACAGAAAGCTAGGAGATCCTCAAGATAATGATATGGGGTTAAAAGAATGTGGGTGTTGATTCCCCTCACCCCAGGGACGACACATATTACGACAGGTATGCTGTTAAATGGTAACCTACTTGCATGGCCAAACCTTTTGACTTGCTGCTTTCTATTAAAATCTAGTGCTGCTATAACCCCCACTTTATTCCTGATTTCTTCATTTCTGATGTTATCTCTTCTTGATACGTTGAGTATTCTCCTCAGGAATCTAATTTCTGTTATTGTGAATTTTCTTTTCTCCTTTTCTGTCATTGTCCAGGTTTGGCATCGGTAGCATAGAGTTGATAGGAAGATTGTGTTGTAAAGTGCTTTCTTAGTAGTTATTGATGCATGTTTGTTCTTTAGTATTGGCGCCATTTGTCCAATGAGTTGGTTTGCCTTACTGCCTCTATTTTCAATCTCATCTTCTGATCTGCCATTTGATGAATCTATAAATCTATTTTCTAGGCAAATACATTCATTTCCCGTGACTGAGTTCTGTCCCTGTGTTATATTGGTTTTCTACACAAACGAGCACACTTTATCTTCATGCCCGAGTTCTTTCCCTGTCTTGTATTTCTGGTTCCCCCACCCCTTTTCACACACACACACACACACATACACACACTCACGCACACACACACACACACACACACACACACACACACACACACACACTTACTTAGATTTAATAATATATGTAAAATTGTATAGTTATTGAGGAAGAATAATCGTTGTTGTTCCAAACTGTTGCTTCATTTATATAATGGAACTATCACCCTCATCATCTTTCACTTTTGCCGTCAAGCGTCGTGGAGATGAATAATTGGCGCTCCAGTGCCCGATGGGTGGCACAGAATGGTGTACAATGCCTTGATATCGTCAATCCATTTTCTTCTCGGGTGTCCTCTTGGTAGTTGATGGTGTTGCATTCTAACGAGATGGCCAAACCACTTGATCTTCTGTCTTTCAATAAATGTGGCACAAGGCGTTGATCTCACTGTATATCTGATAACAGCATTTCTTATTCGGTCTCGGATAGTTAAGTTGGCAGTTCTCCTCAAGCATCTCATCTCATAGGTATCAAACATAATGGGACTAATAGGCCTTAATTCAAGAAATGTATCTTAATCGTGTTCTTGTTATCGGTACATTAAAACGTGATGTTGTTATTCCAAACGTGTCTTTCTATGGTTGCCTTTGTTCAGCTGAAGTTCAAAGTTGACTACTTAATCGTTTATCGTTGGAGAGACACGTATCGCTAGATACATTGCCTGGTCGCTCAGAATAGAACAGGGGGACACAACTCGATCAGGCATGTATGTGTGTTTGGTTTTTTTTTAAATTCGCATATCCTTTTACAGGACATCGCTGTCAACAGCAGCATCTTTCAGCTGTCTGTTGATCTCTTGGCAAGATTACGCTCAGTAGTTTGCCATTGCTTTCTGAGCGGCCGGCTCAGTATCCCGCAAGTCACGAGCGGGGGTCGAACCGCCTCAGCTCTCGCTCCGCTACGAGACTCTGCGTGATAAACGGGATTACAGAGAGAAAGTGTTGTAGCCCCTCAGCCAGAGAGACCGGCTGTATGTGTGTAGACAACTGAATTATAGTGTGTGTTTTTTTGTTGTTGCCTCACTATAAAATTCAATATCTCAGTAACCAACTGAGGGAAAATGATGAGATTTAGTACATAACCTTATCATTATGTCCACCCAACAACAAAAAATTTTTGTTCTGGAGATTTTACAGCAGATTTCAAAGTTAGTTTATATGCGGTATATTAATTACGACTTAGAAATTACGTCCATGATTTTAACAGTATTACAGCTTCACCAAGAGACGTCCCGGCATTTTTTGAAATTTTCACGTGATTTCCGTTTTGAAACAAACAGCGCGAAGATTCAGAGGTGTCTCCAAATGGGGGTTCTTTCATGAAACGTGATTATATAAATAAACTAGCTGACAAGGCCCAGCTTCTGGTGGGGATCTATCTATCTATCTATCTATCTATCTATCTATCTATCTATCTATCTATCTATCTATCTATCTATCTGTCTGTCTGTCTGTCTGTCTGTCTGTCTGTCTGTCTGTCTGTCTGTCTGTCTGCTTATCTGTTAACCTGCCTGACTGCCGGCCGGCCGACCGACCGATATCTATCTGTCTATCTATCTATCTATCTATCTATCTATCTATCTATCTATCTATCTATCTATCTATCTATCTATCTATCTATCTATCTATCTATCTATCTATCGATCTATCTATCTATCTTCCTGCCTGCCTGCCTGCCCGCCTGCTTGCCTGCCTGCTTATCTATCTATCTATCTATCTATCTATCTATCTATCTATCTATCTATCTATCTATCTGTCTATCTGCCTATCTGCCTACCTGCCTGACTGCCGGCCGGCCGACCGACCGACCGACCGATATCTATCTATCTATCTATCTATCTATCTATCTATCTATCTATCTATCTATCTATCTATCTATCTGTCTGCCTGCCTGCCTGCCTGCCTGCCCGCCTGCTTGCCTGCCTGCCTACTTATCTATCTATCTATCTATCTATCTATCTATCTATCTATCTATCTATCTATCTATCTATCTACCTATCTGCCTACCTGTCTGCCTGCCTGCCTGCCGACTGACCGACCCACCAACCGACCCACCCACCCACCCAGTCAGCCAGCCAGCCAGCCAGCCACCCACCCACCTACCTTTCTGCCTACCTACCTACCTACCTACCTTTCTGTCTGTCTGTCTGTTTGTCTGTCTCTGTCTGTCTGTCTGTCTGTCTGTCTGTCCGCGCTATTAAATATTGATAAAAGTTACTGGAAAAAACGTCAGGACCATGTGTTGAAAGAGGAAGAGGACTATTGGAGAAAGGATGGATTGAAGGTTGTATGTTCGATTCCGGGCCGCGTCCTTCATTTCAAGAGTGCATTTTTTTTTCGGACACTCCCGAGGGTCGTCGCTTGAGCTACGGAGTTCGTGCTTTGTGCGACGCTTTCCGCGCTGCGGAAAGAAACTGAGCCATATGGGATAAAACCCGGTGCAATGCAGCCGACTCTGTCGATTGTAAGCTACTTCTTTCATTGCACCCACTCCCATACGAATCCGGATACGCCTTTGTTTGTCATCTGAATTTGCAGGTCCCCATTACCGTAAACATAACTTTTTTAGCGAGAAATCACTAGTTGTTAAGCAAAACATCAAAGGAATGTCGCCGCTTTCAATGATTTAAGTTGTTTTTGGACCTATCAAAGACATATTCCTTGGATGGGGGTAAATATAAGACGGCTGGAAAAATTTCATAACGATGCAACAGACAGTTTTCAAAATAATTGATCGTGAATGAAGGCAAACAAATGTGGACATACTATAGTGGCTTTTTCTTTAAAACGTAATCAGATGCAAGATAAACTAAACACACTTGATTGGAGGGGGGGGGGGGCATTGAAAGGGAAAGAAGACAGAGAATGGAAATAAATCAAGCAAACTCACTGTCACAAAATGAAACCGTGTGTTTATCCGGTTGATTATTACAGAGGATTTTCGGATTAAGCGGACGATCGACCAGCGACATCTATTTGTACTAACAGAGTAAACACAGTTGTACAGGTTACATCGTGTCAGCCCATAAACACATTTGGTGGTGAGGGAGAAGGATATGGAATGGTTCCGTTTGTCATCTATACTGCCGGACATCAGACGGAAATGGCTGCTGGGATTGTCACCACGGAACAGAAGAGTGACAAGTTTGTCAACATTTGAATGCAGATGGAAGCCGTGAGATCACAGGGGCAGATGTAAAACGGAAGTACCTAGTACGGAAAACAGTGCATCTGTCAATTCTTGGTTTCCGGAACATCAAGATGATTGGCAGCTTGGTATCGAAACTCTTTGCTGGGAGTTTACAGAAACTAGCTGGCTTGTTTTGAGAATCTAGGCAATTACTGACAACTTTGACAGGATTTAAGCCAGGAAAATAGTTCTTGACAGGGGATGATTTGCCACTGTGCCACCTGTGTGGGGGAGTAAAGGATAACGTCACGTGGACAACTTTGGTAGTTTGCCATATAAACTCGAGTTGAGATCAACTAGGGTGGACTTGAATAATGCTCTAGACAGAGTGCAGGGCACTGCAGTGCCAGTGGAAATAATATCTACCGTGTGTTAATTAGTGACTTAATTTTACACGTGCCTATATGGCAGATGTAGATATGATTTATAGGACTGCAGGAGTGCCATTTAAGGTATAACTTATTATAATATATTCGTTATAATTACTATAGACGGTGGCCTTGTTAAACTATAGTGTGATGATTAGCACTGTTAGTGGAAACTAGCTAGAGTAGTGAAGTGATACTTGGCTCTGTTATCTAGAATAGATTAGTGAAGTGTTGATAAGCTTTACTAGTTGAGAATTGAGTAATGAGGGGTAATTGGGATCTTCCCGTAGGTGTCCCTGGTGGGCGGGGTTCCGCATTCTGTTTGCTGATATTTTTTCTTTGTCATCGCCTGATTCGACTCTAGGTGGGTAGCTAATCTGCTCTATGACTAAGTCTAGTTAGCTAAAGATCATTAAGCAAGGTGATAGGCTTACACTCAGCCGAAGGGATCAGTGACTAGTACTATCACCAGATGTGTTGTTTCTATCCTAGGTTCCCTACCAGATCCAAGGAAACTCTACAAGTTTTGGGAAAGAATGAAAAAACCCATTCTGAAGAACACCAGTTCAAGAGTCAATAAAGTTGCATACAGAAACGTAACTTACGCTAGAAGGAAATTGATTCATCAAAGAGAGTGATGCATACTGATGCACCACACAGCATCAGACAGTAGTAACGAACCGAGAACCGGCTAATAGTACCTAGTGTTAGTACAGTAACAATTAACATTAGTAATTAGCACTTATGAACTGAGTGGTTCAATGTGCAACGAGGATGATCTGTCGACTAACTAACTAACTAACTAACTGCGTACACACTGCAAAAGACTTGTGCAGTTTGTTTAGGAACATTAGGAACGGACATTGTGTAGAGTGCAACCGGTCCCTGATTAACTCTTAATACCACCGGTGTCTATTTCGGATGTTCATGAAATTGGATTACCAGAGGTCTACAGAGGCAAAGCATTATCCGGCAAGATGGTTCCGGCAACGGGTGAGACGTACTTGTTCTGACGTAACGTGCTGTGGTCTATCTTTGCTGTGATCAGCTGACTGAGTTGATGTCTGAGAGACAGAGTCTACACACTTTATAGAACACGTCACACATTTTCTTCGCATACACGTCTCATACACGTTACACTTTTATTTTAATAAATTAATCTTTATTAATTTCTAGAAGCAAGAGTTGTTGAGTATGTTGCGTTGGGGAAGTATGAGAAGGGGGCATAGTACGACAGTGTGAGAGTGATAGGAAAAGGTGTCCATAGGCTGATGGAGTGTGTTGGACGGAAGCGGGTGGATTCTCCAGAATATTGAGGGGGAAAAAAATAATATTATAATGTGGGTGTCGGATCTCCTCACTCCAGGGACGACACTTTAAAGGAGGACACGACATTATTGGGGGCTCGTAAACGTGATATTTGGACAGTGGGATCTCTCGTAAACGGGATCTTTGGACAGCGGGATCTATCGTAAACGTGATCTTTGGACAGCGAGATCTCTCGTAAACGGGATCCTTGGACAGCGGGATCTCCCGTAAACGGAATCCTTGGACAGCGAGATCTCCTGCAAGCAGGAACGTTGACAGGGGGATCTTCTGACAACGGGGTCCTTTGACACGGGATCCTTAGTTATAGGAGGGAGATATCAGTTTGGAGAATCCAGCTAGAGTGAATGTGGATAGGGGTTAGGACTAATATCTTACCTGTTCACACTTCACACGTCTGCATAGGTCTGTGGTCCTGATTCTACTCTTGTCACTGAGTGAATGTGCTGTGTGTGGTATATCTAGATTTATAGTACTTGTTCATATATCTGTATAGTAATTTGCAGTTATATTGTACTAGACCTGATAGCTTACCTTTCTGTATAATGGCCACCCCTAAACTTACCACGTTAGAATTAAAGGCCAGGGGGGAAGAAATGGGATTGGCTGGGTCTTCTCTAACGGATTACATACAGGAAGTGGAGAGAGAGTATCGTCAAGCGGAACGGGAAGAGCGAAAGGCCGAGTTCGAATTGAGAAGGGAAGCTGAGCAAGCAGCTAGGAAATTTGAAGCTGAGCAAGCAGCTAGGAAATTAGAAGCTGAACAGGAAGCACAGAAAAGGGAGCACGAGTACCGGATGAGGGAACTCGAGCTCAAGAGTCAATCTAATGGAGAAACTGAGGGAGCAGTTGGAGGTTCCTCCATCCCAGATTCAACACCAGTAGGTGGACATGGGTACCATGCTATGAAGTTTCCTTTAGCGGTCTACGAGGAGGACAAAGAGAAGATTGATCAATACCTTCAACGCTTCGAGGCTATGTCAGTTGCTATGGGTCTGGAGCGTAACAAATGGAATCTTAAGCTATCCCAGGGATTACGCGGGACGGTTACGAGGTTTATTCTCGCCTGCCACCAGGACATGAGAACAATTATGACGAGTTAAAGACGGCTCTGCTGAAACGATTCGAGGTTACGTCACATACCTACCGGAAAAAATTTCGAGCAGCGAAACGAGAACCGGGGGAGTTGTTTGCCGCCTACAGTTTGCGTCTAAAATCTTATCTCCATAAGTGGATGGATTTGGCTGGGTTCGCACATGACTATGAGAGTCTGGAAGAGCTCATGGTGGTCGACCAGCTGAAGAAGCAAATGTCTAAACCTCTCAGGACGTTCCTGGGAGAAAAAGGAGCGGAACGTATTGACCTCGTGACTAAATTAGCAGAACGGTTCGTCGAGGTACATGGGGAGGCAGGGGAAAACCTTTCAACCAACACCAAAAGTCAAGAGAAACATGACAAGAAGAAAGCCAAAAACTCAGGAACCAAAAAGTGGGAACCTTATGTGCAAAAATCAGAGGATAGTTCAGAGAAGAAGAAGGAGGGAAGCAAGAGCACTTCAAGCTCTACACCTAAACGACCGTGGTCGGAGAAGTGGTGTTCAATTTGTAAGTCACCCTCTCACAATACGAGGGACTGCAAATCGAAGGCTAAGAACCCTCACTTTGCAGCATGTCAAGTGACTTCCAAGGAGGTTGTCACGGAAAATGCCAAGGTCAACAAGGAAGCTCGCCACCAGGAGAGCTCATTCAAGTCCGACAATAGAAAATCTAGGACAGGGAAATGGTGCAACCAATGTCAGTCAAACACGCACAATGCTATTGACTGCAGGGGAAAGTCAGGAGACACTCAATTCGTCGTGTGCCCCGGGAAACCTAAGGTGGAGCCCACCGAACAGGTCGAGGCCGAGGAAGAGACTCCAGACCAGGAAAAACCACCTGTAGTGGAATTGGTAGAGGTTAACGGTCGTCAAGTGGAGTGTTTATACGACACAGGACTGGACGGGGAGGCCGTGATTTCTGCGGATCTGGTACATCCAGAACAATTCACAGGTGAAACCTTGGATATACAGCCTGCACAGAAGAGTGCTGTAACCATGAAGTTGCCTATTGCTAATGTGGAGATTCGGTCAAGGTACGTCACCGGCACCATCAAGGCCGCTGTATTGACCGATCCCATTTTTCCAGTCATCCTAGGTTGCCGGTATGTCTTTCTGGGAATGCCCAGGGAGCCAATCCATATGGGAGCAATGCAGACTCGCTCTCAGACGAGAACGGAAGAGGCAGAAGCAATTGTGACTAACCCAATGCCGGGGGAGCTACGAACTGCCCAGAGTGAGGATGATACTTTACGTCCTTGCTACAAAAAGCTGCAGAAAAGTGCTGATCCACCAGGACGGGGGCAGTACTACATGAAGAATAGGATACTCTACAGGAGAGCAGGAAGGGGAGACAACCTATACGGTCAGTTGGTCGTCCCGAAAGCTCACAGGTCCCAGATTCTTCATATGGGGCATACCATCTCCTTTAGTGGACACATGGGTATTGCCGCCACCATGCAGCGGATTTCCTGCCACTACTATTGGCCGGGAATAACAGATGATGTGCGTCGGTATGTGAAGTCATGCCCTGAGTGCCAGAGGGTGGCACCGAAACACTGGACAGCACCGGTGGTGTTGAGTGAGATGCCCATCATGAACTCTCCTTTCGAGAGGGTAGCCATCGATATCGTGGGTCCACTTCCCAGGACTAGGAAGAGGAACATGTATATACTCACAATGGTGGATTGCTGTACAATGTGGGGTGAAGCCATACCGTTGACCACGATTGACTCGAAAAGAGTGGCGGACGCACTGATGGAGGCCTTTACCAGATTAGGCTTTCCGGATCAAATTCTGACGGACAATGGATCTCAGTTTTGTGGAAAACTCATGGAGGAGGTATTTAGGGTGTTTCACTCTAACCACATACATACCAGCCCTTACCACCCTCAAGCCAATGGACAAGTGGAGCGGTTCAACGGCACGTTGATGACAATGCTCAGGAAATTGGCGCAGGAAAAACCTGATAAGTGGGATGAATATATCCCAGCAGCACTCTTTGCCTATCGGGAAGTTCCTCATGGCTCAACAGGACTACCACCCGCTACGTTGCTGTTTGGTCGTCCAATCAAAGGACCGTTGGAAGCCATGTTGAGGACTTGGACTGAAGAGGGGACGTCAGAAGAAGTGATCTCATCCTATCAATACGTGGAGGAACTGAAAGAAAAACTCCACAAGGGATGGACTCTGGCAAATCAAAACTTGAAAAAGGCCAGGAAAAGACATGCGGCTTACTACAACCGTAAATCTAAAGAAAGATCTCTAGAGGTGGGAGACAAAGTCTTGTTGCTACTCCCAACGGGAAACAACAAACTGGAGATAGGTTGGCAAGGACCATTTCCCGTGGAAAGGGTAATATCCAGAACCAACTATCAAATCCGGATCCGGGGAAAGTCGAAGATTTTCCATATCAATCTCTTGCGGAAATATGAAGAGAGACCCGGAGACAAGGCAGCTCACCTCATGGCAATGGCAGTTGCAGTGGAGACAGAAGTGGGAACCAGCGAGGGCAGGGAATATCCCTTGGAACACCAGGAAACCTATAGGGATGTACAAGTGAACCCTGATCTGACCTCCCAGGAGAGGGAAAGGATAACCCAGGTTCTCAAGTCTCATAAGGAGATACTGACTGATAAACCAGGACGAACGAGGTTGGTGGAGTTCGAGATGACTTTGACCACACAGGAGCCTGTTCGCCAAAAGGTTTACCCAGTGCCATTCTCTAAAGAAAAGGCCCTGGAGGAGGAAATACAAAAACTGCTGGAGGATGACGTGATTGCACCATCCACATCCCCATACAATGCGGGGGTAGTTTTGTTACGCAAACCAAGTGGAGAACACAGGTTGTGTATAGATTACCGACTTCTGAACAGTCACACACAATTTCAGGTGGAACCTTTGCCGAATCCAACTCAGTTATTCGCTAGGCTCCATAAGGCTCGGTACTTTTCAAAGGTGGATCTGAGTCGGGGGTACTATCAGATACCAGTCAAACCGGAGATTCGACCACTGTTAGCTTTCAGTACACCCAGTGGACACTACGAATTCAAGGTCATGCCCTTTGGACTCAGCAATGCACCTAGTGTGTTTACACGCATGATGAGGACTTTACTAGATCCGTTACAGGATCCGTCCATCATCTCATTCATGGATGATATTCTGATTTCCAGTGACAGCTTGGATGACCACTTACAATCCTTGGAGAGAGTGTTTAATAGGCTCAAGGAAGCAGGGCTTACTGCTCGTCCAAGCAAGTGCATGATTGGTTACCAAACTCTGGAATTTCTAGGTCACACCATCACTCCAGGACACATTGTCCCAGAAGAGAAGAACCTGGAGAAAATCAGAAATGCACCAAGGCCAAAAACGAAGAAGGATGTGCGATCTTTTCTCTCGTTGTGTGGGTTCTACCACAAATTTATCCCACATTTCACGGAACTGGGAGCTCCGTTGACCGAAACATTGAAAAAGGGATTACCGGATCAAATCATTTGGACACCAGAATGTGAGAATGCCTATAGTCAGTTAAAGGAGGCCTTGGTCAGCAAACCTGTATTACAGCTCCCTGACCTTTCCAAACAATTTGTGTTGAGAACAGATGCGAGTGCGATTGGAATTGGAGCCGCTTTGTTACAGGAAGGAAAAGACGATGCTTCGGTTTTGAAACCTGTGGCATACGCAAGTAAGAAACTTCTACAGACGGAGAGGAATTATTCAACCGTCGAGAGAGAATGCTTGTCCCTCGTATGGGCAGTGCAAAAATTTCAGCCATATTTGTATGGAGTTAAGTTTCGGGTCCAATCAGATCATCAGCCCCTGATGTTCCTGGCTACTTCTCAGAAGCTCAACGCACGTTTGATGCGGTGGTCGTTGTTACTTCAACCGTATAATTTCACAGTAGAGTACATTCCTGGGAAGGAAAATGTTGGAGCGGATTTCTTGTCAAGACACCCAGCTCCTGAAGAAGAAGAATGAATCATCTGGATTAAACTCACGGTGGAGAAGAGTGAGATGGACTACTCTCTTAGGAGGGGGCCTATGTCACAAAATGAAACCGTGTGTTTATCCGGTTGATTATTACAGAGGATTTTCGGATTAAGCGGACGATCGACCAGCGACATCTATTTGTACTAACAGAGTAAACACAGTTGTACAGGTTACATCGTGTCAGCCCATAAACACATTTGGTGGTGAGGGAGAAGGATATGGAATGGTTCCGTTTGTCATCTATACTGCCGGACATCAGACGGAAATGGCTGCTGGGATTGTCACCACGGAACAGAAGAGTGACAAGTTTGTCAACATTTGAATGCAGATGGAAGCCGTGAGATCACAGGGGCAGATGTAAAACGGAAGTACCTAGTACGGAAAACAGTGCATCTGTCAATTCTTGGTTTCCGGAACATCAAGATGATTGGCAGCTTGGTATCGAAACTCTTTGCTGGGAGTTTACAGAAACTAGCTGGCTTGTTTTGAGAATCTAGGCAATTACTGACAACTTTGACAGGATTTAAGCCAGGAAAATAGTTCTTGACAGGGGATGATTTGCCACTGTGCCACCTGTGTGGGGGAGTAAAGGATAACGTCACGTGGACAACTTTGGTAGTTTGCCATATAAACTCGAGTTGAGATCAACTAGGGTGGACTTGAATAATGCTCTAGACAGAGTGCAGGGCACTGCAGTGCCAGTGGAAATAATATCTACCGTGTGTTAATTAGTGACTTAATTTTACACGTGCCTATATGGCAGATGTAGATATGATTTATAGGACTGCAGGAGTGCCATTTAAGGTATAACTTATTATAATATATTCGTTATAATTACTATAGACGGTGGCCTTGTTAAACTATAGTGTGATGATTAGCACTGTTAGTGGAAACTAGCTAGAGTAGTGAAGTGATACTTGGCTCTGTTATCTAGAATAGATTAGTGAAGTGTTGATAAGCTTTACTAGTTGAGAATTGAGTAATGAGGGGTAATTGGGATCTTCCCGTAGGTGTCCCTGGTGGGCGGGGTTCCGCATTCTGTTTGCTGATATTTTTTCTTTGTCATCGCCTGATTCGACTCTAGGTGGGTAGCTAATCTGCTCTATGACTAAGTCTAGTTAGCTAAAGATCATTAAGCAAGGTGATAGGCTTACACTCAGCCGAAGGGATCAGTGACTAGTACTATCACCAGATGTGTTGTTTCTATCCTAGGTTCCCTACCAGATCCAAGGAAACTCTACAAGTTTTGGGAAAGAATGAAAAAACCCATTCTGAAGAACACCAGTTCAAGAGTCAATAAAGTTGCATACAGAAACGTAACTTACGCTAGAAGGAAATTGATTCATCAAAGAGAGTGATGCATACTGATGCACCACACAGCATCAGACAGTAGTAACGAACCGAGAACCGGCTAATAGTACCTAGTGTTAGTACAGTAACAATTAACATTAGTAATTAGCACTTATGAACTGAGTGGTTCAATGTGCAACGAGGATGATCTGTCGACTAACTAACTAACTAACTAACTGCGTACACACTGCAAAAGACTTGTGCAGTTTGTTTAGGAACATTAGGAACGGACATTGTGTAGAGTGCAACCGGTCCCTGATTAACTCTTAATACCACCGGTGTCTATTTCGGATGTTCATGAAATTGGATTACCAGAGGTCTACAGAGGCAAAGCATTATCCGGCAAGATGGTTCCGGCAACGGGTGAGACGTACTTGTTCTGACGTAACGTGCTGTGGTCTATCTTTGCTGTGATCAGCTGACTGAGTTGATGTCTGAGAGACAGAGTCTACACACTTTATAGAACACGTCACACATTTTCTTCGCATACACGTCTCATACACGTTACACTTTTATTTTAATAAATTAATCTTTATTAATTTCTAGAAGCAAGAGTTGTTGAGTATGTTGCGTTGGGGAAGTATGAGAAGGGGGCATAGTACGACAGTGTGAGAGTGATAGGAAAAGGTGTCCATAGGCTGATGGGGTGTGTTGGACGGAAGCGGGTGGATTCTCCAGAATATTGAGGGGGAAAAAAATAATATTATAATGTGGGTGTCGGATCTCCTCACTCCAGGGACGACACTTTAAAGGAGGACACGACACTCACCTGAACTCCCTTGGTGAAACCTCACTCTAGTACATTTCAGTACATGGAAACATACACCTTTATATGTAGCAATGCAGACAAATATAGAGAAACAGATATAGATATTAACATAAGAATACAAGAGCCAAGAGGGACTTTCATAGCGCTAGGAGATTTGCGGAAGACAAATGAAATTTCAACGAGTACCAAACTTCACATATTTAACGTTAAATCAGTACCCCTGTAAGATCAGAAATTTGAAGAACGATTAATGCGATTACAAACACGTCATACAGGAGGTCAGTATGACTGAATTGATAATAACGCTCGCTTTTAAACTTCCGGTGTGCTGATGCCGAGTTATCGCGTTCAACCTCTACATTGGTCAGCTGGACTAAAATGTTGACTTTTCGCACTTGACGTGGTGAAGTAAATACAAGTACCTCAGAAGTCGGAGTGGGTTCACATGATGATGAGGGAAACTGGTCACAGAGGAATCGATTCCACGCGCAAAAAACAGTCCAATGCATTAGATAGAAGTATTATCATGTGTAAGGACTACGCTTAAGTTCAAAGCGAGTGAGGGCCAACAAAAAGGCCACACACATTCAATAACTGGAGCGTGCGCAGAACAGAAAGGCGAAAATAGTATGACAGAATCACTAATGCCGAGTTTAGGGAGAGAAGCAAACAGATCGCAACAAATCAAGTAGCGAAGGAAAGACGTTGGTGATGAATAGGACACACATTGATTCAGTACCAAGCAAACAGTTTGTTTGCACAAAACACTTATGGATATATTGCCCTGGCCATGCGGGTGTACGGGGGAATGAACAGGCTGATAGGCTAGCAGGAAATGCACCTCTTGGTGGTATCTTGCCTATGGACAAGGGAGAGGTGGTCGTGCGCTTGTGGGACCAGGTGGAAAAAGTGGAGGAACAGATTGAGAACCCATATGTGGAAAGAATGAGATTTGCGGGGGATCGGCAGGGGTTCTGGAAGAATCTCAAAACTGAGAGGGAAGACCTGGAGAACTTTTAATCAGATAGCGGTGGGAACGATTAGTAGTATGACTCTTCGCTGGCTGTTGAACGAGGAGACTGAGCACGTATGGGAATGTCCTGAGTGCAGTGATGTCGGTTCTTAACTCAACTCAATTTGGACAAAACACGGCGTACAATCAAATGAACAAGTATTATAATGTAAATTTCCGTTCAATGAGCATTAAAAGTGCGGGAGATACGCGAAACGAAACAAATAACATGATTATTCTAGTATGGCGATATGCCGTCCTTCTGTCCAAATGGGAAGTAACATTGTGGCGATATAGTATCCTTGGCACTAAGTTAGTTAAGAAACCCTTACAAAAGATTGACTAGAAAGTAATTTCACAGGAATCCACAGGGAAAAAGAAGTACAGGGAGACCTGATAACACAAGGACAAGAGATCTAGAGACAGAGGTTAGTAATGTGAAGAGAGGACATGGAATGAATTACATGAGCTAGAAATAGTTGGGACGGCTTGGCATTGAGCTGAGTCTATTCTCCTGTAGGGTATAAAGGACAAAAGAATATGTGGGCTTCTAATAAAATTAATAAATAGCTAACAATAAAAAGCGATTTGGAAGCAGGCCGCCTTGCGTTAGTTTCCTTACAAAGAAAGGTATGAGTGCCGGTCATTCAGAAAGCAATGGCAAACTACTACCAAGAAATCACCAACAGCCGAAAAATGCTGGGCTTGATTGCGACGTCTGTAAAGGCTAGGCCAAAAACAAAAACAATAAAGACAACACAGGTATTTATTACTTTTACTTCATTGCAATTTATTGGTTTCACTACAACATGTTCTACATTCTATGATCGACAAGGAACTGGCGAGAAATATTGAAACACACAGGGTAAATATAATAGACACCGCTAGTTAAAACAATGCATCTATGAATATGCTTTACGTTCCTCATTCCCAGAGGCAGTTATATACCTGATACATTATGAACTCAGAAGCCGCGGTAACGAAGTGGCTACTAGTACTACTATTGCCTGCCGGTCCGTTGGTCTTGTGATCGAACCCATCGAGGTTGGGTAGTTTTCTATTGGTCTGAGCTCTTAGGTAGACGCAGAAAACGTAATGGGCACCAGGTGACCCATATAAAGGCGATCTGTGTTACAGTGACCATATCAACCATTGCGTGCCGATTGGTCTAAAATACGGAGCTGGAACCATGTACCCAATGCGCCTTGTTGTGTGACAATGGATCCTTTAATGTTGTTTCTTTACTTACATCATGTAACTTGTCATGCTTTGAAATAGACTGTTTGATTCCTAACAGCATCCACGACATTTTGCAGATCCTTTCTGTGTCTGTTGGCAACACTGTATCATCTGCATGTCTTATGTTGTTGATGTTGATTCCTCATATGGCAACATGGAAACTTTACACATCCCTGTAGTACACCTCTCTTGATGTGGTTATTGTTGACCTCTTTCATGTTCGATTTTTATGGCAGCAAGTTATTTCTAATGCATTTTATTTGCAAGTTGAAGGTCATTCCAATCATTTTGGAGATTTGCAAGGATCGTTTTCACTTCGAATTTATCCTCTAAATTTATTTCTCATAATAGTTTCAATATATAAGAGAAAACAATTGTCTAGATACGTTACACATCCATGTCGCACACCTCTATTCATTGGCTGGCATTGACCTATTTTATTTTCAGTTGTTATGGCATAACGTTTTTTGTTTTCCTAATAAATGTCTTTTGCAAATCTGTGGTCTTGAGGTCAGTTTGGAGATCTACAGGCATTTTTATTACCTCGATGTGTCTTACTCTGATCAAAGTCTTTCTGTAGTCAATCAATAAAAAATAGATGGAGTTCTTTGCTTACTTATATCAAAAGGTCTATAATGATGATGATACTAAAATTTGTCTCCACAGTATCACACAATCTACCCCATGTGTTTCGCCATTTTTTTCACCAATTAAACTGTCCTTGCATCAAGAATATTTCATTACTTTAAAAGACTGGTTAGATATGAACGATCTACTACTCTGTACTACTTTATTACTACTTTGGATCGCCGCTCAATTCTGGTTTGCCTGGAATTTGAGGCAGACGCTATTGATGCAGTAACGCAGACCGGTCGGTTGTGGTCCGTCGGTGAACACATGGCCGAGATGGGCGTCACACTGGAAAGAAAGAGTCAGTTACATTCTTAAAACTGTCAGGTATAGCCAGTTATTACATTAACTAAAAATCTGTTTCTTCACCACCTTATGTTCTATGCAGGCATTGCATTAACTCTGATGTCCTATTCTCCTCCATCTTCTGTTCTAGCCAGGTATTGCATTAACCCTTAATTTTTCCTTCCCCACCTGTTCCAGCTAATTATTGCACAAACTCTTGGTGTCTTCTTCTTCTGCCCCACCTTTTGTTATAGTCAGATATCACGTTCACTCTTGGTGTCTTCTTCTTCCCCGTCTTCTGTTCCAGCCACTTATTAAATTAACTCTCATTGTCTTCTTCTTCTTCCTCGTTTTCTGTTCTAGCCAGATATCACATTAACTATTAGTGACTTCATTTACTTCCCAATCTACTTCCTTACAACATTGTTTTGACAATGTTCTTTTTTTCCTATGTGAATGTATTTTGCACTATTGATGAATGAAAGATGATGATTGGAAGGGTGGAATGTAAGACGGGACTGCGTGCCCAATTTGTTACGCTTTGAAAATAAAATCCGTTCGTTCGTTCGTTTCCCACCTATTCTAGTCAGATATCACATTAACTCTTAGTGTCTTCTTCTTCCATGTCTTCTGTTCTAGCCAGATATCACATTAACTATTAGTGTCTTCATCTACTTCCCCACCTATTCTAGCCAGATATCACATTAACTATTAGTGTCTTCATCTACTTCCCCACCTATTCTAGCCCGATCAGGGTCAATTGGTGTCAACAATGGCTCACTCTCCATTGCAGAATATCGATGTTATGAGTTATTAAGTTATTAGCTAAGAACCGACGTCACTGCACTCAGGACATTCCTACGCGCGCTCCATCCCCCCGTTCACGGCCAGCGAAGATTCATACTACTAATCGTTCCAACCTCCATCTGATTGTAAGTTCTCCTGGATTCCTCTCTCAGTTTTGAGATTCTTCCAGAACCCCTGCCGATCCCCCCCCCCACCCCCACATCATCCTCTCCACATACGGGTTCTCAGTCTGTTCCACCGCTTTCCCCACCAGTTCGATATGTTTTTGTTAGGATAGTTTTTTATCATCTATCAGCTCTCAGTGTCTTATAACTATAACATTGTCATCCAATAGCTTGTCCTATCTAGAAATTACTCCCTTCCTCCTTCCCGCCCCCCCCCCTCACCCCAACCCCCCGAATCATTTTTTCAGCGTGTATGATTATCTAAACATTCAAAGGCACATATGGAAAACATACTGATCAGTCAATAGATGTCATTTGCATCGAGAAAAAGAGTGTTGAGGTGCTACATAGAACCTATACCTTTGTATGGATGTTAAGCGTGGACAATGATTAGAAAAGCTGGAAAACACGTGATGCCTGTGGAAATGTGATTTCTGAGGAAAATGCAAAGCATACAATGGACATCCAGAAAAATCAATGACAAAGAAACGAATGAAAACCCTACACTGATGAGAGAAATTAAACTAGACAGCCAGATTTTGGACACGTTATACGAAGAAATCAATTGGAGAACTTAGTGACAACTGGCACGATTGATGGGAATAGAACAAGGAGAAGGCAGATAAGTAAATACCTGGATGACTTGGCCACGTGACATGGCCGAGACAAGAACACTGGGCTGATCTACGACTCTGATGATCGCGTGAGATGGTGAAACATGACCGCATACGCTTATCGGCACGATACGTGATGATAATATGTGCTGTCATTTGATTTGTTAAATGTCAGTTTTGCGCCTGTATGTTGCCACAGGAAATACACCACCTATCAGCTGATTTGTTAAATGTCAAAGTTTCGTGCCTGTATGTTGCCACAGGAAATACACCAGCTATCAGTTGATTTGTTAAATGTCAAAGTTTTGCGCATGTATACACCAGGTATCAGTTGATTTGTTAAATGTCAAAGTTTCGCCTGTATGTTGCCACAGGAAATACACCAGCTATTCGTTGATTTGTTAAATGTCAAAGTTTTGCGCCTGTATGTTGCCAGAGGAAATACACCAGCTATGAGTTGATTTGTTACATGTCAAAGTTTTGCCCCTGTATGTTGCCACAGGAAATACACCAGCTATGAGTTGATTTGTTAAATGTCAAAGTTTTGCGCCTGTATGTTGCCACAGGAAATACACCAGCTATCAGTTTATTTGTTACATGTCAAAGTTTTGCGCCTGTATGTTGCCACAGGAAATACACCAGCTATCAGTACTCTGACTTTCCTTGTTGTGTCTGCTCCGATTCATCAGTGTTTCAATTTTCTAGCTTTTTGCAGGGGAATATTTGCACTTCGTGTAGTTTTTGTCACCGCATTTTCATTGTCCGCCGACAGTGAACATACATTTTCAAAAATGCTCAAATTGTATCATTTCTCTTCATTAATAAATATATCTTTGCCTTATCGTTTGTCAAGTATATAACAATGCACCCTCAACAAATTCATCACACGGTAAACACTTACCTTGCCGCACAGAACCTCAGTTCGAATCCTTCCTTTGCTGGTATCCGGTTTTGTTTCTACGGCCTCCAGGTCGGCCACATTTTTGTCCTTGAGGACATCGTAAAACGACGGCCATCCAGTTCCAGAATCGAATTTTGTGGTTGAACTAAATAAGATTATAGATAAGGAAAATAGAAAAAAAGAGTTCATTAAGTCATCATCGTAATCGTCACACCGTCGTCATCCTCCTCCTCATCATCATCAAGAGTTTTGCCAACTGGCATGAGTGATCATGTTTCCTCAGTTCACGCTCTGCCCCCCCCCCCCTTTCCCCATGTATCCTTTCCAGTGCTTATATCTGTCTATACCATGAAGAAAGGCTATCGAGAGTCTTCTTTCTCTGCTCTCCTCTGTCTCTTTCTCCAATCATGCTACTAGTTGTTACTCTATATTATTAGTTTTCCTCTTCTAATTATATAAGCAAACGTACCCGCCTTCTTCTCATGTTCGAATTTTTGTCTTTGTTTTTCACCTATTAAAAATCATTTGTTTACTCCATGTGACTGCTCCTTGCATGTTCAACATTCTTCTGTTAAACAACATTTATGTGGCTTCGGTTGATTAATTTGATTGTTTAATAACTGTTAAGTTAATTGCAAGCATTTCTTTTACAGGACGTCGCATTCAAACACGGCATCTTTAGCTGTTTGTGATTTCTTGGTGAGTTTACGCTCAGCAATTGGCCAATGCTTTCTGAAACGACAGGTACTCATACCTTTGTATGAAAAGCAACGCACGTCAGCCTGATGTCAAATCACCCGCAGATGTGTTTCGAACGTGGTATGCGGGATTACGAATTCTGTCAGCAACCCCTTCGCCACAGAGCCGGCTTAGAACATTAATCACTGTACAGGATATACCTCCATATGTTAAAATGGGTTCTATGCTGCTGGCAAGCTTTCTTTTTCTTACTTCCAATGACAAGAAATGATCTTATTAATCTTACGGATAAGAATATAAATAGTTCACAAATAAACACACGTATTGTTTGGCGCTGGTAGAAGAAAGAAGTAGATACACTAGAGATGCACTAGGCAACTTGAAACTGCGTCGAAGTACACTTGTTCCTGCAGCCAGGCACAGTCGTCATTTTGAGGTGACAGGTTCGAATCCCGGTCGGTAAGTAAAGCTTTCAATTTATATTTTGCCCAGTGTGTCCTCTAGTCTCTACTTCCTTCTTCTACTTCTATGATCGACGAACAATAATGTGTGTTTATTTATGAACTGGGTACTTTTGCTTTAATTCACCCCAAACAAACGGAATCCCAGGGTATGACGTCACATCCAGGGGTACCCTGTGCTGCGCCGTAGCTCAGTGCGCAATTTTATCGGTATGAAACAGTTGCTCTCGGCGACATCCCCCTAGCTATAACTGGCAAAATGAAACGCTTGTCAACTCTTGAGACCAGCAGTATACGAAAAGAATGATGATGATCTGTCTGTACGAAAGACGCGAGGCCTTGCAGCCACGTGGCCTTGTCTCAGCGGGAGGATGTCCTGCTGACATACGTGGTGAATGTCGTCGTCGGCATCTCCATCTGTCCTGACGCTCAGTCAGCGATAGCACCATGATGACATGATTATGAGAACAGTGACCAGCAGAATGTCAGATGCCAGGATGCTGCTGCAGAAAAGGCAACGCTACTCTGCTTGTCGTGGACAGCTGCTGCTGCTGCTGCCAGTTCCAGAAAACTCATGATGAGACAGACACACACACACACTCACACATAAACGATTGCCAAAGCCAAAGAAACAGTGTGGGGCAATTGAAACGCACTGACACGCACTGTACCCGAACACAGAGGAGATCACCGTCAGTGCTAAATATAGCTGGTGACCCTAAATATAGCTGGTGACGTTTGTTTGGAGTGAATTAAGGCAAAAGTACCATGAAGGGTCTTAGTGGCCTCAAAGTGACCCCCAATTTATATTTCTGTGTAATAGGGACATAAAATGTCTTGCTCGTTTAAGGAAGTGCAAGCGTCTTAACAATAGGCGTCCTTAGTATTATAACTAATTAGCTGCTTGATTCTTCTTTCTTGAACTCTTTTCAGGCCTTTAAAGACCACTGAATATATGGTACTAGCCTCAAAGCCTTACAGACTACTCGGCACTCGATGGGTGGTGTGGTCAGTATCACGCAACCCGTTTTTACTTTCCGGGATATCTTCTGGTACCCATTGAAGGCTCGATTGACCTGGAACCCAGGGTCATTTTTTTAAATAAAAATCCAGGTCGGCAAGAACGAACGAACGAACAAACTTTATTTTCAACTGCTTCAGAATTGGGCACGCAGGCCGGTCTCACATTCTGCCCTTCTTATCTCTCTGCTCTCTTCATACATCATTTATGAAGCTGGTCTTAGACAACGACAGCAACAGAAACAGTATGGATTAAAACGCGTGAAGAATGTGCAATAATCAATAATATATGACTCGCTAAAACTAAATTTTGACATAGCAATTATAAATGCCGAAGGCAGTTGAAGTAACGTACCACAGTTAGCAGAATTTTTATTATACTAGTTGTCATTTGAGATATACGAGGGCAAGTCAATAAGTAAGTCAACCTGGCATATGGGATGGCAGGTATATGTAGTTGGTGTTTTCTACAGGTGTCTTTAGGTGACAGCAACATCGAACTTTATATTCCCATTCGTCAGGTGGCGCTAGGTGTCTCATGCGCATGCGCACCGCATAAACAAAATGGCGACTGTACTTACGGAGTATACAACCAAAGAGCAATGTGCTGATGAGCGTTTTTTGTGAACAAAAGGACTGCCTGCAAAGGACATTCATAAGGAAATGCTTCCTGTTTATGTTGACTACCAGCCCGAATCAAAGAGTGCTTCAATACAATGGAAACATCCTTCTTCGCCTTGTGTCTATAAATTCAAGGTTACGCCGGGAAGGTTATGCTGACAGTGTTCTGGGATTGTCAAGGAGTGCTTTTAACCAATTTCAAGAAGAAAGGTGCCAATGCGAATTCTGAATCGTACTGTTAAGTTCTATCGATGCTTCATGATGCAATTCGAAGAAAACGTCCAGGACTGCTGACTAGAGGAGTGTTGCTTCTTCATGACAATGCTAGGCCACATACGGCTCGATTAACTCAGGAGAAAATTAACCAACTAAGGTGGGAAGTTCTGGAACATCCACCTTACAGCCACGACTTAGCCCCTAGCGATTTCCACCATTTTGGTCCACTGAAAACCTACCTTGGCGGGAGACATTTCGCGAATGACGCCGAAGTTAAATGTGAAGGAGAAACGTGGTTTAGAAAACAGAGCACGCCGTTCTACGCAGTCGGTTTGGGAGGACTGACAAAACGATGGGATAAGTGCATCACAGTTGGTGGAAATTATGTTGAGAAATAAAGAGACAATGTACGTATAAAAATAAACTGGTTTCAAGTTCTTATCATATTAGTTATTTTTCTACAGCCGTTTGTGACTTACTTATTGACTTCCCCGCGCGCGCGCGTGTGTGTGTGTTTTAATGGGAGAATGTAGCCTGTATTTACTGAGATAGAGTTTAAACAGGTTGCGACTGTATGTATAGAGATTGGTGGTGTCTTTGATTTCTTGTGGAAGATTGTTCCAAATTAGCTACTGCGTTACTGTTGTTTGATACTTGTGTAAAAATATGCAAAACTACATACAAACCGCAACGTTGAATTAAAAGTTAGTTGCATGTCTTTTACAGGAAGCTGCAGTCAACTCCACGATGTAATAGATGTTTATATTTACTAAGCAACTTTACACTTAGTAGTTAGCCATTGATTTCAGAATGGCCGACGCCTCTTGCCATCTAAATCAACGCAAATCTCTTTGCTTCCGAATTCCCCGAGCTTTATTTCGAACCCTTGATTGCGTTTCACTAACCCCAAAGACAGACACCGACGTAACTAAGCTCATTTGACGGACCATACATTGTGTAAGTAAGTACGAGACGCTTTAGCAATGGTGAGATGTAATCAAGTAATTGAACATACTCGAAGAGCTCAGCTCCACAACAGACACAAGTGTAGGTCCCCTGCTCTTTGTTGTCTAGCAAAGCTCCTGTCCATGGCTGTTGAAAGTGAAGAACGAAACGTGTAAACACTTCAGGAACACAAGAAACATACGTAAGGATAAAATTAATTAGTACAAAAATGAAATGTACGAAAATGTCATGAATAATAGAATGAACGGTGTGAAAATTATTAAACACTAGCATAAATTCTGTGGAAAAACTTATGAATACCATAATAAAACGAGCGAAAAATGAATTAACACTTGAAGTAATGGAGCGGAAAATGAATTAAGGCTAGCAAGTAACATGTAAAAATTCGTGGCGAAGTGGTCAAGCCGTTCAACTCGGGCTCCAAAGATTGTGGGTTCGATTCCGGGCCGCGTCCTTCGGTTCACGAGTTAAATATTTCGGAGACTCCTGTGGGTCGTCGCTAGAGCTACGGAGTTCGTGCTTTGTGCGACGCTTTCCGCGCTGCGGAAAGAGACCGAGCCATATGGGATAAAACCCGGTGCAATGAAATCGACCCTGTCGACTTTTAAGCGACTTTATGTGAAAAATTATTTTCTGTACTTTCTCGCAACTGATAAATACATATATTTATTGATATAACTGTTTTAACGGTTGTCATTTGTTGTATTTCTGTTGCATTGAGATAAAAAAAAGTTTCTTTAAACAAAGTAAATCATGTTAATGACCTTAAATTAACAATGATATCGAAAAAGGTCTTAAGTCTAAAGCAGCAGGCTAATGGTTCCCCAGTCTATGGCCTATGCAAATATTGATCTAGCTCCTTATGTCAACAACACCTTAAGGTGTGTCAAACAATGTTTTACTTACTTTATTTAATATGTAGTTTTGTCTGTGGACATTATTTCTTATCAGTGAAAGTAGTTTTTTTTTTCCCCTAAAGCAAGTTACATACTTGTTTCATTGTGACTGTTTATGCCAGTAGCGTGATGTGCATCATGCTAAATGATGACCATAACATGTCGTATATCCTTGATTGCACGTGTCAGAGCGGCTCTAAAACTTCAGATCATATACTACAGACATGTATCATATACTACAGACATGTATCATATATTACAGACATGTATACTACAGACGTGTGTCGTATACCACAGAACTGTAGCATACTCTACATACCTGTATCATATATTACAGACATGTATCATATACCACAAACAAATATAATATACCACAAACCTGTATCATATACTACAAACCTGTATCATATATTACAGACATTTATTGTATACTACAGACGTGTGTCGCATACTACAGACCTGTAGCATAAACTCCAGACCTGTATCATTTACTACAGACGTGTCCCATATGCTACAGAACTGTAGCATAAACTTCAGACCTGTATCATTTACTACAGACGTGTCCCATATGCTACAGACCTGTATCCTTCTAACAATGGTCTCTACACAATTTCTGGTAGCAAGGATCCATACTAATAACTAAACTCTGAGATACCAAGCGGGATCTGCAGCAAACATCACAGTTTACTAAGAAACTAGATATTGATGTCTGAGGCTTTAAAGTATGAAACTAGAAGGAAGACCTGATCAAATAGGTGCATATCACAATATTAGGGTAATGATACGATGGATTTCTGGTCATTGAAACATTGATGATGATGATGATGATGATGATGATGATGATGATGATGATGAAGTAGACGAACTAACAAAACAAACAAGGATGAAGATGGCAACCACCGTGTAGAGTAATAAGATTCAAAACCCAACAAATAATAATAACTGTTATTTTATGCATCTCATTGCATCTCAATAATCAGAGAGTCCACGGAAGGCAGCTGGGGAGACAATAAAATATATGTCCAATTATGCCTTTAAATATTTGTTTTTCCTTCGTTCGCGCTTCGAACACAAGCTGGACCAATTTTTGCGTGTGGGCTAACTGTACATATTACCAGTGTCCCTCGCCGTAAGACGACTTCTGGGGTACGTGTAATTTACGTCTCCAAGTCAAGGACGAGAAGCCGAACATTTTAGTCTAGCTGACCAGTGTATGGGTTGAACCCGCAACCTTGCGTTCAGAGCACCTAGCGCTCTTACCTATTCGGCCATGCTGACCCCCTCCTTCAAAGATAACATTAACCATTTGACATGGAGGATGAGAACAAGTTACTTCCCTTCTTCAAACAGAGCATATACGTTTTAAGAAGCAGTTATACCATTGGGTATTTGGCATTGATCTGTTTACGACATATCTCAAGCTTGCGGTGGAAACATGACCACCTTTGGCCTAATGGCAGCTAATCTGTAGATGCTGTGCGGACTCGTGACCTGGTTACATTTTAACATGCCCCTCCAAAACTGTAAAGTTCCATTACCAGTCTCGCCCATCCCGCCGGATTTTGAGCTTGGAGAGGGGAAGAAGAGCTTGAGAACACAGTCCGAGATGAGATGGTACTTTGGTGCCGGGTTGAGAGAAAAGTCTCCGCACAAATCTACCTCAGATATATGAAACTCTTTCCCATGGATCATATGGCATGAATGACTACACATGGGATGTAAGAGTTAAACATGCAGTCTTTCAGAGGATCCAGAAATAACAAAGACAATAAACAATGAAACATAATTCCACCGCAGGGCGCGTCAATGTGCTAATTTTGCAAATATCCCTCAGGAGAATGAATGTTCGATGTCACATCAATGAGTGTTCAACTCTGGTTGATATTAGAACACCAAAGCCAGGTAAATGGCAGAATGTATATAGAAGAAAACTGTTGCTGACCCTGATGATGATGATGATGATGATGAGGAAGAGGATGCTGCTAATGATGACAAAGATGACGATGATGATAATGATTATGATAATAGTAATGCTGATGATGATGTTATTATTGATGGTGATGATAACTATTATAATAATGATGATTGATGATACCAACCTTTTCGGTCCCATGTTCTCTTGTAACTGTAAACTCTTCAGGTGTTAACCTGGTCTTCAGTTCTTCTTCATCTAGCTGGACTTTTCCTGGGCGGTCCGTACCTACATCAAGGAAAATATACATTGCTTTTGTTTATAAAGTAACATGCAAGAGATAATGTCCTCGTGGTAGCAAGTATACCGCCTGGATTCAAAGTCTGGACCTCTATCATACATAAATAAACACACACTGTATCGTTTGGTGCTGACAGAATTATAACGAACGATCGAACTTTATTTTCAAAAGGTTTAGAATTGGGTACGCTGGACCGTCTGACATTCTGCCCTTCTTGTCTCTCTGCTCCCATACTTTATTTCATCCATGCATGACTTATGAAGCTAATCGTAGACAACAACGACACCAGAAACAAAATGCTTTAAAACGCACAAGCAAGAAATAGAAGATAGAAGAGAAAAGCGTATGCCGAGAGCTAAGAAATCGAACAACCAGTTGTCACTTATGAACTCTCAAGAAACTACAAGGCAAAGCTTCAAGAAATCCCACAAGTTACATAAAAGAACACAGACTCAAAAGATCCAATATAATCTCCCTCGGTGGCTGCATTTTACTTCTCTTTGCTATATGTGATTAGTTTGAGAGCCTCATATAAAGCACAACCACCTCTGTCAAAAACAGTGACGCTAAAGTGGATTCCTGTGTATAAGTGTGTTGCCGGAAATCCTAGAAGCTACAAACAAGAAACACAAACTCAAAATATTCAATGCAGTCTTCATGAGTGGCTACATGTCAGTTTGAGATTAGTTTGAGAGCCTCATATAAAGCACAACCACCTCTGTCAACAGCACAGCGACACTGCAGTGGATTCATGTGTTGCAGGAATTCAGAACGGCCAGAAGGAACAACAACGTCACACTCTCACTAAAAGAAACAAAAGACGTTTATTACGAGAAAGCCAACAAACGCACGAAGCCAGACAACAGGCAGCGATGGCCCATAAAAATATATTCTAACATTGGTAAGACAGCAAACAACTATTTGTTGACTGCACACAGGACGTTGTAGACCACAAACCAATCTCTACAATTTGAAGGCTTCCCACACTGACTAGAGCATTTACCAGAATGGCCCCAGGACTCCAGAACACACACTACACGCGTGTCGTTTCTTTGGTGATTTTAAAGATCGACTGTTGCAGGTGGGCTCGGGGTGATGCGGGCGAAGGCATGCCTCAGAGTGTCTGCGGAGGCGGATCACCCTTTGCATGAGGCGCTGGACGCAGTTGGGGGTCAGCGATTGATGGGAAGGAGGTCATGGATGGTTCGGGAGGAGGATGCGATTGGACATGTGTGCATCTTGGAGAACATTAGGTGAGGAGAGGAGTGAGTCGGAGTGCCAGTGGGGCAGTCAGACTTGTGCGGAGTTATAGTCACATTGAGCTGGGAGTGCAGGGAGTGGCCGGCAGGGGCCACGGAGGTGGAGATCCAGCGGCTGGTTCAGGATGGTGCTCGCTCGGGTGATGTGATTGTCTGCGCAAATGGTTCGGTTTCCGGGGGTGGGAGAGGTGCCTGGGGGTTCATGGTGCGGGGAGGGTGGGGCTAGCATGTGATGCCACGGCATCTGGCTTGAGAATGGAGGTGGAGGCGGTAAGTGCAGCCTTCCGCTGGATGGAGAATACGATACACACACACATCGTGATTGTAACTGACTCAGAAAGCATGCTGAGTAGGGTGAGGACAGGCAAGCTTCGTGCAGAGTGGCTTGCTTCGCTTCGGAAGTCACGGGTGACAAGCATCGTCTGGATCTTTTCTCCGAGGCATGCTGGTGTTCTGGGGAATGAACAGGAGGACAGATTGGCTAGCTCTGCATAACTTGGTGGAGTATTGATGCATGATTAGGCAGACGTGGTTGCGGCCTTGTGGAAGCGCATGTGCACCTCGGAGGGGCAGATGGGTCATCATGGTTTGGCAGGAATGGGGCAGCGAGGAGTGATGAGGGGATCTGGCCGACGCTCAAAGCTCAGAGGAAAGGCGAGACGGGCATATAATCAGATTGCTACTGGTACTATTGGTGTTGGAACTCTTCTCTGGCTGCTGAGGATGGGGACGGAGCGCCTATGGGAATGACCCGAATGCTGTGATGTCGGTTCCTAGATCAATCAATCAATCAAAGGTCAAATATGGTCTTATAAGACGCAGAAGGAAAAGAAACTATTGGGTATCCGTATCGACCTCTACTGACATCAAACGGAATCCACAGAGACAATTGATCTATCTATTTAGACTACTGATCATAGCAAACTGACAGCAGCAGAGAAAGAACAAAGAAACTCAAGCTGATTTATCAGTTACTCCTATTGTAAACACAGTACGTTTCGTTTTCGTTACTCCTTTAATCGTCCTGTTCTAGCTGTAAGATAAACAGCCAGGGATAGCAAATGAATGACTTTGAAAGTGCGAACTAAGAAATGTAAATAAGTAAGTCTTAGCTGTTTACTAATACCATTGCATAAAACTCCTAATGTATTGTGTACAACTAGAAGTGACTTACAAATCATCCGAACATTACGAAACTCCACTAGCAGTGGCTTCAGTAGTTCATACCCGATAGTCAATACAAGTATCATCATCATCATCATCATCATCTTCCACTTCTGCCGTCAAGCGTCGTGGGGAGGAATAATTTGCGTTCCAGCGCCCGGTGGACGGCACTGGATAGTGTCATTCCGTGAGGTTGTACAATGTCTCTGATGTCGTCAATCCATTTTCTTCTTGGACGTCCTCGTGGTCTCGTCGCAGATGATCTTTGATGTAAGGCCAGTGATGGTAGTTGTTGATGTTGCATTCTAATGACATGGCCAAACCACTTGATCTTCTGTCTGTCAATAAATCTGGCACAAGGTGTTGATCCCACAGTCTGTCTGATAGTAGCATTTCTTACTCGGTCTCGGATTGTTAAGTTGGCAGCTCTCCTCAGGCATCTCATTTCGCAGGTGTTGATTTTGCGAAGGTGTAATTTGGATAAAGTCCAGGTTTGAGATTGGTAGCATAGGGTTGGTGTGAATATGCTGTTTATTATCTGTCGTTTTGCGGACATGGGTATGTTTGGATGTTTCAGTAAGGGTGATAGTTGATATGTAAGTGCACTAGCTTTTTGACATCTGATGTCAATTTCTCTGTCCACAAGTATGCACCATGTAAACAAACACATTGGCAGGAATTTGGGAGAAACGGAGATGGGGTTTCTGAAACGAATGTTGCCAATACCTTGGGGAGTTAAAGTAACTAACAACGATTACATGGAAGCGGCTAATGAAAGTATAACATTATACACAACCATATGAAAGAGACAAACCGTGTTCATTGGTTATATAAAGAAAGGCAAAGTATTGGAAAACTGGAAAGATCAACAACAGAAGAGGCAGAGGCAGACCGAGAGAAATGGCATAGAGGGATGTCATCAATATAGTTGACCCAGAACACCAAGGGCTGGTCTCCCTGGCGAAAGGGTTAAAGACTTGTTCGTGATCCCGTATACCCACGTACGAAACACAGCAACGTAAGAAACACAGCTGCGCAAGATTTGGCAGCAGATCGCGTCTCTCTGATTACTTACGGAGGTATGGGTCCTGGTCGTTCAGAAAGCAATGGCAAACTACTAAACGTAACACTTGCCAAGGCATCAACAGCAGCTGAAAAATGCTGGTGTTGACTGTAATGTCCTGCAAAAGGATATGCGAAAAAAGAACACCAAGGAGGATAGAACTGTGGGGAGACTTGACCATCAACTCCATTTGGTAAGGACAGTGATTATAATGTTGATGGTATTTCATGACATGTTATAAGAAGAAATAAATTAGAGAACTTGGAGACAACTGGCAAGATTGAGGGGAAAAGAACATGGGGTAGACAGAGAAGTAAATATCTGGATGGCTTGGTCACGTGGAATTGTCGAGACAAGAACACATGGCTGTTCTACGACTCTGGTGATCGTGTGAGACTACAAAACATGACGGCCCGTGCTTATCGGCATGGCACATGATGATGATGATTTCATTCCAGCATTTCTACAAGTCAGTTCTGGTTATCTGTCTGTTGACATACTGTAGAAATTTAAGTTGTAGGTCGATCTTAAGAATAAAATTTAGAATTTCTATCACCAATAAAAACCCTAAACTGACTCCCAAAATTTAGTTTGGAAAGCAAGTTTTTTTGTGCGCTTACTGAGGGTTAAAATCATAGGTTATCAGAAATCGATAGTGCCACAGTTAACTCATGTTTAACTTATCATCGATTATCCAGATGTCAAAAGTATATTTGCCGATTCTATCATCGGTTATCCGGATGACAAATGTATGCGTCCCGCCAGAGAATCAATATGACTTTTGACAGGTCATTCTGTCATCGGTTATCAGAAAAATGAATATTTGCCTACCGGCCAGAGAATTATCCATGACTTTAGACAGGACATTCTGTCATCTGTTATTATTCTGAATAATAAATGTATGCTTACCGGCCAGAAAATCATCCATGACTTTAGACAGGACATTCTGTCATCGGTTATCAGAATAACAAATGTATGCCTACCGGACAAAGAATCATCCATGACTTTAGACAGGGCATTCTGTAATCGGTTATCAGAATAACAAATGTATGCTTACAGATCAGAGAAACACCCATGACTTTAGACATGACATTCTATCAAAATGTACCCAAATGACAAGAGTCTGCTTACCGGCCTGAGAATCACCCATGGTTTTGGACAGAAAACTAGTACACGTTGAACTGTGTGGCAGAACAGAGACCACTAGCGATTTACAACTGTGCTTATACTGGAGCTGGCCGTGAAGTTAAATAATTAACATCTGAATTCGTTTATTAGGCTGCAAACTGCACATTCGTTCCACACTTAAATATGTGACGGAAACAGCTTAGCCTCATTATAATTGTTGCACTGTCACGATAGATTGTTATCTTTGTGCATTACTCATGTACTTGTTGGTTCTTAGTGTACACTCTTGAAGTGATGGCACTTCACAGTCGTTCTAATCCTGTATCGTGTTGTACACAGCCGGCTCTGTGGTGAAGGGTTTCGAATCCAATTCGTAATCCCGCATACCGCGTTCGAAACACAGCTGCGGGCGATTGGATAGCATACTGCCTGGCGTTGGTTTCTAAACAATAGTATGACTGTCGGTCGTTCAGAAAGCAAACTGTTGAACGTATACTTGTCCAGGAATCACAGATAGCCAAAACCTGCTGGAGTTGATTTCTACGTCCTGTAAAGGATATGCAACTAACTTGTTTTTTATAAACAGGGAAGGGCCAGGATTTTGTCGTTGCATATTAAGGATACTGTTCTTTCTGTTCATTTTTCCTGAACACGAGGCAGTCAATGAGTGACGTCTTACCACATAGACCGTGTTATTGTAACAATTTTATGAGAGTAGGTGGACCTTGGTCACCCGCGACCACCCGCACAAAAACATAAATTCCATTTCAAGGGGGTTTTCAATCTAGGACAACCAAGATCCTTAGGCGATTTTGATAAATATTGGATTGTCCAATTGCTGGCCTCCTGGATTGTTACAAGCTATGAGAGCTACATTCCTTCTGTCATATAAAATCAGCACGCACCGTATGGTATGTATTTACATTTATTAAAACCGCGGATTATCTTCACGATCCCTAACTTCATCACAAAAAGTGAACATCATGAATACAGCAAATACCACCGAGACTAATCATATATGTAAGCAGCCATGCATCGCTAATGCTCTTCACGAAAGACCACGAAATATTATATATGTATTTTGTGTGCTGATTTATTTTTTCATAGCTGTACGTGCATATGCAACATTTATTGAATTTAAAGTTGAAAATGTCACGTACATTTTACAACAGAACGAAACAATGGTTTTGTACTATACACAAAGCTGCGAATTTTCAAATAAATTCCATGACACGAAACTTTACAGGTCTATGAAATGGCGATAACTCTTAGCCAATAACCACGCAGTAAATTTTCATTTGACCTGTTTCGCAAATTAATAAGACTTATATTTTTGTATTTGCATTATCTATTATCATTTTGCTATTATGTTTCTGAAAAATAAGAAATAATACGATTTCGATTTGCACAGAAAGTTAAACTGAAAGAGAAGTCTAGACAAAAAATGTGTTTGTAAGCTGTGAATTAGGGGAGGGAGAGAGAGAGAGAGAGAGAGAGAGAGAGAGAGAGAGAGAGAGAGAGAGAGAGAGAGAGAGAGAGAGAGAGAGAGAGAGGGGGGGGGGGAACAACCGAAATAAAGGTACACAGATTTGTAAGGATTTCATTTCTGCGCGTATGAACTCAGAATTAATGATGTTTCCTTTTAAAATAAATAATTCATTTGTCCTGAAGCAGGAACCCGGTATGAAGCTGTGCTGAGATAGGACCATCACAGTGTGTAGGCCGGGATGCGCGGAAGAATAGTAGATCAGCATTTCTCTCACTTAGTGAGACGACGAACATAGGTGTCGAACTCTCCACGCTCTTAACATTATCTGTGCGGTTCCTTGTCAGCTACGCTAACGCGCCCGCTGATGTTTTCTTTTAGAATTCTAGCTGTTTTGACAAAATAATGAAATATATTTTGAAATAGCTCTGTCAATTAAATTTCAACTGGTGTGTTTAGTTGGTCATGCGTCGAAGAATACTTGTTCCTACAGTGAGACACTGCCGTCTTTTGGAGGTAAAAAGATTGAATCCCAGTCGGTAAATAAGACTTCAATTTTCTGTTGTCTAGTGCGTAATCTCGCCGCATTGGTAACTTACGGAGTATGTGAGCCGGTCGCTCAGAAATCAATGGCAAACTACTGAGCGTGATCTTGCCTAGTACATCAACAGCAGCTGAAAAATCCTGATGTTGACTGCGGCGTCCTGTAAGGGATATGCAAAAAAAAAGTGGGTAATCTAATCCTTGCTTCTTTTTTCGACTAGTATGGGCGCTAAACAATACATGGGTGTTTATTTACGTTCTGTCAATGTAAATACCTCCACCATGTTGTCTTTGGCCGATCTCCCTGGCCCAGGCGTTAGCGACTTTCTCCGTAATCCCGTTTATCCACGTGAGCAAACGCAGCTGCGCGAGAATCGAGCTGTTCTCGCCGTGCCAGTTACTTACGGGATATGTGAGCCGGCCGCTCAGAAAGCAATGGCAAACTACTGAACATAATCTTGCCAAGAAATCAACAACAGCGGTAAACTGCTGGTGTTGACAGCGATGTCCTGTAATAGGATATGCGGGGAAAAACAATGTTGTCTTTGGGAAGAATACAATGAATGAATTACCAAACAACGCGAAGTAGACGCCTAGCAGGTCCCATAATATGATCACAAATAACAAAAGTTGCGACCAAAGCCTTCGTCAACACAGAAACAACAAACAAACCCAGATACAACTACACGAAGACACTACATGAAAATATAAATATTATAGTTTATCATCTATTTCCTAGTTGTGGACTAGACACTTGTTTCAAGAAATCCGCGTGTATGGTTCCAGTGTCTTTGGGAAGGGATGGTGGGAAATTGAGCAAACCGTATCATGTTTTATGGTTTTTGTTGTTAATGATATCTCAAATGTTTGTATTATTATTATTATTATTATTATTATTATTATTATTATTATTATTATTATTATTATTATTATTATCATTATTATTATGCATTTAGTTATCATATAACCAAGAAGTTACAACTTCTCAGATTAAGTTGAAGACAAAGATATCAAATCGTACATTGCTTCCCTGAATTGCATAATATTGGCAAGAACAAAGACCTGATTATAGCCGGTGGATCGAGATGGCGAACCAAGATTCTCCAAGCTTGTCGGCATGGCACATGATGATTACGGCGATGTAGGGCAAAGATCGTTTGTTCAAGGAGTAGCCACGCAGTGCACAGACTTGGCTGTTCTTATTTCCCCCGTTGCATGGCAATTTTTACCGGAGATTGGAACTATTGCCTTGTGATATATGCCTTTGGTTCGGAACCTTTTGTAGTTCGCAGTTGGTGCCTTCCTAACCGTATTGCGCGGGACATTTTTTCCAGAATGAACCACCTAGTGCATTTATTTTAGCAGAAAGGTCCCTCCGAAATATAGGAAGACCTGGAAGGCACACGAGTTCTGCTAGCAAACATTCCAATTTGCAAGATACACGGTCTGACATCCTCAAGCAAAGACGAGCTTGGGGAGCATCTGATGAAAGTTTATTCAGATGACGAGAATGGTGTCTCTCTCGGTGAGTCGGAAGGTCTGTTATGACTGTGGAAACCATGGGTTGGGGGGAGGAGGGGGTCAATATAGTGGCAGTGATAAAGAAACCCAAAGCAAGTCAGTTCTTGGTCACAACAGTGTCCTACAATGTGTGGAAGATATCCAAATGCGAAAATACTGAACTGGAGACCGAAATCCACATGGAAACACGAGTACATTAGGGCGTGAAAAGGCTAACGGATTTAAAAATTCCCAAATAGAAAACTCCCTTCACTATAATCTAGCTCATTCTGATCCTGGTTCTGAACGTCGAGAGAAAGATATTCTTCGCAGTCATGGCTAGCAGAGACACGACCTACTTAACGGAAAGCTACAGGTACAGATGGTATCCCAGCAGAAGCTATTAACGCCTTTATCAAAGACCTTAACTGAATTACTGCATACATTATCTAGAAGAGTCTGGGAGGCTAAAGAGATGCTAGAAGTCTGGAGAGAAGGATATCCGACGAAGCTGCCAAAGGAAGATGATCGCGCGATTGCTAATGTTATGGAGGAATACTGTTATTAAAGGTTCCTGGGATATATTAAGTAGTATCATTCTGGGGTAGATTAACATATGGCATTGACAAACAAATTAGGAATGAAAAGGGCGGCTTTCTGTACTGACCAGAGAACCATACTACGCATAATAATAGAGCAATCTACTGAAATAATCTTCGCTTTATAATGGATTTTGGGACTCTGAAAACAGTTTTTCGACAGCATTAATCGGAAACCTCTTTAGAAATTGATGAAGCAAATGGGGATTCCATTTAAAATCGTTGACTTAATCAAGGCAACATATAAAGATATGAAGAGTTCTTCATGAGTAAAACGAACAGATACAGTTGAAATTATAACAGGAGTGCGACAAGGATGCCATTTGTCACTTGTTTTGTTCTTAATGACTACAGAAGTGATCACAAGAAATGTCATTCAATGAATTCTGACATAGCAGCTTGATGTTTTTGATATTCGTCTTACAGTTCTACACACGAAGTTAGACGAAAGATCAAATACACACACTTGATGGGAGGTCACAACCATTAGCTCTAAAATACAATGGGGGGGGGGGGGGAGGGAAGAGAAACAGAATCAGTTTAAATCTAGCAAATAACAACCTGATCATCATCATCATTAATTGCTATGCCAATAAGCGTGGGCGGTCATGTTTCGCTATCTCACATGATCACATAGTGGAGGATCAGCTGTGTGTTTTTGTCTCGACCATGCCATGTGGTCAAGCCATCTAGATATTTACTTCACTGCCTTCCCCATGTTCTTTTCCCGATTGCTCTTGCTGAAAACACACTTCAAGCGGTGGAACAATACATCTATTTAGACAGCATTGTACACAAAGAGTGGAAAGGGGGGGGGGGGGGTTTGTGAGAGAAATTTTACAATAATATTACAAAAGATAAGAGGCAAATTTATGACTATCTAACATTTATGGAAGTCAAACTAAATTAACTTAACTGATTCAGTGTCAAACAAAAGTTAGGTTTGGACCAAGCAGGCTGTGCAATGAAAGGAAAAATTACTATAAAGAAACTCCATTCACTGGACTTTGAAAGTGTGGAAGATACCGCGAAACAAAACAATTAACACGACGACCCTAGTATGGCGATATATCGTCCTTCTGTACAAATGGGAGGTGCCATTTGGCGATATATTATCCTTCGACACTGGATCAGCTAAAACTGGTATCAAACAGAATATTTAACTGTAACTTCAATTCGTCACTGTTGAATGGACCAGAAACATGGGGCACGACAAAAACTAAAAATATTCATTAATTGGTGCCTGTGCAATTATTTTTAAAAGTTAGTTGCATGTTTTTATTACAAGACTTTGCAGTCAACCCCAGCATTTATTGGCTTTTTGTGATTTACTAGGCATTTTTTTCGAACAGTAGTTTGCCATGGCTTTCTGAACAGCCGTTTTTGTGCCACATAACAATTGTCAACGCACTGATCTGCTTCCATATCGCCTCTGTGCAGAATAGAAGGATTAAAATGAATCTCAGAATCACTGTTGGGGCGTAGAGGTGTTTCCAAGGCACCAGGGCCAGGTTTTATACTGGCCAAGACCTACTAGCACGTCCTAGTCGTGCGTCCTGGGCAACAGGTCCCTACAGGGTCCTGGCTAACGTAGTAGGATCGCTGATTCTTCCGAAGTCGGAGAGTATCTGCCTGCAAGGCGAGGAACCACCAGTCTGAACACCCATAAGACATGGGACACCGGATACCCACGCAAACCTCAGGTCTTGTATGACATCACACTGATGTTGGACAACAGGATGTCTTCATCCGACATAAAGGACTTCACGCTGGAGTTCACAGCCAGCGAACACAAGCAAGCAAGCAAGAATCACTGTTGCTGAGTTTAGGGATAGTAGGAGACAGATTCCTGAGAGTCAAGAGGTGAGGGAACAACGCTGGCGCTGTATAGAACACACATGGGAGAACCTGTTAGCTAGTATAGCTAAGTCCACTCTCGGGAATCTACAGGGCTACAGAAATAGAAGTGGACCTAAAACACGCGAAGAGAATTAGATACATTATCATCTTCAAGTGCCATGCCGGCTGGCGTAGGCATTTATGGATCTCCACGGATCTCGGTCTTTGGTTTTCTTGATCAAATCCGCCGGTGATATTTCTCCTTGCCATCGTCGCAATTCATCCAGCATCATTTCTCTTGGTCTGCCTCTGCCTCTCTTCCCCTCGATATTTCCAGTTGTCACGATGTTCTCCAATGCCTCTCTTCTCATCACATGACACAAAAAAGCTGTTTGCCCCTTTCTTATTTTGTATATCTTCTTCTTCTGCGTTCATCCGGATTTTTTTTTTTTCGGATGTGACTGCGTTGTGCCTGTTTACAGCAGAGCTGCGTTCTTGCGCCGTCAGGCCGACACATCCGACTTCTGCGGGCATTTGTTGACCGGGTTAACCTTCCCGGTTATTTTGTATATGATTTTCTAGTTTCATTAGCCTCTTTCAGGCATTCGTTGTAAGTTACTTTGGCAATCGAAGGAAATCGCAACATTCGTCTCAGGAACCACATCTCTGTTGCTTCCAACCTCTTCCTAATTTATAACAAGGATGTATAATATTCAAAGGATATACATAAATAGTGGTGAGCCTATAAACACGGGAAGAGAATTAGAGACAGGGATGCATAACATGCGAAGGATATTAAGGAAACTGAAAGAGATGACAAAAGAGAGGAGGGCTTGACATAGATTTTTAAGTGTCTATGCTCCCCTGAGGAACGAACGAACGAACGAATGAACTTCATTTTCAAAAGGGTTACAAATTTGGCACGCAGGCCCGTTTGACATTCGGCCCTTCCAATCACTTATCTTTCGTACAGCAATTATCTTTTGTGCATGTTACATTCACATAGGAAAACGACATTGTCAAATGAAAGTTGTGAACATAAGCGATGTATATTATCATGTTATGAGACAGGCATGCAGCCGGACACACATACACATGCACATGCATAAACACATATATACATACTTGCATACATACTTACATCAGTTACACAAATCCACATGCACCCACACAATAACACACACATACACACTCCCTCACATACACATATACTCACTCACAATCACAAACTCACTAATAAAATGCAAGACAGAAGAATCAAGAAGAACACGTATAAACCTTTCCCAGGTGTTCTCTACTTGACAACTATATTGGTACTCGCTGCTGAACTCAAAAATTACAATTATGGCTGCACCATTGGCGTGACACTGATAGAATCTCCATGCAGACAATGCCAGACCAGGGAGTGGCTTTTCTACAGCATGACAACCAGACAACAACCTGTAACTGGAATAAAAGTGGGAAACCCAGGACAGCCAATTATGGCCCAGTTAGCGTCGGTGGATTATACTTAAGCTGGCTCTAGTCTTTTACTTTTGACTGCACTGCAATAAAATCGCTTTAGACAAATCCATGAAGGTATTAAAACATATACAAAGAAACCGATATATTTTTTAATAAAACAGTCAAGTGGTTATGTCTTTCACGACGACATCAAACTTTATTGTGGGACCGTAGTCAACTAGCGGTAACTTTTACTGTATTTCTTGTATTCGTAAATATTATGTTCTATTAGAATATCCCGTATCGGATAACCCGGAACCGACAACTAATTTGCATTACTCTGTGAAAACCGTTGGCATGAAATAATGTCCTTATGTTTTCATTATGATTAAGATGTTTCATTATTGTTTATTTATTATTGGTCATGGTTATGAAAATCAAACATTACAAGAATTATCAGTGTTGTTCTGTGTGCGGTTGTACTATTTCGATTGTCAGGTAAGTTTTTGTAGATTTGGCTCTTCTTTTTATATTGGTTAAAGATGACTCGGTAAATAGTAGCTTATATATGGAATCGTTTGTTGAGCTACCCAGTCTCAATTTACAGTCACTTATTTCTAACTAGCTGGCTCTGTGGCCAAGGAGTTACGGACACAGTTCGTAATCCAGATTACCCGACTCGAAACACAGCTGCTGGCGATTTTTGGAGCAGACCGCCTTGCATTGGTTTTTATAAAATGGTATGACTGCCGGTCGTTCAGAAAGCAATGGCAAACTACTGAACATAAAATTGCCAAAAAATCACAAACAGCAAATAATGTTGGGTTGACTGCGGCGTCCTGTAAAGGATATGGAACTAACTTTTATTTCTCATTATTTAACTGCAAATTCGAATCTCCACCTAAGTGGGTTTTCCTAAAACTCACCTGGGCTCCCAGATCAACCTAGCTCAACATTGATACCAGGAAATATCCCGGAAGCACAGGCGGACGGAATGATACTGATAACCACACGCATGGAGTATCGGTTGGTTTATACAAATATGGGGTATAAATGGTATCAATAATACATAAATAAAATTATATAATTAAAATTAAAAATAAATAAACATAAAATGGTATAAATATCGTACTGCCAATACACCTTAAGAAATGTGGAAATCTGTTTCCTTTTTACTTGCCTATGGGGAACAGCGGTAGTAGTGATCAGCCAGCTGGCCACCTGGTCCGGTGGGTATCTGTTTGAATCCTTTTTAATTGACATGTGCTCCCAGGTTTAGCCAACCTTACATGGGTACGAGGAAATGTTCGGAGAAGTAAAGGCCCCCCACGCAATATTACCCACAAGCCCATCGAGCTGCGACTGGTGTATACACATGTGAGGCTAGCACCTATTCTGCCTCAAAATGCGGGAAAGGGTGGTTTATTTGATAATGCCTGTCTATCAATACATGTTTATCTCTTACAGCCTTTCACAATAAGTGTCCACTGGCACCGCTTTAAGGGCTCCATTTACACGGGTAAGTTTACATACGGACGGTATATATGATCATAGTCCAATGTTTTAAAGTAGTAATTAAGATAAAAGTTACAGCTACATATAAGGAGAGAGAGAGGGGAGAGAGAGAGAGAGAGAGAGAGAGAAGGGGGAAGAGGGAGAGAGAGAGGAGGGGGAAGAGGGAGAGAGAGAGAGAGAGAGAGAGGAAGAGAGAGAGGAGGGGGAAGAGGGAGAGAGAGAGGGAGAGAGATAGGAGGGGGAAGAGGGAGAGAGAGAGGAGGGGGAAGAGGGAGAGAGAGAGAGAGAGAGAGGAAGAGAGAGAGGAGGGGGAAGAGGGAGAGAGAGAGGGAGAGAGATAGGAGGGGGAAGAGGGAGAGAGAGAGGAGGGGGAAGAGGGAGAGAGAGGGGGAGAGAGAGGAGGGGGAAGAGGGAGAGAGAGAGGAGGGGAAGAGGGAGAGAGAGAGAGAGGAGGGGAAGAGGGAGAGAGAGAGAGAGGAGGGGGAAGAGGGAGAGAGAGGGGAGGGGGAAGAGGGAGAGAGAGAGGAAGGGGAAGAGGGAGAGAGAGAGAGGAGAGGGAAGAGGGAGACAGAGAGAGGAGGGGGAAGAGCGAGAGAGAGGAGGGGGAAGAGCGAGAGAGAGGAGGGGGAAGAGGGAGAGAGAGAGGGGGGAAGAGGGAGAGAGAGAGAGAAGAGAGAGAGATAGAGAGAGGAGGGGGAAGAGGGAGAGAGAGAGGAGGGGGAAGAGGGAGAGAGAGGAGGGGAAGAGAGAGAGAGAGGGGGAGGGAGAGAGAGAGAAAGAGAGAGAGAGAGAGAGAGAGAGAGAGAGAGAGAGAGAGAGAGAGAGAGAGAGAGAGAGAGAGATGACTGCAGGATAAGAAAACTCGAATATGAATTTGTGATTTATCGACTTACCTTGGCATCATTTTAATACATAACGTGGTCCCATTAAAATTCCCTTATTAGCTCCTTGTGGCGTACTGGGTGAATGATGCTTTTTATAGCTCCATATTTGTATAGACCAACTGACACAAGACGGATCATGTGGTCAGTATCACGTGGACTGCCCAGGACACATCTTGTTATTTATGTTTGGCAGGTTCGACCTGGGAACGTAGATCCGTGAAGACAGACGAAGGGTAGCTTGTTCAGCAGAAGATCTAGCCTAGCGGGATGTGGCTCGCATGGCTGAAATCAAGGCGGTGACAGAAGAAACGCTGAAAAAAGTCCAAGAAGAAAGAACACAGTTTGAACGGCCAGGCCAAGAATTAAACAGCTTAAACAGACGAGGAACAAAGCAAGACCCAGACAGAAGAGGAGGTAGCAGAAAAGGACACAGAAATAGAAAGTGAAAACGAAAGCGATCAAGAAATAAGAGTGACCTGGAGAAGAGATTACATTCCACAAAGAACAAGAGTGGAGGACACAAGATTTGGAAGAAGAGATAGACCACGAAGATTCAACGACAGATTCCAAGACACAAGAGAGATGGATGGAGTCACTATCGGTTCGACTACCAATGAATCACTCCCTGAAATCAGAACACCATGAGACGCGGGAAGGGGGAGCCTAACAACATCAGGCCTTACATGTGCGCGAATCCGACCACACATAAGCAGCAGCAAAGAAAAAATCAACACCAAACCAGAAACGCTCAGAAATAGGAAGAGAGCACGCAGCTCTATTTCCACAAGCAGAGAAGAAACGCCATAAGCCCCCTAATGATAACAGATCGACAGATTGACAGTTGAGCGGGGCCTGGGCACGTTATTTTCTTCAAATAAGAAGCAGTGAAAACAATCCCCGGGGTAAATTGTGCTAGCCCCTACCTGTATAGACCAATCGGTAGTGGTGTGATCGATGTCATACCGGCTGCCTTTTCTTTCCAGAACTTTTCAAGGCACCCTTTTTGGGCTGTGTCGACCTGGGAGTGCTGGTCAGTTTAAAAATAAACACAAAAAGTCACTGATCACAACTTTAAAGACAATAATAACACTGAATGTTTATGATCTTTTAATCGCGAATACGGTAGGTTTGATCTGGCGTAATCTTTGGTGAATCCAGAAACAGCTAAAATTTGGACTGGGGACAAATTTGACCAGAAATTGTGATGTCCTGTACTGCAATGTCAGCGCCTTTCTTCACGTGGCAAATAAACAAAGCCCTGTTGACCTTGATGATCTACGGGTTGTTGTTGTTTTCCTCTGGGGTTTCCGTGTCAGGTAAGAACTTTTTCACATTAGCAACGTTATAACGTCATATAGCAGATGCAGGACGAGGTGGTTCAGACGGACGACACTGACAGATGACACTATAATTCCGTCTCAGATTAAATCGTAGTTTATTGGAAGTTGTATCATTTCACGTTCAAAATACTGGTGTACAGCTAATCAAAATACTGTTATAGTCGGGTTTATCTCTCACCCCGGATGGTGCCCACAACATCATGCGACCTTCCTTGATGGTAGTGCGGTCACAACTGACTTCGTTCCCTAGATGCTCGTCATAGGATGAACACCCCTAGCTACCCCTTAGCGATGTGCCCATCCGTGCCTACAATCTTCCCATTGCACACCAAGCCAAATCCCCCACTAGAGATACTCTTAGTTAGTTAGTTAGTTAGTCGTGGTTCCAACTTCACGGCAACGGGTCGTCCCCATATTGCTCAGTTCCTCTGTTATAGTCAATCCTTTGTTACAACTTTCCTTTTTAACCTCTGCACACATTTTCTCCCTAATGTGCATGTATGTTTGTGTGCGTGCATGCGTGCGTGCGCGTGTTTTTTTTTTCCAGTGTGTAGGATCTTTTAACAAAGGTTTATTAGTGTGTACACACACATACACACATAAATTAATACATTTAACAACCCATAGCAGAAACCTGCTGTGCTTAAGTAAAGTGTTAGGGCCATCACAGTTGTCTAGGCCCGTGTGCACTAAGGAATGGATGGTCAGTGGTTTCCTCTCGTGGTAAACTACGAGATCTGGCATCGAACCCTTGTCCAACCTCGCTCCAGTCATTGCCAGGTATCGTCATTACCGTAACACCAACGGGTCCGCTAATGCCTTGGACCAGATTATATTTAACTCGAAAGCTGGGTGTTTTTGGCTGTTGGGTTTAACATATTGATTGTCTCCATTTTTCGAATTCCATAGATGTCAGTTTTAAAACATTCTTATCTTCCCCCCCCCCTCCCCCTTCATGAGGTCAGCTTGGCCGAATGGATAAGAGAGCTTTTTCTTAAGCTTCTGGTGTGCTGATTGCGAGGTAGCGGGTTCAACATACAAACACACTCACACACACATACGCACACATGCGCACATATACACACAGAGCGGACTCGAATTTTTATAAATTGACATCGGCTACTATAGAGTGTATGTTTAATGACTGTCTGGTTTTTGAAAATATTGCCGTTCCAAGTTTTCTATTTACCCTCTGTGGAGTTCATGCAGCATAACAGGTAAATACAAAACTTAGAACGGCAATATTTTCAAATACCCGACAGTCATTAAAAATACACCCTGTATATCAGTCCAGCCTAAACTATGTACCAGGAAATTTCTTGGAAAGTAAAGGCATCCACTGACCAGCTCACCCAACAAGTGCCGATTGGTCTACATGAATGGATCTAGCACCATTTGTTCATTAAATCTTAAGGCTATGAAGTTAGTTAGTTAGTCGAGGTTCCAACTTCACGGCAACGGGTTGTCCCCATTATGCTCCATTCCTGTGCCAGTGAATATCACACAAAATGCTCCCCACTGTCCAATGTGAAAAGTGGAACAGACAGGAGTCTCGGCAGTCCAACAGCCTGCACAGGTACACTGTGCTTAATGCCGCCCCCAGAATGCCAACACAAAATTCGTCCACGAAAACCACAGTTCATCGTCGATGGACTCAGCAGTCACTAGAAAGACCTCATTGCCCCGGATTTTCTCACATGGCTCGGTCTTTTACCGCAGGGCGACCCGCCGAAAGTGTCGCACAAAGCACGAACTCCGCAGCTTCAGCGCCGACTCCCAGGAGTCTCCTGAAAAATTCACTTGTGAACCGAAAAGGCAAATCAGTCAATTCAGCAACAGCCGGTAGCCATTGTTCCGAACATGCAGGTCACTCTACAGGACAGATGTAAAAGCATTCCACGCGAATCTCACAGCTCACAGTGTCGCCCACGCACTCACTCAGTAGCTGGGCGACGGAACCGTGTACTACCAGTCCAACATGAGGAAAATGCGATTGCAAACCGTAGCTACAAGCATAAACACGCCACGGGCCTTAACGGTTTAACGCCTAACAACCATGTTGGCGACCGTAAGTCTTAAGGCTGTAAAAGTATCTTTTACTTACGTATGTACTTAGAGAGAGAGAGAGAGAGAGAGAGAGAGAGAGAGAGAGAGAGAGAGAGAGAAAGAGAGAGAGAGAGAAAGAGAGAGAGAGAGAGAGAGAGAGAGAGAGAGAGAGAGAGAGAGAGAGAGAGAGGAAGACGTACAGACAGACAAAGACGTGTAATGTTGCAATGGTATTGTATTTGTTACAGTATTGTCAACCACAATTAACATATGTTATCTTGCAATCAATCAACATTAATGTTTGTTCTCTTGCTGTGAATCAGTATCATCAGTATTTGTTATGCAGTTATCATTAAATAATAATGTTTGTCATGCCATGTTGCTCTCAGTTAATATAAATTCTTATTATGTTGCTGTCAATAAACACCACCTGCGTTGTTTCGAATACCCTATCTTAATGTCTGTGATGCTGCTATCAATCAATCAATCAATCAATCAATCATCATCATCACCTTCCACTTCTGCCGACCAGCGTCGTGGACAGGAATACTTGACATTGAGTTGAGCTAAGAACCGACATCATTGCTCTCAGGACATTCCCATACGCGCTATGTCCCCTCGTTCAACAGACAGCGAAGAGTCATACTACTAATCGTTCCCATCGTGATCTGATTGAACATTCTCCTGGCCTTCCCTCTTAGTTTTGAGATTCTTCCAGGACCCCTGCCAATCCCCCGCAATATCATTCTTTCCAAATAGGGTTCTCAATAAACTACGTTCGGGGGCCCAATGGATATCAATGGATAGTGTCATTCCGTGTGATTTTACAATGTCTGTAATGTCGTCATCTTTTTTTCATCTCAGGCGTCCTCTTGCCCTCGTATCAGATCTTCTGTGATATAAGGCCAGTGCTGGTGGTTTATGGTGTTGCATTTTAACGAGGTGTTCGAACCATTTGATTATATACTTTACAATGTATGTGACATAAAGTATTAATCCCACTGTCTGTGTGATAACATCAATTCTTACTCGGTCTCGGGTTGTTAAGTAGGCAGCTCTTCTCAAACATCACATCTCACAATTACTGATGTTTGCGTTAAGTGTGATTTGGTTAACGTCCAGTTTGACGTTGGTAGCATAGGGTTGGTATCAATCAATATTAATGCTTATTATGTTACTGTCAATTGATACCATAGCTGTTATGTTACCGTTAATCAATGCCAACCTTTGTACTGCTGCTATCAATCAATACGAATGTTTGTTATGTTGCATGACGTCAGCTGTCAACCCTACATTCACCAACATCAGCCCGATGACCATTTGGAATGTCAACGAAGATGCTTCTGTGAACTACGTCATCGGTATTGCAGCCGGGATGGACAGTGATGGCAATTACCCTCTGACATTCTCCATAGTAAACTCTGGTGGTGGGCCTTTTGCCATAGACTCCATGCAAGGGTCTCTACGTGTGAACGCTGCAAATGCTTTGAACTATAGCCGTACCAGATCGTATGCTGTCACTCTCAGGTACGAGAATAGTGTCAACAAATACACACATACATAAAAACAGATAAAACACATGCATGCGAGCACTCGTGCATATATGTACGCGAACAAACATATATATATATATCTGCACACATGTACATATGCACAAATGGATACACAATGTATGCATTCATACTAATCCATCTAGCCAACTAATAATCTAGCCACTTACTCCGTTACTTTCCTTATTACCTACCCAATCACACATCGTCATATCACATACATATATACGAGTACCATAAACACACACACAAAACGCACGAACGCATGCATGTACGTACGTACTTAAGTATTTGAATAACGAAGACACAAACAATAGATTGCACGATTTATTGCCTGGCATATTTCGCTGCATCTCGTCAGGTACATACTGCAGAAATCACACAACTTACGTGAATTAATTAGATAAATCCTTCAAACTGAAATATACACATGTTCGCACAGTAATGTCGATTGTCTACCACGGTAATTTTAAACTGACTAACATGTCTTTCTGCTTACACAAGGACGGCTTACAAAGGTTGATTAATATAGCTTCAGCAAACTTTAACAATCGACTACTCTGTGTGTTGAACAACACACGGAAGGCACTGTCTCTTTCAACCATATGGCCACTCTCGAGCACATGTCTCCCGACCGAAGAAGCCAGATTTTTCCGGTGTGTCGGCCTGCCTAGGCTACCATCTTCTGTGTGTAGTATCTTGTCCAACCAATTCGGAATATGTTCCGAAACCCTGCAATGTAACTGTCGCTCAGTTCTGCCTATGTAGATGGCCTCGCATCTGCATGTAAATTGGTAAATACAATTTGATTTGGCGTACAAAGCTACAGGTTCTTTTACTGCTGGGACTGGGATCGGTGTGTTTCTGTACCTGATGACTAAAGCTGCAGCACAGAATGTTCGCTCGACTGCTGTGGTGAGCCGGTCCCGCAGACGTTGCATTACGTCATCTCCTCGGAAGGTTAGCTGGATGAATACTTTGAGTTTAGGGACTGTTGTTACTTCTGATTTCGGTTTGGGCTGTTGGCAGTGGCGCTTTATAAATCCTGTGGAGTACCCATTCAGGTTTAAGGCATTCTTCAGTGTTTTAAATTCCTCTGTCAGTGTGTCCTGGGTGCATATCTTCCTAGCACGGTCAAACAGGGTCCGTACTAAGCCCCGTTTGTACTGGATAGGTGCGAAGCTCTGAAAATTTCTTTGCGGTACACCACAATTCAAAGATTTATTATTTCTAATTATTTCTTAGTACTCTATAAAAAATATATGTGTGTGTTGTCATCAGTCCTCTGGGTGGTTTTGGGTTTAAACATATGAAAGGTCACCTATGAGTGGTTGGAGTGAGTTTAGCCAGGGTCCATCGACTGCTGGATCTCATTCAGTCTGTGCTAAAGCTATTCTGAAGGCTTCTCATTCTCTGGTCAGGGCCTGAGGTCTCTGCCATCTCATGTTTGGGACATCTTCTTTCATCTGCCTCCCTCTTCTGGTCTGGTTTCCACCGTGGACATCACTGTTTAAAATTTACAGAGGTATGTACAATCCTACCAAAGTAATTTTTGCAGCATGTCATAAGTATGAGAACAGCATAACAGAAAGAATAAGATCAGAAGAAGTGTTTTTGTGTTAATTTGTGTGGGGTCAGACATCATTTCACTGCCTGCACCTACCATCAGTTGGTACCTGCTGTATGCATTCTCTCAGTGTACTTTTGTGTCATTGAGAAGTGTGCAATCAGACAGAGATAAGAGTGAGGATGTGTTGTTCCTTGGGTCATTGAAGTCAATCAAATAATGCAAGATCAAGACAAGGACAAGAGGCATTTTTACAAATGACATACATTACATCTTCATCATCTCTTTCAGTGTTGCATGGTGTGTTTAAATGTTTATCTGTACCTCCCAAATCAACTATTTGTCTTCTTCTTCCCATTATCAATCGTGTTCTTGTTCCTGTTGTGGTTGTGGTGTTGAGTGGAGTGCTGTGTTGAGTATTGTGTTGAGTCAACCTCTGTTGGGTGGGGTTTTCATAGTTTGTACCATTTCCCCCTCCATCATCAGCAGTTAATATGAGTTTAACTCATCAAGTGTGTTATTGTTATGCATGTCTGTCATACAGAATTTCTGATGTGTATTTGTTACCAAAGTAATCTATACTAGATCATGACAACAATCCATTAGTAAAAAGGTTATTACTTAAAGTACCTTTCCTAATTCCCTCCTTCTCTTCAATCAATCAATCAATCAATCATGTGCCATGCCGGAAAGCGTGGGCGGTCATGATTCGCCATTTCACTCGATCACCAGAGTCGTGGATCAGCTCAGTGTTCCTGTCTCGTCCATGCCATGTGGCCAAGCCATCCAGGTATTTTCCTCTCGGTCTTCCTCTTGGTCTGTTCCCCTCGATCTTGCCAGCTGTCACCAAGTTCTCCAGTCCATTTCTTCTCATAACATGTCCAAAAAATTTTGACTGTCTACGTCTAATTTCTCTAATCAATCTACGATTTTCATTTGTCTCTTGTAGTACTTGGTCATTGGTTTTTCTATCTGTCCATGGTATTCTTTGCATTTTCCTCTGAAACCACATTTCTGCAGCCATCAGATGTTTTTCAGCTTGACTGCACATTGTCCAAGTTTCACATCCATACAAAAGAACAGGCTCTATGTATCCCCTCAACACTCTTTTTCTCGTTTCAATTGACATCATTTTATTGGTCAGAATGTTTTTCATCTTGCTAAAGGCTACTTTCGCAATGGCGATTCTTGTTCTAATCTCTTCAAGGCATCTGCCATCAGATGTTATGACTGTTCCGAGATAATTGAACCGATTCACTTGTTGAAGAATATTCCCATTTACTTGTATATTACATTGTGGTACTTCGTTCTTCCTAGTGACGACCATAACCTGTGTCTTCCTACAATTTAATTCCAACCCCAGCTGCTCACTGTGTACAACCACAGCGTCTACTAATTGTTGCAGATCCTGTGCATTGTCTGCAATCAATACTGTATCATCTGCATATCTAATGTTATTTATGTTTCGTCCTCCAATGCTGATTCCATTTAGGTCTTCTACATTTCTGAAAATATTTTCACTGTATAAGGAAAAAAGATCTGGAGACATTACACATCCCTGCCTAACACCTCTCTTAATAGGTTGGTATTGTCCTACTTCATTATCAATTCTTATGGCAGCTTGTTGTTTCTCTTCGTCTTCATATTATTCTACTACTACTATCACCAGTGCACATCATGTCCATTCTGTTGGCGATCACTATTTGATAATAGACCGAGGTATTATTCACATTGTGGTCTCGACAGATTAACCAGGCCTTCTATCACAATGGCGTCTTGTGAAGCGTATCCTGTTTCTAGGCACTGCGTTTAGTGAATGCTTTGACTAATCAAATCTGTCACACAAATACAATCAATTACTATCAACTACTATTATTTCAATGCGTAAAGAGGAAAGAAAAGATATAATCCATCTCTCAGCCTCTTAGATTGCAAATAGACAGAAATATGTACGTTTTCAAGTGAGGCAGTAGTTAATGTGCTCAAACTGACTTGTCTGCAGGAACAATTCAAAGTGGTTTTTGATGCAATGCATTAACATGCGTTTAAATTTTTACCTCAAACATTTTCCTGTGAGAGACGAATGGAGACGGATTGTATTTGCAGCAAAGAACCTCAATGGCTCGGAACGCTGAAGAAGAAGAAGAAGAAGAAGAAGAAGAAGATGGATGTAGGATGCATATAGTAAAGTCAATAGTTGAAGTGAAAAATATCAGAGTTTGCAGTTTTGAGAAAGTTTGAGATGTCGGTTTCGCCGGGGAAAATGGCTAAGTGTAGCTAGATGTAGCAATCGTCAATTTTACACTTCATAGATTTTGAGGAAAGAGACGCTCACTTGGGTTAAATTTAAATCACGTGATCTCTTCCCACCACTAGTTTTTGGTGTTGCAGACGCTGTACTTTCTATTTTTAGATGACATCAGTCTATCTAACGTGTCAACTGGTGTTAGATTCTTAATAGTGCGTTCAAGTGTGTGAGTTCTCTGGTTCGTGGTGCGAAATTGTTGACGCACTGCAAATGATGGTTGGTAAATATGTCACAGGGTGGATGGATGGATGGATGGGTGTGTGTGTGTGTGTGTGTGTGTGTGTGTGTGTGTGTGTGTGTGTGCGCGCGCGCGTGCTTGTGTTCGTGCGTATGTGTGTTTGCATTTAGGCACGCATGCACGCATAATAGATATATACATAATACGCACGTACGATTGTAGTACACACTACACACACACATGCATACATATATTCGTACATAAGCATACTTAGATACAAAAATGCACGCGTACACGCTCGTAAATACCAATACACGCTCTCACACACAGACTCACGCACGCACGCACGCCATCTATCTATATATATAAACTATCGTAGCAATAACAATAACTTCACGCCTTATGGTTTTCAGAGTGACCGACGCCACGATGTCCTACTCAGAAGTGACCATCACAGTGAACGTTAACGAAAAGAATGACCCACCAGTCATCACATCTATAAATAAGGACGTGACAATGAAGGAAGAGGCTCCAGTTGGATCGCCAGTTCCGTTTCTGTTGTCTGCCTCAGACCCCAATGTTGGAACAACTCTTGTGTATTTCTTGATAGGTGGGGAAATGTATTTTGAAGATATATACTTTTCGCAAGGTCGTGTTTGTATCTACGCCTTCGAGTTGGCTGGCTGGTTGGCTAGTTTGTGAATCCTCTGAAAGTTTAACATGTAATTACGATGCTTTGAACTCAAGCGTAGTCCATACACAATCTACTACTTATACTGCTCTGGAATTATTTTTGCGTGCGGATTAGCTTCAAATTATTGCTAGTTTCCCACGCCAAAAGGCGAATCCACTCCTTCTGGGGTACTTGTAATTTACGTCCCCATGCCAAGGACGAGACGTCACAATTTTAGTCAAACTGACTGGTGTAAGGGTTGATCCGACTACCACGGCATAAGTTTTAAGAGCTATCAGTCTTACCCATTCGGCCATGCTGATCTCCATTGCACTTTGTCTAAGCTCTGTAAATGATGGCTTCTCTTCGTACAAGCATTGGTTTTGAGGCTTGCTCCTCACCCGGTACCATAGTACCGTCTCCATGGTGGGATCTGCGGAAAGGCAGGTCTCAGAGATGGAACATTCTATAGTTCCGTGATGTGCCAAGACCATCACATTTTAGAGACTTGACTGCACGGAGAAATAGGTAGTCAGTCTCTCTCTCTCTCTCTCTCTCTCTCTCTCTCTCTCTCTCTCTCTCTCCCTCTCTCTCTCTCTCACTATAGCGGACGACGTGCGCAGGCATCGAAACCTCGTCCTACCGCGCACATGACATTATCAGCGGGGCTTCTAGCACAGCGCGTACAGACTGACTGAGGTTTTGCGGAGATTGGTAATAGTTCCTCCACAGGTTTCGAGTATTTCCTTGTCAGACTCTAGTTCTATGGGGAGAGAACTCTAGTTCAGGGGAGAATAATCGCTAGATGAGATACAGTCGTGTTAGTTAATGATGGCGTAGAAGCACATTCAGCAGCAACTCGAGCTGCTCGAATATTGATCACTAAAACGCTTTCGCTGAATTTTTTTGCCTATTCTGCGAACATGTTAACACATCCTAGTACTGCAGGAACCCCCACAACGGGAGTAGAAGAATAGATACTTTTGCTATATATCCCCCAATACTGACATTCTACAAAATATGAACAACAAATACAACTGGCTCATATACAACGCCATGTCTAAGAAACTGAATATACTTTGGCCATATATATAGCCTAGAGGTTAGCGACTTTTCTCCGTAATCTCGTATACTCTCATAAGTAACATGACGACGGTGAGAATCAGCAGTGGTTCGAATCGCGTCGGTAACTTACGGGGTATGTGAGCCGGCCGCTCAGAAATCAATGGCAAACTATTGAGCGTAATCTTGCCAAGAAATCAACAATCAGCTGAAAGATGCTAATGTTGACAGCGATGTCCTGTAAAGGATATGCAAATTTAATTCACATATGTCACAGTGGTTTAGAAAGAACAGTAACGGAGGCGTTGTTCCTGGGGAGAAAGGGGAAGAGGTCGAGGCACACGATAGTGTACACTGGACATTAGATTTTTATTTTATTTTTTTAGCATATCCTTTACAGGACTTAGCTGTCAACACCAGCATCTTTCAGCTGTATGTTGATCTCTTGGCAAGATTACGCTCAGTAGTTTGCCATTGCTTTCTGAGCGGCCGGCTCAGTATCCTTTAGATACACCGGGGGAATTAAAATGCACGAGGCATGCAGGTATTTCCTTGTCGGGAAAATTAGCGAAGGATGGAGAATATTTCCGACTGGTTGTAATGAGAGCCACGTTCTACGGAGAAGGTTTTTGGTTCCAGGTTCGGAGGTCAGCATGATCGAATGGAATGATCGAATGGAGCGCTCGTTCTTAAACATCCGGCGTGGTGATGCCGAGGTAGCGGGTTCAACCCCTACACGGTCAGTTGGACTAAAATGTTGACTTCCCGTCCTTGACTTTAGGACGTAAATTACAAGTACCTCTGAAGAAGGAGTGAGGTTGCCTGAATGCGAAGGGCACTGGTAATAGGGAAAGCTAACCCACAAGTAAAATATCAGTCCAATGCACTAGAAGTAGTAGCACGTGAATGGACTACGCTTGAGTTCAAAGCGAGTGAACGAACGCAACACACACACACACACACACACACACACACACACACACAAATCATCAAGTGCCTTACCGATTGACGTAGGCGATCATGCTTCTCCATAAATTGCATCTCCCGCGGCATGGATCAATTCACGTGTGGACTCCCTACCATGTCATGACACAAGACTCAAGAATGTTCTTTAAAAGAACTTGCACTCCCTTGATTTTCCAAAATAGAATATAATCCCTCAAATCACATACGCCGGTCCTTTTTATATCTTCATTACGGCGTTTTATTTTTACTGTCGGTTGGATTTTCCCGCTAAAATTTCTAAGTGATGAGGGAGGTAGCCTGTGTAAAACTAAACCGCTATGTCGTCTCTTACGGCACGCTTGATAGGTAACGATGTTACTATTCTTTCCTGTCCTTTTCGTCTCCGTAACACATGGGTATGGCGAATGGCTTATGGAAATAACACTATCAAGATACCTACAGTCCAAACAATGAGAAATGGAAACATTTTTGGGGCACCCTCTTGTCTTGAACTCGACCGAGGTCCTCACACGTGCTACTACTGCTAGTAGTAGTTACTGCTAACGACTGCAGTAAGCTGACTGTGCGTAGGGTTTTTTTCTGCATATCCTTTACAGGACATCACTGTCAACATCAGCATCTTTCAGCTGATTGTTGATTTCTTGGCAAGATTACGCTCAGTAGTTTGCCATTGATTACTGAGCGACCGGCTCACATACCCCGTAAGTTACCGACGCGGAGAGAACCGCTATCAATTCTCGCGCACATCACGTTACTTACGAGAGTATACGGGATTACGGAGAAAGTCGTGTAACGCCTTGACCAGGGAGACCGAAGCGTGAGGGTTACCTTTCGCTATTACCAATGTGGGTCGCCACCAGGCGAACCCTCTCCGACTTCAGAGGCATTTCTAAAGTACGAAACCAAATGAAGACATAAAATAGTATCTAAAGGAGAGGGAGCGGAGTTATCGCAGTAGCTAGCGCATTTGCCTGTCGGCCTGGTGATCACGTGGTCGAATCTGCATCGAGGCGGGAATTTTAAATTGACCTGGGCTGCCAGGTTGACCCAGCCTAAAATTGGTCCCTGGAAATGTCCCCTGAAGTAAAGGCGACCGCTGTGATATTGTCCACATTACCTATTGAACACTGATTGCTCTACAAAAATATGGTTCTAGCACCATATACCCAATACACGTCAAGATATTTACATGTTTCATTTACTTGTGTCTGATGCAGAAATTGACAATTAAAACGTCGCCCTGCTACTGAGTTCAGTGTGTGGCACGACACTGCGAACTGTAAATTTCGTTTGGAATGTTTTTACATCAGTCCATGGTTGTTGTAACGTGGTCTGCATGTTCGGAATTATGGCGGTCGGCCTGCCGCTTGGAATTAACTGAATTGCCTTATCGGTTCACGAGTGTATTTTTCTCGAAGACTCCCGGGGGTCGTTGCGGCAATGAAGTCGATCCTCTCGACTTTTACTGCAGTAATGTCTGGCTGCTGGAGTTCTAGTGACTGCCGCTTACATCGACTATGAACTGTATATTCCGTGGAGGAGATTTGTATTGGCATTCTGACGCGGCATTATGCACAGTGTACCTGTGAGGGCTGTTGGCTTGTCGAGACTCCTGTCTATTCCATTTTTCACATTGGGCAGTGGGAAGCATTTCAAGTGTGATATTCACTGGCACAGGAATGGAGCATAATGGGGACGGCCGTTGCCGTGAAGTTGGAACCGCGACTAACTAACTAACTGACTGACTGACTAACTAACTAACTAACTAACTAACGAAGTAACTAACTAACTAACTAACTATATATATGTCTATCTAATTGACTGGCTGATTGACTGACTGACTGGCTGGCTGGCTGACTGACTGACTGACTAACTAACTAACTAACTAACTAATTAACGAACACAGCGAATGGTAATGTCCAATGTTTCACACAAACAACAGGCGCAGATACATCCATCTTCTATATCGACCAGTATTCGGGAGAGATCACACTCAACACAAAGGTTGATGTTGATCCCAGCCCTTATAAAATCTACAGACCCGTCTTAAAAGGTAAGTTGTAAATGATATATAATCTTAAAGCTTATATTACAAAGCAGATTGTGGTTGCTTGATTAAGTATGAAGGCAGCTAGACTCGGGAGAAGCATGTATGTGTTCTGTTTCTCTCACTGGAGTGTAAGCATATGGGTTGTTTCTGAACAGCACTGACTATTTCCTGCAGCAGATCGAACAGGACGCCTCTCCACATTTCAGTTTCTTCTTCTTCTTCTTCTGCGTTCTTCCGAATGTTGTTTTAGACGTAATTGCGTTGCCTGTTTACAGCAAAGTTGCGATATTTGAACATTTCGGCCGACACATCCCACTTCTTCAGGCATTTGTTGGCCGGGTTACCTTCCCAGGTGTTACGTAATTTCACAGTTTTAAAATATACTTAACAATACTGATACTAAACTGTATACTGAACTTAACTGAATACTGATAGCATGTTTGATCCTGATAGGAGTATTCCTACCAAATGAAAAGTGAGGGTTCTCCTTCACACAGTTAGTCTACGAGACTAGTGGAGTACAGTTAGTCTACGAGACTAGTGGAGTACGGTTAGTCTACGAGACTAGTGGGGTACAGTTAGTCTACGAGACTAGTGGAGTACAGTTAGTCTACGAGACTAGTGGGGTACAGTTAGTCTACGAGACTAGTGGAGTACGGTTAGTCTACGAGACTAGTGGGGTACAGTTAGTCTACGAGACTAGTGGAGTACGGTTAGTCTACGAGACTAGTGGGGTACAGTTAGTCTACGAGACTAGTGGAGTACGGTTAGTCTACGAGACTAGTGGGGTACAGTTAGTCTACGAGACTAGTGGAGTACGGTTAGTCTACGAGACTAGTGGGGTACAGTTAGTCTACGAGACTAGTGGAGTACAGTTAGTCTACGGGACTAGTGGAGTACAGTTAGTCTACGGGACTAGTGGAGTACAGTTAGTCTACGAGACTAGTGGAGTACGGTTAGTCTACGAGACTAGTGGGGTACAGTTAGTCTTTATAGACTAGTGGGGTACAGTTAGTCTACGAGACTAGTGGAGTACAGTTAGTCTACGGGACTAGTGGGGTACAGTTAGTCTACGGGACTAGTGGAGTACAGTTAGTCTACGAGACTAGTGGAGTACAGTTAGTCTACGAGACTAGTGGAGTACAGTTAGTCTACGAGACTAGTGGAGTACAGTTAGTCTACGGGACTAGTGGAGTACAGTTAGTCTACGAGACTAGTGGGGTACAGTTAGTCTACGAGACTAGTGGGGTACAGTTAGTCTACGAGACTTGTGGAGTACGGTTAGTCTACGAGACTAGTGGAGTACAGTTAGTCTACGAGACTTGTGGAGTACAGTTAGTCTACGGGACTAGTGGAGTACAGTTAGTCTACGAGACTTGTGGAGTACCTGTTTATCCCATAACCAGGATAAAGTGAATCCAATGAACGTTGCTAGATGTAACTTTAGAGCAGTCGAAAGGTAGTACATAAATAAATACACAAGTATTGTTTGGCACTCATAGAAGTAGGGGCAAGAATTAGAAAGGTAGTAGTTGGTTATGTTCTCAAGTTCGCGACACTTAGCAGAGGATTTCTTTCTAGCGACAATGGCTATGGCCAATAACTAGTAAGGTCCTTGCCAAGAAGGCAAACAATGGAAGACTGCCTATTTTACAGATGCTTAGTGCATTATGATTCGCAAACTTACAATATCAGGGGAACAGACACACAGACCTGATCCAGACACCATCGATCTGAAGAGACGTCGTAACATCATTGCCCACGCCTGTGGGCATGTCACTGTGAAATCTAAAACCCTTTATGGTCGACTAGCTATAAAAGTCAAATTCCAACTATATCTCAAATTCTGCTAAATTGAGACCTAACAGTTATTCCCCCCCCCCCCCCCCCCACCCCACCACCACCCCAAAATAAATAAATAAATAAAACATTTGTCTACTGCATTCGACGAACAATAAACGATTACTCAAATACAACGAGGCCATATGAATTAGGCATCTAAATTTGGGGTTATGACGACAGAAAGAATTAAAACGACTCTGCTATTACCTTGGGGATAACATTGCTCCATAGTCGAACAGTATCAGAGACATTGTGTATTATGCATTTCAACCAAAATTTGATTCATCTGTTTGCTTCATATAATATATAATTCTGCAGTATGCAACTGAAGAGATACGGCGAAATATGCCAGGCAATAAATTTTGCAACCTATTGTTTGTGGCTCCTGTGCATAAAAACTAAAATAATGATGATGGGTGGTGGTGGTGGTGGTGGTGGTGGTGGTGGTGGTGGTAGCGATGATGGTCATGATGATGATGAGGATGATGATGATGAGGATGAGCATGATGATTAATTAATTAACTTCGTTTTACCGTGACGAATATTTAATTGGCTCTGTCCTGTGGTAGTGCTCTCCTTGTCTTTGAGTGAGAGTTTGTATATGTCCGTATTGTTGACCATTTGCTTATTACAATCTCGCTGCAGTCCTTATCCTTTGATGTGTGTCTCTTTGCCAGTGTCCGATGGAATGTTGTCTGCAACAACGACTCTAACAGTAACCATCGAAGACATCAACGACCACGCCCCTGAGTGTACACCCATGATCTCCTACAAGACTGTCGTTGAAGGGACCATTGGTTAGTACGGAATATACCAGATAACAATTTGTCTTTTTCTTCGTCTCCTTCTCTTCCTCCATTTACTTCAGTGAAGATTTTTTTTTTTTTTGGGGGGGGGGGGGGGAGAGAGAGAAGGGGAGAACGTGAAAATATTGTATCGGCTCTTTCTAATGCTCTCTTTAAGTTGGTATTTATTTCTTTAATGTTGTTCTTGATGCCACCATGCCATCTTTTACGTGGTCCTGTATTCATTATATTTCTTCAAAGTGGCTCTATGTGGTAGATGGTACCAGGGTATTCTTGTGAGATGGCCGAATCCTAGGTATCTTTCTATGCGACAGAAGTGGGAACGTTGTCCCAGTACCGAATTGTGCACAACGGGCGGTGAGTTTTCTATCAATTCCCCTATCTGTAGTGAAATTTGACCAAAGATTACGCAACACATGTATACAAAATTCAAAATTGGTGACTCAGCCATGTGCGCATGTGGTTTGGCGTCGCAGACAGCAGAGAACATACTCCAGGACTGCCCAAACTACAACATATCCAAGCGAACTTTCTGGCCTAGAGAGACAACAGCGGAAGATAAACTCTATGGACCGCTGAGTGAACAAAACAAGACTGTTAGATTCATACAAGAGACAACATTGCAGTTATAGACATATTTCAGGCGAACCAAAGAAGAAGAAGAAGAAGAAGAAGAAGAAGAAGAAGAAGAAGAAGAAGAAGAAGAAGAAGAAGAAGAAGAAGAAGAAGAAGAAGAAGAAGAAGAAGAAGAAGAAGAAGAAGAAGAAGAAGTAGAAGAAGAAGAAGAAGAAGAAGAAGAAGAAGAAGAAGAAGAAGAAGAAGAAGAAGAAGAAGAAGACCAAAGATTTAAATTCGCTGGGAGGAGGTGCGGGGGGGGGGGGCGGTTTCGGAATTATTTATTTTTAATGAGAGAGTTTCTGTCTGTGTGCCTATCAGTACTGCCTCAGTCGTTTAAATGTTTATTTTCATGTTATATTTCTCACACTTGGAAATTATTTGATTTAGATGTGTTCTAAAGGGTCTTTTCATCAACTGCGATTAACACTTAGTCGTCCGGAAAACAATGAATGGCTGAAATGTTGCATAGCCTATATGTTAGGTGTTTTCCAGACCAAGTATTATGAAGGCTGGATTAGTAACTACGCAAATTAATCACCTGGTTTCGGCATCACAGGAAATGGGACATTACAAAAATTGTCTTTTAGTGGCTATCTAGGATATGGTGCAAAACTGCAAACGGTGCAGATGAATCAGGCTCTTCAACAGGGGCTTCCACGATAAGAAATAAACAACGTTTCAAATATAAATGGCATGGAAAAAATACACAAATCAACAAAGTGTTCTTTCTTACAGTCAATTTCATTTCATTTCGAACAATAAACTTACATTGTACGGTTTGCTATTGTTTATATTTTGCATTGAGGAAAAGTAAACGTAAACACTTAGTGACAAATGTAAGCTTGATAGGGAAACAGCACGGGGACGGTAAAGAGATAGATACCTGGATGTCTTGAACATACGACACAATCGGGACCAGAACACGGAACTGATCCATTCCTGGTGATCGTGTGAAATAGCGAATAATGACAGCCTATCGGCAAGGTCATAATGCCGATAATGATGATGATAATTGGCATGAAACATGCTGGTGGTGGTATGTTGATAAGTATTTGAAAGCAATCCCCACCCCTACGGCTGTACCTGATGTATACACACTACGGCTGTACCTGATGTGTACACACTACGGCTGTACCTGATGTATACACACTACGGCTGTACCTGATGTATACACACTACGACTGTACCTGATGTGTACACACTACGGCTGCACCTGATGTGTACACACTACGGCTGTACCTGATGTGTACACACTACGGCTGTACCTGATGCATACACACTAGGGCTGTACCTGATGTATACACACTACGGCTGTACCTGATGTGTACACACTACGGATGTACCTGATGTGTACACACTACGACTGTACCTGATGTGTACACACTACGGCTGTACCTGATGTGTACACACTACGGCTGTACCTGATGTGTACACACTACGGATGTACCTGATGTGTACACACTACGACTGTACCTGATGTGTACACACTACGGCTGTACCTGATGTATACACACTACGGCTGTACCTGATGCATACACACTACGGCTGTACCTGATGTGTACACACTTCGGCTGTACCTGATGTGTACACACTACGGCTGTACCTGATGTATACACACTAGGGCTGTACCTGATGTATACACACTACGGTTGTACCTGATGTATACACACTACGGCTGTACCTGATGTGTACACACTACGGTTGTACCTGATGTATACACACTACGGTTGTACCTGATGTGTACACACTACGGCTGTACCTGATGTATACACACTACGGTTGTACCTGATGTATACACACTACGGCTGTACCTGAAGTGTACACACTAGGGCTGTACCTGATGTATACACACTACGGCTGTACCTGATGTATACACACTACGGCTGTACCTGATGTGTACACACTAGATACCTCAGTCTCGGCTCGGTGGCGGAAGGATTACAAAAGCAATTCGTAATCCCGCATACCGCGTTCGGAACACAGCTGCGGGAGATTTGGAAGAAGACGGCCTTATGTTGGTTTCCATACAAGGGTATGGATGCCGGGGGTTCGGAAAGCGATAGCAAACTACTGAACGTAACCTTGCCCAGGAATCACAAACCGCCAAAAAAATTATGGAATTGACTGCTACGTCCTGCAAAGGATATGCAACTAACACCAGTGTACTCCGTTTTGTAACCTCAAGGGCTTCTGACTGTCCAGGTACCCTGGTTGTTCTGACGTGCATGGATGGCGACAGCTCACTTAATGGCAACAACATCTTGACTTACACAATCTCGGCTAGTGATGCTAGCAAGTTGAGGTAAGTAGCATACATACTGGCTCTGTCATATATATATGCATATACACAGATAGATGGTTTTTTTAAAATATTTGTCCGAAGAAGTTTTGTCCTATGAGTCTGTAACGAAATAGCGCCATCAAATTGCATAGGCCTGAATGCACCAAGGAATAGGTGGACAACATTTAGCAGGCGACGAGCGCAGTCTCATTCGACCGTATTCATGGCATTACCAGCGAAGTCCCCTTTCAACTTTGCTAACTCCCACGCTAAAGAATAGATAAAATACAACCATAATTAGTATGCTCCAGGTTTTGTGAGCTGTCATATCAGTGTACCCAGGATCTACTCATTCTTTACTCCATGACATGGAGTGAGTTGTCATATTAGTGGACACAGGAACTACTCCCCCTTTACTTCCTGTTCATTTTGGCGGATAGGCCTTGCGTTGAGACCTTGGGGTCCTTAGGCTAAAGGCTACGGTTTACTTACGCATTTCCCTCATTTTTATCTTATAGGTGGTTCCACTTAGTCCGACACTGTGAGCTGTGGATTTTATGTGGATTACTTTTGCATCTGTCAGCGGTGGTTTATGTTATGATTTGCTTGTTCAGAAAAATGGTGGGTGACCGGTTGCTGACTTAAGTGTTTTGCCTTATGCATCAATGCGTGTGCAACTACTTGATGTTTATTTTTTTTTCCTTGTGACCGCTGCTTTCATCGACGATAAACTGTAATTATAGTGGCGTACTGTCGCGTTCGCATTCTTGCAGTGGCCTTATGCGTGCTTTTATATGCATGTGAGTGCTGTTGATTTTGTCGGGACTGCTGCTTTCTGTTCCACTTTTATTATGGATCAGTGAGGGTGTTTGTTTTTTTTTTGTGTGGATATTCGCTGGCACAGAAACGGAGCAATTTGGCGTGACCCGTTGCAATGATGTTGGAACTGCGACTAATGAGTAATTCTTTTTTATTTACACTAAATTGAGTTGAGTTGAGTTAAGAACCGACATCACTGCACTCAGGACATTCCCATACGTGCACAGTCCCCTCGTTCAACAGCCAGCGAAGAGTCATACTACTAACCGTTCCCACCGCTATCTGATTAAAAGTTCTCCTGGTTATTTACACTAAATGCATGCTCAAGTCGGACACTGATCTTTGAGGTGCATAACTTGGTGTAATGTAACGCATTTCAATAGAAAAAGAAGCGATGACGAAAAAGATTGTTGTTGTTGTTGTTGTTGTTGTTGTTGTTGTTGTTGTTGTTGTTGTTGTTGTTGTTGTTGTTGTTGTTGTTGTTGTTTTTGCTTTAATTTTCTGAAGCTTTGTGGCCAGAACAAAACGATATAAGAAAGGTCATTAGAAGCTACTCCATCGTGACAGCTTGAAAATATTGGACGCATATTTCCACGTCGGTCTTACGAATTAACTACCATATAAAACTAAATAAATCTGTGTCGTAAGTTCCTTCAGTAACCTATAATATCTTCAACAATGTATGACTTCTAGTGTCAGCTCTACTGGTGTCGTGTCGGTCATCAATGCCTTCGATTATGAGGTGACAACATCTGTCTTGCTGAGTGTTAAGGTTGAAGACAGCGCATCAAGTTCTGGCAGGTTATCGACGACGGCTACCATATTGGTTTCGGTAAGCATGTATCTTCTCGTGTGCCTACTTACCATAAAGGTTTCAGTAAGCATGCATCTTCTCTTGTTCATACCTACCGTAATGATGTCAGTAAGCCTGCATCTTCTCTTGTTCATACCTACCGTAATGGTGTCAGTAGGCAAGCATCTTCTCTTGTTCATACCTACCGTAATTGTTTCAGTAAGCATGTATCTACTCTTGTGTCTAACTACCGTAAAGGTTTCAGTAAGCATGTATCTTCTCTTGTAACTATCTACCATAATGGTTTCAGTAAGCATGCATCTTCTCTTGTGCCTATTTATTTATCAGCCTGACTGTCTATTTGACTGTATCTCTGAATGTCTGTCTGTCCGCCCGCCTATCAATTGTCTGCCTCCTTGTCTACCTTTCTGCATATTTTTCTGATCAGCCATACGTATGTCTGCTTGCATTCTTGCCTGTCTTGTCTTTCTATCTGTATATCTGCTTGTCTGCCTGAATTTGTGTCCGTCTGTCTGTCTGCCTATTATTTTGATTAGCCATCCATATGTCTGCCTGTATTCTTGTATGCCTATCCGTATGTCTATTCATCTGTCTTTTTATCTGACTGTCTGCCTATCTTTGTGATCAGCTATCCGTGAATCTGCCTGCATTCCTGTCTGTCTATCTGCTTGGCTTGTATATGCATATTTAGAGACTTTTTAAAATATGCAAACAGTAGCACTCCTATTACTAATAGATCAAGAAATTCGTAATAATCCATCGCACAGCGGCAGGTCGGGAAAAACAATTGCCTCATCATCATTCAGTGTCTTGCTGGCTGGCATAGACGATTATAAAACAAAAAATTGTTGCGTATCCCTTACGGGACGTTGCAGTCAACACCAGCATTTTTCAGCTGCTGTTAATGTACTAGGCAAGTGTTACGTTCAGTAGTTTGCCATCGCTTTCTGAACGACCGGCTCCCATACCAGCAAGTTATAACACAACGCGACACGGTCTGCTGCACAAATCGGTCGCAGCTGAGCTTCGAACGCCTGGTACCCGGCTCACGAACCGCGTTCGCAAGCTTTTAGCCACGGAGCCGACACTCGATCATGCTTCCCACAAATTGCTATCTCCGTCAGCATGGATCAATATGCGTGTGTGGACTCTCTTCCATGCCATGACACAAGACTGTCAAGACATGCCTTACGCTGTCTTCTTCCATCTCTCTTTCCACAAATCTTTCTGGTGGCACAGCATGTTCCAGTTTGTGTCTTCTTATAATGTGGAAAGAAAATTATGACTTTTTTGTTCTGAACATATCACACTAACAGCAACGAAGTAACTCATGGGTTAAGAGATACATCTCTAGCCAGTGTCGACCCAGTTCGATCCATGGCCTGGGTTATGTGGATCTTTTTATTTTATACGAAAAGGGTGGTAATCATCCTCCCTTTTCCTGATTACGGGTGGGGGGGGGGGGGGGAGTAGCGGACTGGTGTCTAGCTTTCTCATACACCGACGAAAAAGTAAGGAAGCCAGCAGATCTGCATAAAATAGCGCAGCTCATGCAAGATACAACATTGCAGATATAGCCGTGTTCCAAGTGAACGAAAAGAAGAAAACTAGCTGATTATTTGATTTATTAATTAGCTGTCTGATCTATTAACTGACTGATTGGTAGATTAATTGATTGATTTGTTGGTTTCTTTTTTAATTCATTGAGTGGCTGATTCATTGATAGTATGTCTGATTAATTGATTGACTGACTGAAAGATTAATGGATTGAAGAACCATCTTCATCAAGCCGTGAAACTACATTAGGGCTCCACTCCAGATCACACAAGAGTCTCATCTCGGTGCACAAACTTCTTCGCTCTGTCGAGGATACCAGAATTCAAACATACTATAAATAGGTTGTTGTGGTTTGGTTTTCTTATGCCGTAATTTTGCCAAGGCAGCGACCGCAGGGCCTACGTTTACATTGTCTTGTGCCATAGATAAGTGTACGTATTTGCAGTTGTTTGCCTCTTAATACTCTCCTTGTAGTCACTTTTTATGTTCATCAGATAGTTGCCATCAACGACAATTTACCCATATGGTCGCCATATCTATCAACCAACTATACGGTTAGCGAGAGCATTGCAGCAGGGACTCCCGTCTTCACCTTGGCGGCTTCAGATGATGACGTCGATCTTGGAGGAACAATCACATACAGCATAATCTCTGTATATGATGGTGAGATTATACATTGCGTAGTGTGCCGTTCTGTCAGTGTTCATCGATGTGGGTGTATGTGCGTATGATCTTTTGTGTTCTGCAGAACATAAAGGTGCAGTCTGCTCCAAAATAATTACTGTCCTTCTTCTTAAGGTCCTTATTCTTCTTCATCTGTTCTTCTTCTTCATCATCTCTTCTTCTTCTTCTTCTTCTTCTTCTTCTTCTTCTTCTTCTTCTTCTTCTTCTTCTTCTTCTTCTTCTTCTTCTTCTTCTTCTTCTTCTTCTTCTTCTTCTTCAGCATCAGCAGCAACAGCTGAAACAGAAGCGATACAATTGACTAAAATTATTTCATAATGGCATTGTGTACCATTTCTGTTGCACTTAAAGTAAACGAGACTTTTACGCACCTTGAGATGTATTGCGTATATGGTGCTATGCCCATATTTTTATATAAAAACCGGTACCGGATGTTGTAAACTATCCCTTCAGTCACCTTTATTTCCCAGAACATATCTTGGTACCAATTTTAGATGTGGGTCGGCATGAAAAACGAAGGATATGTGTTTTAATATTACATTTTCTAATTTCATGTGTTCCTTTAGATCTGTTTGTGTTGTTCCTAATGATTAGGAACGTCGTTCGGTTTTTCGTAGTATATTTGGTTTTATTGTATTATTATTATTATTTTTTTTATTTTCCCCTGTGATTTATGTTTAACATAGTTCGTTGTAAGGTACTTACACTGTATGTGTTTAGTATATTTCACTTTTCTCAGACGTTACACATACTAACTATTTTTATTTCCTATGGAAATCCAAGACAATTGAAAATTCCTCCGCGAGGAAAGCTTTGCCCGAAGGCAAGCGTACTAGCCACTGCGCAGCTTAGGCTGCCTAGGAGGACTTGTACTGGCGAAGACCTTAGAGTTCCTCTCTGCAGCTCAGCTGTGGAACAATCTTCCACAAGAAATCACAGACATTACCAATCCCTATACATATAATCGCAAATTATTCGAACACTATCTCAGTACGGATTATCTTCCCCCTTAATAATAGAAATAATAATAATAACAAAACCCTAGTATAACAGCCAGTCCCCTTTTGGTAGACCAGTATATTCCACATAGCTAATAACAAGTGTCACACTATTATCTAATATTACTGAGTTGTGTAGTGTTGATGTTCGCATTTTGCTTTATAATGCATGCCATTTATATTGTTGCTGCTCTCTGTTATCCTTGAAAGATGTATGAAAGTAGGTGATTGAAGGGCAGAATGTAAGACGGGCCTGCGTGCCCAATTCTTAACCCTTTTAAAGTAAAGTAAAGTTCGTTCGTTCGTTCGTTCGTTCGTTCTCCGTGGTGCAGCATGTTCGCAGATTGTGTTCTCAAAATCCCAAGGATCGCCATGTCTCAACGCAATCATGAAGCTCAATAGAGATCTTTACACTTGCTGCTGGGGTGGGGGGTGGGGGTGGAGTTCTGCAACACAGCTCAGAGGAGATGGTACTTCGCCACCTCGTCAGGAAAAAAGCCTCTATACCTGGCTGACAACGACAGATGCAAAACCTTTTCAGGCTTAGCTGACCCGAAAGTCAAAGTGTGAATGCGTGGCATGTTGCCGTGTTGACAGACAATAGTTTGTAAAATGGAGTTATACCTCTTCATAGCATAAAGCCTGGGCTGAATTTAAAGACCATGTGTTGCCCATGCCGCACGATTCCCCATCTCGACTTCTGTAGTTTACGCCAGAGGAAAAGTAACACCAATACGGCTGGAACAAGACAAGCTGCAGAAACTGCTGAATAAGCAAAGCAGCACTCTAACTGTCCGCCTGTCTGAGCTTCCATCCTAGACTAGTGTAAACGGTGTTTATATCTGCCATTGGCACCGACAACACTAACGTGTAGACAACAGACATTTTAATAGGCGATGGCAACAAATAACGTGTTGACAGTTTCTCATCATCATCATCATCATCCAGTGCCTTGCCGGCTGACGTCGGCGATCATGTCTCCACAAATTACTATTACCGACGTAATGGATCAATTCGTGTGTTGACTCCCTTCCATGTCATGACACAAGACTGTCAAGAATCTTCTCACGCTGTCTTCCTCTATCCCTCTTTCCGCAAATCTTTTCGGTTGTCACATGTTCCAGTTTTTGTCTTCTCATAACGTGGTCAAAAAACGATGACTGCCTCTTTCTGATGTTTGTGATTGGTCGTCTTTGCGACTCAACTTCCCTTAAAACTTCCTGATTGCTCTTGACATTTTCTAGGTATTTCAAAAGGAATCCCATGGACAAACAGAAAAACCAAGGAGCAAACCCTACAAAATGCAGATGAGAACCACAAATTAGACGTAGACAGTCAACATTTTTGGACACATTATAAGAAGAAATAAATTAGAGAACTTGGTGACAACTGGCAAGATTGAGGAGAAAAGAACTAGGGAAATGCAGAGAAGAAAATATATGTATGGCTTTGGCCATGTGGCGTGGTCGAGACAAGAATACGGAGCTGATCCACGACCAGGGTTATCTTGCAAAATGGCGAAACATGACCGCCCACGCTTATCAGCTTGACACATGATGATGATGATGATGATGATGATGATGATGATGATGATGATGATGATGATGATGATGATGATGATGATGATGATGATGATGATGATGATGATGATGATGATGATGATGATGATGATGATGATGATGTATTTCAAAAGAGCAATGACAACATGAGTCATGTAGATAGGGGAAATCTATTTAAACAGGCAACAATTGATGAATGAGATTCAACGATATATAGACAAAGTTTTAAGTTCACTCTCCCGATACTTTCTGAGTGACTTTCTAGTACAGAATGTTTTCCCTCAATATTTTGTTTAACAACTGTTCCATTGAACTGCTTAGCAAGAGACCCATTCTTGACAACAATTCACATTAATTCACTTACTATATTGTCTTACGCTTGATATTGACGCGTTGATACTTGTTAGTGTCCTCTTCCCAAGAAGGGGTGGTCTTTTCTAATCTTTTAGTCGCCGTGATAGCAGGCACAGTGGGTATATCAGCCCACAGGTGATTTATGCTCATTGACTCTTAACATTCTCTCTCTCTCTCTCTCTCTCTCTCTCTCTCTCTCTCTCTCTCTCTCTCTCTCTCTCTCTCTCTCTCTCTCTCTCTCTCTCTCTCTCTCGCTGTAACGTTAACAGTTGTCAACCATCGTTCACACCACAGACTCTCAAACAGTACAGTGCAACACCCCTTCATTATATTAGACTGTCCACAGTATGGTGATCGACATCACTTTAAATATCGTTGGTAATGTTGGCCCATTTATAAGCTCTATAACTACGGGAGTCCATGGTGAATCTCGATATATGAAGCCCATAAACGGGCACTCTCCCGCTGTTTATGCTTCACCTCGACACCTCAAGGTACAAGAGGACCGAGATGAGATCATGACTACAGGAGGTTAACTAGTCAAGAAACTGGATCACCATCAAGCGTTGTCTTTTGTATTCACTGCTCTCTGACAGACTCATATCCAGTGATGGGACTATTTGCTGTAGACCCAAGTACAGGAGCGGTAACCACTTTGACCAAACTGGATGCCGACAGGGGCGTAACACAGTACACGTTTGACGTCCGGGTAAGTAGCCTCACTATGTCACTGTTGTGTTAGTTCAGTATGCATCAGGTTAACTCCTGAAACTTCATGCAGCAGGAAGTGCACACACACGAAGTATCAAAGTAGTGGAAACTCTTAAAGGTGACGGTTAAGGAAACTAAATCTCATTTTCTAACGTTAAATCAGTACTACTGTGTGGATTACAAACATCGAGTGCGACTAAATCAATTTCTTATCAAGTAGAAATAATTATTCAGCGTTGCCTGTGCAGCATCTGTATATCAATGAATCTTGGAATGTAAATAAAAAAGGTAAAGTATCCTTGCCTTAAGGTGCATTAGGTATATGGTGCTAGACACATATATTTACAGAATAATCGGCACTCGATGGGGGATGTCAATATAACCCCGCTCACTTTTACTTCCTAACACATTTCCGGCTACCCATTTTATTAAGTTGCGACAATCTGGGAACCCAGGTCAACTTTAGAATCCGCGCCGATGCGGCAGTCAAGAGTCTCCTCATTTCACTATCGCGACAAATCCGACACTACCGCGACAAATCCGACACTACCGCGACAAATCCGACACTACCGCGACAAATCCGACACTACCGCGACAAATCCGACACTAACCGCGACAAATCCGACACTACCGCGGCAAATCCGACACTACCGCGACAAATCCGACACTACCGCGATAAATCCGACACTACCGCGACAAATCCGACACTACCGCTACTTGCAAATTGAACAAAGAACTCAGGAAGAGTTTAGAAGCAACGGATACATGGTTTCTGAGATTTAATTTGCAACTTACCTTGACTGCCATAATAACTAACACAGAATGTCCAGAAGAGGCTAAAGAAAGCACACCATTATATACAGCTATAATAATGAGACAAACAATGTTCTTTGTTACGTTGTGAGAAGAGTGGTGTTGGCAAACATCTTGATGATTGGAAAGATGAGCAATAGAATAGGTATAGGCATAATGATAAAAATAACCGGGACTATTTATGGTTACAAATTTTTTTAGTTTTTGTTTTTTTTTAAGTTTTAGTCGTTGGATCAACATCACGGCACACGGTTTAACCCATAAGTGCTCCGTTTTCCTCCTAACTCAAACCTGAGTTTGGAGAAACTCAGCTCAATGCACGAACTCCGTTGCATCGGCGAGGATCCTGAAATGCTTTGGGTAGATTTTTAACTCGAAATTTTGCCCGGGCAGCGCCGTTAGGCTACTCTTTTTCGATTTCCAACTGCCAAGGGATTTTTTACGTGCGCAACAATACACACTCATATACATACTCACTACCCAGAGACCAGGGGAAATTACTGGAAGTCCAGGTGGATTCTTAAAATAAATCCTGGTCCTCACCGGGGCCTGAACCCGGGACCTCCAGTACTCGAGGCGGACACCATACCTCGAGACCACTCAGCCCCCCCCCCCCCCCTATGGTTACAAATAAGAAGTAGGAAGCCATACTCCCCACCTCGGCCCCCGTCCTTATTCTAGAGTAACTGATTCTGGAGTAGTGGATCAGACGTCCAACTCTCTCGGATAAGGGTTAAGTTTAGTTCTCAACTTAATAATAATTATCATTATTTAGTAGCGTATAAATTATATTTGCACATTTACCGAGTGTTTATGATGCGTATGTTGTCGTTGTTGTTGTTGTTGTTGTTGTTGTTTAAGATTAACGTAATAAGATATTATCAATGCAATAACGTATATAAGGAGAGAGATAAGAAGGACAGAATGTTAAACAGACCTGCATGCTGAATTCTCATCTCTTTGAGAACATAGTTCGTTCGCTCCTTCATTCTCTTCCAGGCTACAGATGGGGGATACGGACAACATGTAATTTCCAAGATAATCACTGTTCTTCTCCGAGACGTCAACGATAATGCCCCTATGTTTTCTGGAACTCCCTATGCCGTGGTAACACTTCCTGAAACCAGTGCCAGGTTGGGGTCACTGGTGAAAACTGTAAGTTTCCACATTTAAATGCATCATCATCATCATCATCATCATCATCATCATCATCATCATCATAATCTACCAATTTTCACGCTAAGCGTCGTGGAGAGGAACAGTTGGCGTGCCAGAGCTTCATGGGTGATATCGGAAAGTGTTCAAATGTACACTATTTTACAAAATATACAGTTCTGTAAATACTGGAAGAAAGTAAAGGCTTCTCTGCGCCATGTGGGGTATTGAGTATACATTAAAGTAAAAGACACATTTACACGCCATGTGAGGTATTGAGTATACGTTAAAGTAAAAGACACTTTTATACGCCATGTGGGGTATTGAGGTTTAGGTAAAGTAAAGGACACTTGTACACGTCTTGGGGGTTATTGGGCCCATGGTAGTGCCCCTATATCTTGTGCACACCAATCGGAACTCGATAGGCGATGTGGTAAATATCTCGTCGGCCGTCCTTACTTCCCAGAAAATTTCGTGGGATCCATTTCAAACTGGGTTGACCTGAGAGCTCTGATCATCATCATCATCATCATCATCATCATCATCATCATCATCATCATCATCATCATTATCATCATATTCTTCCAATTCTGCCGTCAAGCGGCGTGAGGAGGAATAATTTGCGTTCCAGCGCCCGGTGGGAGGCACTGGATAGTGTCATTCCGTGTGGCTGTACAATGTCTTTGATGTCGTCAATTCATTTTCTTCTTGAACGTCCTCGTGGTCTCGTCGCAGATGATCTTTGATGTAAGGCCAGTGATGGTAGTTGCTGATCAATTTTGTTCTAATTCCCGATGTGATGGGGATTCTAATCTTTGATAATCAGACCAGCGGGCAAGCATCCTATCCACTGGGCTACCTCGGCTGACTAAAGTACTCACGAACATCAGACGTGTATTTATGGGCACAGCTCGAAGAACTGAACTCTCAACTGCAGCTCCTAATGGTAGATGAAGGACAAAAGATAAGAATGTGGCAAATGCTAGGCAAAAGACCGACAATCCGCCATAATAAGCAGACAACTCCGTGTTTGAGCAGAGTAGGACACTCACTTGTCGAGTCTACCATAAATTGTGTCTACCATAAATCAAAGCTGAAGGTTACAAGCCACCAACATGGATGTGTATGGCAAGAAGAAAACAACAACATTGTCCTCCCAAGCAAAAGTTTTATGAATATTTCACGATTCTAAAATAGAGTACAGACATCTGCAGAAACGTATACCAGCTTTCAGACTAGAAGAAAAGACTGACGAGATATGACTGATATGCACATTTTACAATAAAACGTAGAGATGACTGAGAGAAGAAAATCACACACACACGTCTCACTAGCGAGAACACCGTGGGGACATCCGAAAGCTTCACAACTGCGCTATCTGTGAAGCCAAGTAGGATCATGGCTGCTAAAATAGGCCATTAACTACATACTGTGCTGCAGATAGAGAGGCGACAAAAAAAGGCAAAGGGTTACATCCTCTACTACTCATCACCATCTCCCACTCCGACAAGCGTGAATGGTCAAGGTTCGCTGTCTCATAAGATCACCAGATCACCAGAGTCTTGTTTCACGCCTGTGTTCTTGTCCCATTATATCATGTGGTTAAGTCATCCAGGTGTATATCTCTTTGCCTTCCCCGCTTTCTTTTCCAATCAATTTTACCAGCTGTCACTGAGTTTTCAAGTGTATTTCTCCTCATGATGTGCCCACTAATCTTGACTTTCAATATTTAATTTATGTAATCAATACGGTTTTTATTTTGTTTCTTGAAGGACTGTCTCTTTTTTTACAAATGGATTTCTTTGTATTTTTTCCAGAAAGAACATTTTATTGCCAGTATATGTTTTCCAGAAATGTTTTCCAGAAAGTAAATTTCGACTACCTTTATATGTTTTCCAAAAAGTGCATTTCGACAGCCATGATATGTTTCCCAGAAAGTGCATTTCGACAGCCATGATATGTTTTCCAGAAAGTGCATTTAGACAGCCATTATATGTTTTCCGGAAAGTGCATTTCGACAAACAGTGTGTTTTCTGGAAAGTACATTTCGACTGCCATTATATATTTTTCAGCTTGTCTTATTGTCCATGTTTCACATGCATACAACAGTATAGGTTCTATATAACACTCTTCAACGCTACGAATGCTAAGACCTATTATATGTGAAATGTTTGGAAGTTTGCATCAACACGCTATTGTTTAATGTAAGGCTTATGGTTACTACAATATATTTTTTTTTAAAGACCGCACCTTTGTTATTCTGTTGACATTATGTTATTTATGTTCATAACCTTACTAATTTATACTGCCACTAACATAATTTACAATTGCGATCATCCTGGCCAGGTTTCAGCAGTAGACAATGATGTTACAGTAACTTCACTTATTTACAGCGTGGATGCGGTTATTCAAGGAAACACAGACGGTATGCCCTCTCCTTCGTCCTTTCATTATTAACTTGTTACGCTGAGACAAAGAGTTTCCTTAGCGGAATAGAAAGAAAGAAAAAATAATACAGCAAACACTGTTTAACGGAAACAAATAGAAGAAATTGTCAGGCAAGAAACACCGTGACCTAATAGTCAAGTAAAGAAGGGCAACAAAAGTCGTTATGGCAAAGGTAGCCTTTTGCCGGATGGAAAACATACTGACCAATAAAAAGATGTCATTTGCAACGAGAAAAAGAGTGTTAAAGTGCTACATAGAATCTGTACTTGTATATGAATGTGAAACGTGGACAATGAGCAGATAAGTTGAAAAACACCTAGTGGCGGTGGGAATGTGGTTTGTAAATAAAATGCAAAGAATACCATAGATAAACAGAAAAACCAATGAGCAAGTTCTACAAGAAGAAAATGAAATCAGTTAACTGATAGAGAAATTAGATGTAGACAGTTAGATATTTTTGGGCACGTTATGAGACGACATAAACTAAAGAACTTGGTGACAACTGGCAAGACTGGGGGGGGGGGGGTAAAAGAGCAAGGTGAAGGCAGAGAAGTAAATATATGGCTGGCCTGATCAGTATCATGGTCGAAACAAGAGAACAGTGCTGATCCACAACTCTGGTGATCGTCTGAGATGACGAAACATGACCGCCCACGCTTATGGATATAGCACATGATTATGACGAAATAAGAGGAATTAAGCTAACAACAAGCGCCCGAATAACACTGAAGAATCATTAGTGTACAGGCAGAGGTTAAACCTGTATATACTTTAAGACTAACGAAAATAACCAGCACAAGCTTTCATCGTGGCACATACAGATATCAGCATAAGAATGGATCATGTTCCTACACAATGGCGAAAACAGCCTTGGGAGAAAAGTTGATTTTCTCCCTACAAAAGCAAAAGGTATCGTGAGAAGGAATAGGATTACGTTGCACTGGGTGCATAGCGTTTGCCCTCCCAAGGGCAGAGTGGCTGTCAAGTAGGTACACTTAATGGTGAATTAGTGTGACGATTTCAATCAGCGGTGACCACTTGTCTGAGGCACTGTACGTGGTTCGGATTAGACAACAGGAGAAAGGCACCCGAGAGTCATGATCCTGGTGGGCCCACTCCCGAGAGAGTAAAGAACATAAAGTTGAAGCGTTCCTATAAGAGAGACGTATCTGATGATCAGAAAAATCAATGTGCGCTTACCAGCGTGGGGTTTTTAGCGAAGCAGATGATTACTTCGCGTACTGTGTACAGTGTTTAGCTCTCAATATGCTGTAGTTAAAGTCTGTCACGAACATTCATCTTTACTTGTTACTGTGTCAGAAACTCTGTGTATGCTTCTGCCTTAAACTGGCTCTAAGTGCTTTAACATCAGTCTACATTTCAAGGTGCCATTTCAAAGATTATATTAAACTTTGCCATATATTATATGACAGTGTTTAAACCTCTCAGACTTGTACATTGTTACAGTGTGATCATTGCTAAATATGTTTAGTGGTCTATAAAATGTTAGTGTTCATCATCATCATCATCATGTGCTATGTCGATAGGCGTGGACATAGTTCGTCATTTTACACGATCATCAGTCTTGGATCAGGTCTATGATCTTGTCTATATTATGCAATGTGGTCGAACCATTTAGATATTTTGCTATTTTTCCTATCAAGTTTCCGTTGCCACTAAATTTTCAATTTAATTTCTTGTCGAAATGTGCCCAGCAATACGTGACTATCTAAGTCTAATATACGGTTTAATGTATTTCCTGTTTTACTGTTGATATTTTCATGAATTAGAATTATTACTTTTGCAGTGAACAATTGGCGATTCAGTACAGTATCTCCTGGACAGCTAGAGTTCGCAGTAGATATCGATCTAGATTCGGGAACGTCGGCAGTTTCAGTTCTCAGGGTTAGTATTACAAGGCTTAGTCATTGAATGACGTTAGGATGCAGTTTGTACTGTAGGAGAGCTCAGACACTTGAGTTATAATGACAGGTTTGAAACCACGCCATGGCTTCACTTGTATGCGGGAAATCCTAAAACAAAAAGCCAATAATGCATTAACTGATTCAATATCCATACAAAGTAGATTTGGACCAAATATGGCACACAATCAAAAGAACAAGTATTATAATGTAAATTGCCCTTGACTGAGCATTGCATTTAAGGACATCACGACACAAAACAAATAAAACGATGGCGCTGGTATGGAGATATATCATCCTTCTGTCCACATGGGAGGTCACATTTGGCGATATATTATCCTTCGGCGATATATTATCCTTCGGCGCTGCTTCATTTAATGTTATATGCAACCTTGGTCTGCCAGACTAAATAACAACTGCCATGAGTAGGCTACTGAAAGTAGACCATTATATACAATATATGAAGGAGATGGATGTCTGCATAGTCGAATGGATAAGATCACTCCCTCTAAAACTTCCGGTGTGCTGATGCCAAGGTAACGGATTCAACCCTTAACCTGGTCAGTTTGACTAAAATGTTGACTTCTTGTTCTTGATTTGGGGGCGTAAATTACAAGTACCTCTGAAGTCGGAGTGGGTTTGCCTGATGGCGAGGGACACTGGTAATTGGGAAAGCTAACCCACACGCAAATATCAGTCCAGTGCACTAGAAATAGTAGGACGTGTATGGACTACGCTTGAGTTCAAGACGAGCGAACACTAAAACAAAGGAGACATATAGGGTTGTTTGGTATTGTTATGAGAATAGAAATATTTTAAAATAGCGGAACGACGGGGAAGATCAGCGGCAGAAAAGGCAGATGTTGACTGTGAGAAATAATCTTAAGTCTTACAAGTTTTAAAAATCGAGAGGGTCGTCTTCTTTGCACCGGGTTTTATCTCATATGGTTCGGTCTCTTTCCACAGGGCGGCCTGCCGAGAGTATCGCACAAAGCAAGAACTCCGTAGCTCCAGCGACGACCCCCAGGAGTCTCCTAGAAAAATGCACCAGTGAACCGAAAGACGTATCCCGGAATCAAACCCACGACCTTCGGAGCGCGAGGCAAACGGCTTGAACACTTCGTCACGGAGACTCCGACTGTGAGAAATGAAGGTGGGTGGTCTGGAACAGTGACATCGAGGAATATTATCTCTAGTTTTTATCCACAACACCAAAGACCAAGATCGGTAGAGACGCATGAACCGCTACGGCAGTTGGCAACACACATGACAATGATGATGATGATTCTATGATTCTTTTTCTACTGCTCTGAATAATTTATTGTTGTAAAGAATGGACACCAACACCCTTCGAGCAAACCCATAGACATGTAAACACACAAGCCATGGGCAATATGTTGCACGATTTCTTGTATAGCATGTTTCATTGCATCTCGCCAGTCTAAACATCGTGCAATGTATTGTTTATTGCTTCTGTGTTTATATTCAATAGGAAATACATTGTTTTGAATTGAAAACCTATATATACTCCGTCTACTACACCAAATATGGTAATGTGTAGATGATGATCGATCTAGTAATATACTGACAGACAATCGCAAGCCCTCAATAAATTATATGGTTAACTGCGATGTCCTGCAAAGGACATGAAACTAACTTGAGGTTTGAAATAATTAAAGTCTCACAACTCAGTGCAGGCACAGGTCTGATATGACTGATTGGCACTTTGCCGTCTTGACAGACGATAGTTTGTAAAATGGAGTTATACCCCTCTATAGCACACAGCCTGGGCTTAGTTTAGAGACCATATGTTGCGCATGCAGCATGATCCCTCTCTCGGCCTGTCTAGTTTATTCCAGAGGAAGGATAACACAAATACATCTGGAACGAGACAAGCTGCAGAAGGTGCTGGATCAGCAAAGCAATAGTCTAACTGTCCGCCTGTCGGAGCTTCGATCCTAGACCAGCTGCCGGCCAAGGCTTAGGGCCTGGTCTGCCCTGCCATGACATTTAGTCTTTGGGTTGCATTTCCTCGCACTAGGGTACGGCTTGTACCCTTCCAATTGCGCTGCTTCCCTCAAAGCTGTTCTCACAATATGGGGGTGTCCAGTTTGGTCTGATATATATTTTTTTTATTGTTGCATATCCCTTACCGGACGTTGCAGTCAAAATCATCATTTTTCAGCTGCTGATGAGGTACTAAGTAAGATTACGCTCAGTAGTTTGCCATTGCTTTCTGAGCGACCGGCTCACATACCCCGTAAGTTACCAACGCGGCGAGAACCGCTACCGAATGTTGCACAGGTTACGTTACTCACGAGAATATACAGGATTACGGAGAAAGACGTTAACTCCTAGGCCATGGAGACGGCGGTCTGATATATATTTTTACATAATCTGTGTTAAACTATGTTTATTACCTCCCCCCTCCCCCATCTCCTCACTACTTACGCCTGTACTGGACTTGGGCCGGTCTCCCTGGTCTAGGCGTTACACGACTTTCTCTGTAATACCGTATACTCTCGTGAGTAACGTGACGTGCACGAGAATCGGTAGCGGTTCTCTCCGCGTCGATAGCTTACTGGTATGTGAGTGGGTCGCTCAGAAAGCAATGGCAAACTACTGAGCGTAATCTTGCCAAGAAATCAATAATCACATGAAAGATGTTGATGTTGGCAGCGATGTCCTGTAAAGGATATGCGAACAAAAACAAAAAAAACTGGACTTGGAGTTTGGAAATCTGATGACTTTAGATTAACTGATTAAGTGTCATGGGATGCTTAATCGTCTTAAGTGCCTTCCCGTATCTGCCATGGGCTTATATATCGCCGAAATGTTGTCATTACGTTATAATACAACATGCCTGATAACAACATTTAAGCCATAACTATGACGCACTCCTACTCCCCATGTTCCGTTTTTAATTTTTGTTTCGTCCATAAGCTCTACATTGGTGATTCTGTCATAGTATTTTATTCCCACTGCTTTACTCAGAAGTCATATTGTTCCTTGACAATATTTTCTCTACATTTGACATGATGTTTTCAGTGTGTGTGCGTGCGTGCGTGCGTGCATGCGTGTGTGTGTGTGTGTGTGTGTGTGTGTGTGTGAAACGGATTAAGGCGAGAAGGGATGTAACCCTGTCAAAATAGGTGCCGAATAAAACGAATAAAATTATCTGGGAAGGAAAAGCTGTGGGAGAAAAAAAAACGAGCGGGGTGGGGAAGAGAGAGAGATTGGTCACTCCACATCATCATGCCATGCTCTAGTATATGTGAAGGCTGAACACTTCATATCCCAACGACCGTATCTACTATGGGACTAACTTGACCTCTATTTTGACAATACAACACCCCTCCTCTGAGTGTTATTTCTTATTCGTGGTTTTGCAAAGCTTTTATTATCGTCGCATTTCTCACTGTTTCAGCTCATTGTAAAAGATTCAGGAACTCCAGTGCTCACAGGCACAGCTACCCTTACAGTCAGTATAACAGCTGACAATGAGTATACCCCTACCATCGCAGCTCAACCTGGTACTAGTATGGTTAAGGTTCGTTGCTGCCTACAGCTTTGTTTGTGACGTTAAATATAGTGGCTATTTTTGCAGTTTGTAATAATGTAGTTTTAGACAACGATACAAGTGGGAAGATAGCAAGAACATCAAGAAATGGACGAACAGCTGTCTGACAAATATGCAATCAAGGCGAGAGACAGACAGTGTTGGAGATCCATTACAGCCAACCTTCATTGTGGAGACGGTACCTGATTCATTTAATAATTTAGTTTAGATATGCAAGTGTATTTTTGTTTTTACGTGCTGACACAAGCTTCATAGTCATTGCCCATTATGTCACTAGTGTTTGTTTCCTTGTAAAGTATAGCTGATAAATCTCGCTTTACGTTTTTCATGATTATACGATAATATGACATATCTTGGCGTGAGGCTTGATCGTAGCCTGTCCTTCAGAGATCGTGTCGATTATGTCTTAACGAAAGCTCGAAAAGGTTTGTCAGCAATGAGAGTCATGGCGACTGCCAATATCGAGCAAGGACTGCTAATACTTGTGTTCCAAGGACTTGTGCTTTCACGCATCGAGTATGCCCTGGCCATCCTCACTGTCAGACCTACACAGATTGGAAGACTTGAAAAGGTACAAAACGAAGCCATGCATTTTGGGCTGCACTAGAGACACCAGCTGTGTAGCAATGAGATACCTCCTTGACTTCCCGACAATGGAACACAGGATCAAGATCTGGAGAGCTCGTGCATACTTAAAAATAAGTGCAGATGAGCAGCACCCTCTGCATGACGCTATATTCAGATAAAAGGGTGACAGGCTAAAGAGGGGCAAATCATGGATGGGTCCGGCGGAAGATGTCGTCAGACAGGTCTGCAGTCTTACCAGTAGCAACCCCGGCAAGGAATGGGTGCCGGTGCCTCCAGCTTTTAAGTGCACTTTCTCCTGCATTATCACACTCGACAGACGGTGCAGAAAGTAGAACCCTGCCGCTGTCAATGCTGAGGTTAACGCGCTCATCTATGAACACTCAGATAGCCCCGAAGAGCTCATCTATACAGATGGATCTGTTGTAAAGCAGCAGAGAAGTGCGTGGGCATTTACAGCCCGTTCAGCGGGCCGAACCGTTCAAGAATCCAGTGGTGCCAACTCTATGACCACGAGCAGCATGACGATGGAGGTGATGGCAGTTACACAGGCTTTTATATGGCTGGAATCACAGCATTATATCAACGTGTGTGTACTAAGTAACTCAATGAACATGACTCAGAAGGTCGAAGCTGGATCTGTACGTAGACAGTGGACTGAGTCGCTGCGGAAGTCTGTTGTTCGTAAAGTCACCTTCATCTTCGTCCCGGGACATGCGGGAGTCGAGGGAAATGAACGAGCTGATAAACTGGCTGGCTCTGCTCCCCCTGTAGATGGCCAGCCCATGGATCGTGCCGATGTTATTAACGTCCTTAAAGATATGGCGAGAACAGAGGACTTTGACGTCAATGAATCCACATCGCTGTCCAGGATGAAAGACGCGAGAGGTACATCGGGAAAACAAAGCGCCTCGTCAACCAACACAGAACTGGCACTATTAGCCACCGGACGCTGATGCATATGCTGGGGGGGGGGGGAGAAATCTGAGCATATATGGAATGGACATGTCCGGGGTGCAATGAAGGTACCCCAACTGATAACTGATAACTGATAACTGACACCCAAACTGCCATATAATACTCGTGAATCTGATTATCTTATTTAGATAGAATAATCTAAAACTTCTAATATCTTGTCAAATTAAAATAATTATACTAGATAATTTTATATTACTTCGTCATTTTGTAAAATGGGAAGTATATTGTGCAAATTATGATTGTCGTTGCTTTTAGTTTGAGTTACTTGAACACACATCAAAATCTGGACCACGAAAGTGTCCGGAAATGGAGACGTTTTAAATGTTTGAGGGCGAAAGACAAATGGATCAAACTATCATAGTTACTATGTCTATCTAATCGTTCTCTTGTAAGGTAATATTAAGATTCATGAAACAGAACATTAGCTGTAATTCAGTTGTGTTGTATTAAAAAATCGTTAATTGACTTTACTCGGTGCAGAGCAATATTTCTTACCACAACAGAAATGTAATTAATATGCAATTAAAAATAAATTATTAAATTGTTATTGTTTTTAAAATAAGTTTTTAAGTGCCACAGTCTCTGTGTGTCAGTAAAATTGTAAAAATATTTTAAAACTGTAACATTCATAGCTGAGTGGATAGCTCTTCTTGAAAAGTTCAATCCCTAAGTATCCCCATATACGTCTGTCTCTTCTCTATGTCTATCCTAAGCCCATGGTATATGGTATTTTAAAAAGATAACAATTAACACTCACAGAAAGGTTCAGTCAAAACTTATAAAACTAAGTGAATATTAGTGCCAAAGCCTCACACTAGCAGTAAAGAATGCATTTAAAAACCCGTAATGGCTAACACTTCTTTACACACAGACGCCACAAACTCTTTATTAGAGTTAATCAGTCTTCAGGAATCCCTGTGCAGTCGAAAGGCTATAATAGTATAATTAATAAATATGAAACACCCTCGTCGTCAATTTCTTAACAGCTTATAAACCATGGCCATAATATCAACAAAGAAAAAGTGTTTTGTATAATGTATTCAACTAACACTAAACGATTGCTCAAATATAGGAGGCATTAGCAATTGGGCAGTTCCAGCTGGTTTTATCCAAACAGAAAGAGTTCATGTTAAATTTGAAATTAACGTGGGGATGACAGATGTTCCACAAACATTAACTGTGACTATGTGTTTTAATTGTTTCAGTTAAAGTATTATTAATTTATTCACTTTATTTTATATATAACTGCAGTATGCGCCTGACAAGATGCAGCAAAATATGCCAGGCAATAAATCATGCAACATATTGTTTGTGGCTTCTGTGTGTAAATTCACTAAAGGGATAATGTTTCTTTGTGGCTCTGTTTGAAATAAATGTGGTTGAATTTACGTGTGTGATTGTGATCATTTCCTTAAACCATGACTGTTATCTATCTATTCCTGAATGGGACAATCAGAAGAATATCTGTTCTCTTTACATTATTCAGTATAATAATTAAACATTTTTTCTGTAAAGATTCCAGAGAGTCGACCTATTGGAACTTTGGTAGCAGAAATTACTGCAACTGACGGTGACCTTGGAAATGAAGGCTTACTTTCCTATAGCATCACAGGTATGTCTACAACTATTGTTTCATTAGCCGGTCTCCCTGGTCGAGGGGTTAGCAGCTTTCTTCGTAACCCTGAATACTCTCGTGGTTGACGTGAGCGCACAAGAATTGGAAGCGTTTCCAGTCGCGCCAGTGACTTATGAAAGTATGGAGCCGGTCGCTCAGAAGGTCGTGGTGTGCTGATGAGCGTAATCTAGCCTAGGAATCAACATACAGCTGAAAGTTGCTGGTGTTGACCGCAATATCCTGAAACAAGTTGGAAAAGCGGGAAAATAAAAATAATTGTGTCATCAGTTATTACTTCATTACCCCAGATCTCCAATGCAAATATTCTGAATATTCTGTTGTTGATCTATGCCATGGTGCTGTACTTGTCCTGTTGATTATATTTTCTTATGTCAGTCTTGGTCTTCTTTTTTTTTCAAATCCACATCACCAGATTTTACATCAACTCTTTAGCTGATTAAGTGCCATGGGATGATTAATCATGTTAAGCAACTTCACGTATCTGCCATGGGCTTCTATACAGTAGTTTTCTCTACACAACCCCCTTTAATTTGATATATACTACAACATGTTTGCTACCATATTAACAACTTCTTTAAAGCCATAACTGTGACACACCCTTACTTCCCATTTTCCGCCATCCATTTATTTTAGGTTCAAACCTACTTTTTTGTTTGGCACTGAATCTGTTAACTGATTCAGTACTGAAGGGGCAATATATCACCAAATGTTACCTCCCATTTGGACAAAAGGACGATACATCGCCATTCCAGGGACATCATGTAATTTTCGTGTGTGTATTTTTCGCAATTTCAATGCTTAGCGAATGGAGATTTACATTATATTACTTGTTCATTTGATTGTACACCATGTCTGGTGGTGTACCTACTTTTTGTTTGACCCTGAATCTTTTAAAGAGCTTGAGAGTCTGCGCAAGATTTTTCTCTCTGAGTTTTAATATATTGTTACATATCACGGGTTAATATTTCAATTATTTCCAAAACCACACTAACATTATAAGTTGTAATAAAGTAGCTATTTCCAATTTATACTATGGAGAATTAAAACAAACAGTTCAATAGCAGTTATCCCATCATGAATGCTGGGAAATATGAGTCCCAAGTACTGGCTTGCTGCCTTTAAGGGATAAACTCTAGTTTTCCACTTCTCATAACAATGTGCAAAGAATGTTGACTTGTCTTTCAGAACTCCAGATACGAGCCATTTCTTTCCTGCTTTCTGGAATTTTGTGAGCGGTCGAATCATAATAAGCATATAGGCTGAGAAATGTTTAACAGTGGTAGAAATGTGGTTTCTGATGGAAATGGACAGATTACCATGGATCCGCAGAAAAACATATGGGACAATCCTTCAAGAAACAAACACAAATTGTAAATTGATTAGAGAGTCAAGATTTTTAAGACATGTTATGAGGAGAAGTAAATTTGAAAACTTAGTGACAGCTGGCAAACTTGATGGCAAAAGAGGAAGAGGAAAACAAAGTGATAAATACATAGATGGTTTGGTTGTTTTTGTTTTGTTTTGTTTTGTTTTTTGGGTGCTCGCTCGCTTTTAACTGAAGTGTAGTCTATACACACTACTTCTAGTGGTGCTAGACTGAATTTTGCATGTGGACAAACTTTCCCTATTAACAGTGTCCCTCACCATCAGGTGAACCCACTCCGACTTCATAGGTACTTGTAATTTACGTTCCCAAGTCAACATTTTAGTCCAACTGTCCAGTGTAGGGGTTGAACCACTTACCTCGCCATCAGCACTCCGGATGTTTGAGAACACACGTTCTTACCCATTTGGCCATGCTGGCCTATAGTTTGGTTATATGGCACAGTTCGGACAAGAACATAGATCTGATTCAAGACAGGTGATTGTGTAGGATGGTGAACCATAACCACCCATCGTTATCGGCATGGCATATGGTGAGGATAACTTGAATACTTAATAGTGTAATGCTTAAACAATGACCAATATAGATTTGAGACACATGCAAGACAAATAACCTATAATCAGGCAATGATAAAGGTATCTACAGCAGATATATGTTTGAATTGCTTAGGACATTGCTCATATACTTATAAGGCCAGATGCCCAACTCCTTTTCTTGCTTGCTTTTCTTTTTCAAAGCAGACAGATATCTATTTTACAGCATGAATCACCCACGGGTTTCATTCCACTGCCCAGATAAAAGTCAAGGACGCTTTTACATGTCTAGCTGTTGTGGGCATGTGGTGCTTAACTCATATTTTCATAGACCAACTGGCACTTATAACATCAGATGGAAGGTGCACAATAGAGATTAAGAGCAGAATAGGGCAAGTAAAAGCTGCATTTCAGAAAATGAAGAATATCTTATGCAATAAGTCACTATCATTGAATGTAAGAAAGAGAGTGCTGAAGTGCTATATAGAACCTGTATTGCTGTATGGCAGTGAATCTTGGAATGTAAATGAACAAATTATAAAGAAATTGAAAGCAAGAGAGATGTGGTTCCTATGATGAATGTTGCGAATTCCTTGACTGCCATAGTAACTAATGATGATTGCCTGAAAGTTTAGTTTAGTTTAGTTTAGTCGATGGATCAACATCATGGCACACGGGTGTAACCCATAAGTGCTCCGTTCTCCTCCTAACTCAAACCTGCATTTGGAGAAACTCAGCTCAGTGCATGAACTCTGTAGCACTGGTGAGGATCCTGAAATACTTTGGGTAGATTTTTAACTCAAAGTTATGCCCGGGCAGAGCCGTTAGGCTACTCTTTTTCAATTTCCAACTACCAAGGGATTTTTTACGTGCGCAACAATACACACGGGCGTCCGATCTCACTACCCAGAGACCAGGGGACATTTTATTACTAGAAGTCCAAGTGAAAAAATCCCGGTCCTCATCGGGCTTGAACCCGGGACCTCCATCACTCGAGGCGGACACCATACCTCGAGACCACGCCTGAAAGAGCTAATGAAACTAGAACATTTTATAGAACAATAAGAAAGAGACAAACAACTTTCTTTGGTCATGTGATGAGGAGAGAGACATTGGAGAACATCGTAACGACTGGAAAGATCGAGGGGAAGAGAGGCAGAGGCTGACCAAGAGAACGGATGCTGGATGGATTGGGATGATGGCATGAAGGAATACCAGAACACCAAAAACCGAGATATGTGGAGAGACGTGAATGCCTACACCGGCTGACATGGCACTTGATGATGATGAACTGGCACTCTGTGGGTGATGTGGTCAGTACCACACCGGTGCCTTTACTTCCCAAGAAATTTCTTGGTGCTCATTTTAGATTGGGTCAACCTGGGAGCCCAGGTCCATTTTAAAAATCCACCCCAAATCAGATTCCAACCCTTGACCACTGGGACCGTATGTGAGCGTCTATATTACTATGGCTCCCACTCCACAGGTACTTAATAGAACTGCTTTCAATATTTCAGTAATTATAATCATAGTAATTACCACCACCCTCTCCACTTTTACAGCTGGTGACTTTGGAAATGCATTCAGCATTGACTCCAGTGGCCGGATTACAACCAGAGTTGTACTTGACAAGGAAACCATGGTGGATTATTATCAGCTGGTCATTAAAATACAGGACTCTGGACTTTATCCAAAGTAAGAATTTCCTTCCTTCCTTCCTTCCTTCCTTCCTTCCTTCCTTCCTTCCTTCCTTCCTTCCTTCCTTCCCTCCCTCCCTCCCTCCCTCCATTCCTTCCTTTGTTTATTCTTTCTTTCCATTCTTGATTTCTTTCTTCTTTCCCATATATTATCTTTCTTTCTTTCTGTCTACTTCTAATCTAGGATATGGATCAAAATGAGACTTTGTCATGTTGTACATACGGCAAGGCTTAATGAAGTTAAACACTGTCATAAATTAATAGCCTGTGACCAGTGCACCTCATAGAGCGACTAAACTTCACACTTCCACATCAGTAAGTTACTATCAGCTATGCTACTAGTGAAGATCAGAAATACCTTAAAATAGGATTCTATTTTTGCAATTGAGTCTCCGAGACAAAGTGGCTAAGTCCCCTGCCTCACACTGCAAAAGTTGTGGGTTTGATTCCAGACCCCATCATTTGATTCACAGGTGTAGTTTTCTCTGAGACTCCATGGAGTCGTTGCTGAGCTACAGGGTTCATGCTTTCTACGACGCTTTCATTTGTTTCTTGTAGTACTTGCTCATTGGTTTTTCTGTCTGTCCATGGTATTCTTTGCATTTTCCTCAGAAACAACATTTCCTCACTCATTATATGTTTTTCAGCTTGTCTGCTCATTGTCTAAGTTTCACATCCATTCAAAAGTACAGGTTTTATTTAGTACTTCAACACTCGTCGTATAAATAGGAGTTGCTATAGCACAGTGGCTGGTGTACAAAAGCTGTTGGTCTTATATTCACATAACTCTCAATGTGGGGATTTATTTTCTGGAGGTCAAACTCATCTCATAAAATGGGTAGCAGAAAATGTTTGGGTTGGTAAAACGGCTGACACTCTTCTGATATAATTCATCACCGGAAAGGTTAACCCGGTCAACAAATGCCCGCAGAAGTCAGATGTGTCGGCCTAACAGCGCAAGAATGCAGCTTTGCTGTAAACAGGCACCACGCAATCACGCCCGGAAAAAAAAAAACTCCGGATGAACGCAGAAGAAGAAGAATTCATCAAGTGGCAAGTGATCACAAAAATATGGGTACCAAATTCCCAATATACATTTTAGGAACAGGGTCCTTCGCTCTCTGTACAACAAACTTACATCATGTTTATTTAATTTTACAATCTGTGGCGCTGATAATGGACAGTTCGGATAATTGAGTTTAGATTTAGGCAAGGAGGGAAATATGAGGGAATGATTTAAAGGCATTTACAATCAGTTTGTTGCTGGAGAAATCAGTATCTAGACTTTGAAACACCCCTGTAAAAATGTTCACGGGGTGTCAGGTTGGCCATGTGTCAAAGTACACTTTGTTCCTGCAGTGAGGCGCTGCTGTCATTTGAAGGTGACAGGCTTGAATCCTGCTATAGAAACCATAGCTTTCAGCTTGCATGTTGTCTAGTGTGTCCTCTAATCACTAATTCCATTTTCTGCTGCTATGAGCGCCAATCAGTACTTGTGAATTTGTTGTGTTGATATAATCACTCAGGACAATTTTTGTAGCACTAATAAGAAACAGAAGATGATGATACTGGAGTTTGTCAGTTTATGGTGATTTTTAAGCCACTTGAAGCCAAACACAGTATGTTAAACGTTCACCACAGTATTTTGTTAAAACACTTCATCAGTGTCAATCATGTCTAACAGATCTGTGACCACAACAGTGACTGTCTCTGTGACGGATGTCAATGATCATCAGCCAGTGTGCAGCTTTTTATGTAAGACAATAACATTGCCAGAAAGCACTAAGCAGAACAGTATGGTGGGTACTTCAATCATATATTGCCTTGCCTTGTCTTCTCCTGCAGCCTTGGCCATTGAGGTGACATACCTTCCCTAACATCTTTTCAGAGATTCATGAAAGATCCATTGCTTTATATTCTCTAGAACAGTAATTGTCAGCCTTCTTATTCTTATTTTTTCATTCTCTCATAAATGTTTAAAAGGTGGGGAAAGTGTTCCACAGAGCACGAGCTCCATACGTCCAGTGACAACCCCCAGGGATCTCAAACCAAATTGCCCTTGTGAACTGAGTGATGGAGTCTAAAAATAAACTTCTGAGCACGAGGCTGATGGCTTAAGCATTTCACCACAATAACCTCCCTTACTCACAAATAATCTAATCCCTATTCAGATATAAACTTGGAGTTCAGCATGGCCAAATAGATAAAAGCACTTGTTCTTATACATCCGGTGTGCTGATGTCAAGGTAGCGGGTTCTATTTCATCACTGGTCAGTTGGACTAAAGTGTTGACTTCTCATCCTTGACCTGGGGATGAAAATTACAAGTACTTCTGAAGTCGGAGTGGGTTTGCTTGATGGCGAGGGACACTGGTAATAAGGAAAGCTAATCCACATGCACAAATCAGTCCAGTGTACTAGAAGTGGTAGCATGTGTAAGGACTACGTTTGAGTTCATAATGATGCTTGAGTTCAAAGCGAGCTAAGACATACACACAAAAGAAAGATAATAAACCTTACTGTCAGTTTATGTGTGGTAAGATCCCTTTATAGTCTTTCATGGTCCATGATAACTGAAGGCCTTATTTGGGATCTCAAATGTGTACATACTGCATTCTTAATTGATTCACTACAGTTAACATTATAATACTATTGTCACACCCATATGCCTCATTACATCACTAGTGCCACACCCATTCACAATATGTCATCTGTTCAAAAACAGATATTGAAACATAGGAAAGCTGAATGTTCCCATAGTACTTTTCCTTTTTGACTTTTCAGTGGATGGTGGTTAGTGCACTAGCCTGGTAAGAGGATGACCTGGGTTCAATCTTCAGCAGGGCCAGGGTTAATGTTTTCAGACAAGAACAGCTCTGGAGTCTGCAATGTCTAATAAAATTGGGACTTCAAAAAATGTTCAGAATTGTCTGGGCACTATGTGGAACAGAAAGGCAGATAGAAAGAGAACTGGCCACACCACCTCATTCGCATAACCTACAATATGTAAAAACCTAGCACTTCACACCTTCAATGCAGTATCTGATACAGGATTTTCTTTACATTTTCTCAAACGTACTTGTATCAGATCATTTGGTCCCCCCTCCAACCCCACTCCCTACCACCCAACTCCATTCTCTATGACATGTTTCCACGTGAGCTTGTCTCTTGCCAGCATTTCACTGTCTGGTAGGGTGTCTCCTATCCATGTCTGAATGTTATCTCTGTCCAGTACATCTTTGGGGCAAACTCTTCTCCTCCTTCTCCTCTCTCTCTTCCCCCTCCCCTGGATTGTATGCCTGGATGGACAGAGGAATAGGTGGCCAGTCTTTCTCTCACTTTCACAGATGACAAGCCCAGGCGTCGAACCCATGTCCAGCCGTGCTCATGATATTACCAGCACAGTTGGCTAGCACTTGCGCTATTAGCACACCCGCTCAGTGTTAAAGTGCTATATAATAGTTATACTGTTGTATGCATGCAAGACAAGGACAGTAAGCAGGCAAGCTGAGAAACATCTAATGGTAGTTGAAATGTGGCTTCTGGGTAGAATGGAAAGAATAACATGGACTGACAAACAAACAAAATGGAATGAGGCAGTTCTTCAAGAAACAAAGGAAAACCATAAATTAGAGAAATGAGACATAAACATTCAAGACTGTTGGGCACATTAGGAGAAATAAACTTTAAACCTTAGTGACAAATGGCAAAATTGATGGGGAAACCCAAAAAATAAATACCTGGATGGCTTGACCACATGACTTAGTCAGGTCAGAAACACAGATCTGATCCAGGACTCAGATGGACATTTAAGATGGTGAACCATAACCATCCTTACTTATCAGTATGGCACATGATGATCTGATAATATGGCAATTAAAAATGTTGATTAACAACCACAGGTCATTTAAACAGGGCAACAAAGTTATTCTGTTATGTACTGGTTTGAATTGGTTCTGCTGCCTTTATGTTTCCAGGTGATCTATATCCCTTGCAGTGACAGGGACACAGATGATACATTAACATATTCAGTGAGACCACCTTATGACACAACATTTGGGTTTACCACCCCAGTCAATGAGTTGAAGCTGCTTGAAGGTATTATAGATTAGTGTGTGTTTTATTCATGTTGTGCTTACACTTATACAATAAGTCACTATCATTGAATGTAAGAAAGAGTTCTGAAATTATGTATAGAAACTGTTTTGCTGTATGGCATTGAATCATTGAACAAGACTGACCAAATTCGGAAGAGCTTGGAAGCAACGGAGATGTGGTTCCTGAGACATTTGGTGAGAATACCTTAGACTACCAGAGTAACAACGATTATACTTAGGCTAATGAAAGTATAAATCATATCAAACTAATAAGAAAGAGACCAGCAAAATTCTATGGTCATGTGATAATAAATGAGGCATTAGAAAACATGACGACTGGAGAGATCAGTGGGAAAAGATTCCGAGAAATTATGCTGGATGGTCTGAGATGGTGGTCTTAAAAAATATCATCAACAGAATTGATCCAGAACACCAAGATCTGCAGAGTGACGTGAACACCTACACCAGTTGGCATAGCACATGATGATGAGGATGATGAAACTTCATTTTGAGAGTACAGTGGTGTAGTTGGTTGGTGAATCCTCTGGAAGATTGATTTGTAACCAATAAATCTGTTGTTTTGGCATTCAGGTTGTCTGAGATCTGAAAATCACTTTCGTCTATTGATCCTGTTCTCCTGCCCCAGTACCAAAGTGCCATATCCAAGGGGACTGTGTCCTTCACCACTCCAATCTCAGATACCAGCATGTTGTGCAAGACAAGTTCTTTAATTTTACATCTGTGCTTCTTCTGAAGTCGGAGAGTATCTGCCTGCATGGCGAGGAACCACCAGTCTGCACACCAATAAGCCAGACATGGGACAACAGATACTCACGCAAACCTCAGGTTCTGTATGACATCACACTGATGTTGGACAACAGGATGTTTTCATCTGACATACAGGACTTCACACTGGAGTTCACAGCCAACGAACGCAAGCAAGCAAACATCTGTGCTGAGGCATTGTTAGAATAGGACAATGTATTGACTCAGCAATGGGCATGCTAGAGAAGTTGATAGTGAACTGCACTGGTAATGTCATGAGTGCAGTCGGACACAGGTTTAATATTAGAGAGAGAGAGAAAGATTGGCCACCTATTTCTCCTTGCTTTCAGCCTACAAAATGTGATGGAAATATCACATCACAGACCCATAGGAAACTGCTTCGGGGCAAACAGAGAGATTGATTCAGCACAGTACATACTGACTGGCTGAGGTTAGGCCTTGGGTGATTATGTTGTCTCCATTGAGTTTTAGGCATCTCATTGTCAGCAAAACTCCAATCCAATCCCCAGATGAAAAGTGGTATATAGGTATTTCATTGTCAACAATACTCCAATCCAATCCCCAGATGAAAAGTGGTATAGTGTTGTCGCCATCAGTTTTAGGCATCTAATTGTCAACAAAACTCCAATCCAATCCCCAGGTGAAAGGTGGTATTGTGGTTAGTGAACTTGCTTACCAAGACAATGGTTCTTGTTTCTCACTAGCTGTGCCGGGATTTTTCAAACCAGTACAACTCAAACTCATAAACTGGATTTAAAATGTCTCCTGTTCTTTGCAGAACGCATACCATGCTCAAAACACAGCTGTAGGCGATTTGACAGCAGACCTCCATCTGTTGGTTTTCATACAATGGTATGAGTGCCTGTCGTTAAGAAAGCAGTGGCAAACTACTGAATGTAAATTTGCCAAGGAATCACAAACAGCTCAAAAAATGCTGAGGTTGACTGTGACGTCATGTAAAGGATATACAACTAACTTTTGTTATCCTTCTTATTCGGCAGCTGTAGACTACGACTCTCCCACCCAATTCTATGATGTAGAGGTTGTAGCCAGTGATGGTGTTAACCTTCAAACAGTCAAAGTCAGGATTAATGTTGGTGCTGTCAATGAAGACATACCAAGATTTACAACCAATCCTAGTATTTCTTTGACTGAGAATGTCCTCTATAACCCCGTCATTACCTACACTGCTGTAGACACAGATTACAGTCCTCATGACATTGTTTCATACGTCATTCGTTCAGGTAAGTTGTTTTAGTTTGTTAGAAAAGATCTGCTCATTTGATTAAGATAGTTATTTTGTGTTGATTTCTTAACTAACTCAGTGCAGAAGGATAATAATGTGACCTCCCATTTGGACAGAAGGGCGATATATTGCCATACTAGGGTCATCTTGTTATTTGTCTCATTTTGCGGTTTCTTCCGCAATTTTAATGATCCATGAATGGAAATTTACATGAAAATACTTGTTCATTTGATTGTGCACCATGTTTGGTTCAAACCTACTTTTTTTTTTGTTGGGCACTGAATCAGTTAAAAAGATGGTATGAAAGTGAATGCTTTCAAGGCATCCACATTTAAAGGCATAAATAAGCAAGCAAGAGAGAACAAGAAGGCAAACTACTGGACAAAAGAGGAAGAGGTAGACCAAGGAAAACTTGTGTAAAGCAGGCATATGTAAGTTACTTGCATATCTTTATGGGATGTCACAGTAAATCCCAGCATCTTTTTGCTATTTGTGATTTCTTGCCAAGTTTGCATTAAGTAGTCTGCCATTGCTTTCTGAATGACCAACACTCATACCATTGTATGAAAACCAACACAAAGTGGTCTGCTGCCAAATCATCCACAAAGCCTATCAGTGTAGGCATACATGGAATTACACAGAGGGAACGAGACTGACAACTTGGCAGTGGAATGATCAACAAGCTGGAATACTTTATGGTAATGATGATGATGATGATGATTTCCAGTTTACGATGTACCGGCTGCTAAGGAGACTGAGTACCTATGCAAGGGTTGACATTGAAAAGTGCCACGTTAGAATTCAGCATTTTCAGGGAAATGTTTTCAGAGAACCTTGTGCCCAGGCAGCATGTCCAAATCATGAAACTTCCCCACAAAAGAATATTTATAATGTTTGCGGATTCTGATATACACACATGGGGATTCTCACTGGTGCTGTCACTTTCACACACTGACATAACTCTAGTGTTGAGTTGAGTCAAAAACTGACATAACTACACTAGGGGCATTCCCATAACCGCTGAGTCTTCATCTTTAACAGCCAGCGTAGATTTCCAAAACTAATTGTGCCTGTTGCAATCTGATTATATATCCGTCTTGCTTTACTTCTGAGTGACAACTGTCAACCAGATCCTCTGACCACTTCTCGCTGCTGCATTCTCTCTAGACATTGATAGTCTATCTATTCTCCTGCATTAATGACATTCTCCGAGACGGCCTTCACCACATCTGCCATATCATGCATAAAATCACCCCTCAATGATGCGGCACCAGACAATGTCTGCCTGTTCAATTCCAACCACACCAGAGTGTCCTGGAGAAAAGATCCAGCGAATTCTCACAACCCGTGACCTTTAAATCGAAGCAAGCCATTCTGCACGAAGCATGCCTTCATGGCCCTCTAATGTAAAATAAAAATATAAGTAAGGGTTCCTTGTACACCTCATGGCAACTTGGGTATATGGTCTAGCCTTATATTTATTAGCACCAGTGAGCTGACACTTATTGGATCATGTGGTCGGTATCTCATGGATCACCTTTACTTCCCAGGAATTGTCTTGGTTGTCTAGGCTGGGTCAAACTGGGAGTCCAGGTCTGTTTAAAATATTCACAGGAATGGGAATTCAAGCATATGACCACTAGGCCACTTGCTAACCATTGCATTGCCACAAATCACCTCCTTGTGATTCGTAATGAGAATATTGCAGAACTAATGAATAATTTCACAGTTCGATAAAGATAGTCTTTGATTCCAATCAGTTAACCAAAAACCAGTGGTGACATTATCAAGTGAGGTGCCTTGTTATAACTATACTAATTTGAGTGTGGTCGACAGAATTGCGCAACTCTTCCTCACTTTAATCCAGTTGATCGTGCAAGTCATTCTTTATCCAACTTCATCAGCCATCTTAGAACTCATGGCTCCAAACTTTCAACTCCATTGGATGAATTGATGGACAAATACCACGACCAATTTGACTAAACATAGATTTTGGTGGTACCCATTTTACCAGACTGGGTTATCATTAGAACCATGTATGCTCAATAAATTAATGGGGCTTCAACTGAGATTCAAAACCATACTGCTATGCTTGTAAGAGCTGTGGTGGCGTGGTGGTTAGCCCTTTACAGGGCAGACGCTTGTCCGTTTTGTAGCCCTGAACGGGCAAGATTTTTTCAGGTTTGGAAAAATTTTGGGTCGCGTTAGTAAAAACATCACAAATAAGGTGTTAGTCAACCGATTTTAGTTAAATAAACAAACACAATGAAGGGAAAAGCATACAGAATATGTTACTCACGTGATTGTTGCCGGTAATCCATACATGAACACAAATATTTACAAAATACGGCATGTTGTTTGTGATTTTCCGTCACCTATACGGCAATATACAAACACATTTTCAGAATCATAATCACTTTCTTTAAAGTCCGACTCACGACTGCTAATGCAAAGTAACGCTTTGCACTGATATCTAGCTCCGATTAATAGTCAACTTCGTGCCCTTTAATGTCATTTAAAATGAACCTAGCGAAATCTCGGCTATCACTTGAAGAATCGCCGTTTGAAAAACAGCGTAAAAATCCCGAAAACTATCAAAAATTGTCCTTAAAAGTCCGTTCAAATTCATACTATCGCGTTTACAAATGGCGGCCACGTTGTCAAGCTGTAGGCGAAAGTAGCCGCCGGAAGTGTCGGAAAGCCGAGAGATCGCGATTTTACAATGCATAATAGTATCGGCCGGAATCGGACGCTACGATCGTTTTATGGCATCGGCCGGAATTGGCCGCTGTGACCAGTAAAGGGTTAATGAACTTGCCTGCGAAGGCAGTGGTCCTAGTTCAATTTCTATAAGAGGCGTATTATTCGTGCAGTAATAACTAGGTCTTGAGTCTGCACAGCAGGTGTCGACTGACAGGGATTAGGCCTAGATTGGTGTGTTTCTTCCATAGATTGTAAGGGAAAGAGTGCATTAAAGTCTTACAAAATTCAAATGAAACATGAAAAAAAAAAGACAAGAACAAAGTAGATTAGTAAAATAAAAGACTGGGACAAAATCAGTTAATCATTTATTAAGTTTTTCACTATAGAAGAGTTTACTATGTAATTAGGAGAAAATATTACATTTTATTACAAAGAAGGAAGGAAGTGTTTATGTGTGAAAACTCTTGTTAAATTGATTTTCATGTATTCCAGCTACAAATGGTGGATCATCCCTGTTTATTATTGACTCCAGCTCAGGGGTGATTGGTTTAAGGACTGCCCTGGATTATGATTCTCTTCCAAGCCTAGACAAGACATTTCTTCTGGAAATTGTGGCTATAGATGGCGGAGGTCAACAAGTGAGACTCTTTTATTGGTTTTGTGAGTTCTAAATACCATACCAGGTCCCATTTGTTGTGTCCACCTTGGTGTGGTAGAGAGACTTGTGTGTTCCACATATCCCAAGAGCTATGTCAATGGTGTCTCATCTGCAGGTAGGTTCTCCTACCAGGTCCCATTTGTTGTGTCTACCTTGGTGTGGTAGAGAGACTTGTGTGTTCCAAAGATCCCAAGAGCTATGTCAATGGTGTCTCATCTGCAGGTAGGTTCTCCTACCAGGTCCCATTTATTGTGTCTACCTTGGTGTGGTATAGAGACTTGTGTGTTCCACATATCCCAAGAGCTATGTCAATGGTATCTCATCTGCAGGTAGGTTCTCCTACCAGGTCCCATTTGTTGTGTCTACCTTGGTGTGATAGAGAGACTTGTGTGTTCCACAGATCCCAAGAGCTATGTCAATGGTATCTCATCTGCAGGTAGGTTCTCCTGCCAGGTCCCATTTGTTGTGTCTACCTTGATGTGGTAGAGAGACTTGTGTGTTCCACAGATCCCAAGAGCTATGTCAATGGTATCTCATCTGCAGGTAGGTTCTCCTACCAGGTCCCATTTGTTGTGTCTACCTTGATGTGGTAGAGAGACTTGTGTGTTCCACAGATCCCAAGAGCTATGTCAATGGTGTCTCATCTGCAGGTAGGTTCTCCTACTAGGTCCCATTTGTTGTGTCTACCTTGATGTGGTAGAGAGACTTGGGTGTTCCACAGATCCCAAGAGCTATGTCAATGGTGTCTCATCTGCAGGTAGGGTCTCCTATGCTGGACTGGTCAAGGGATAGAAACCAGGCAACGAGAGACACAAACCAGCTGCCTTGTATGTTGACTGGGGACAGTCAATGGCTAGGGAAAATAAGCCACACAAAAATGCTTGTCGAAGTTGGATGTATTGAACCACAAGTTTGAGAAATCAGTGCAACACAGTTCACTTCATGATATCACAAATAAGGTGGTCAACAGAAACTGCCAAGCAAAGAGCAATGGAACTTCATGACAATAGGGTGAAAGCATTTGTTGCTCTAGCCTTCCAAGAGGTACCAAGGATACAATGCAGACATCATTGAAGGAAGTAGAAGAAGATGTCTTTTAATCTCTATTTTGTTCTTTTACTTCTATGTCATTCATTCATTCATTCAGTAGCATGTCCTTTGCAGAACCTCGCTCCCATAACAACCTTCCGGAAAACATCTCAATCACAAGCAAAATGTCCTGCATCCGATACACCCATCTGGAGATCATCCACCACATCCTGCATCCATCTTTTCTGTGTGCAGCAATCAATTCATCTGAGTTTGTTTATTATATGGATAGATTTACAAAACAACAAACTTATAACTTTAAAAATACCACTCAAAGCAGGGGCTTATCCATTATGTAATTCTTTTCATTCAAGTGCCTTCAAGAGCTGACAAAACCTTGCCGTTTTGATAGATGATAGTTTGTAAAAATGGAATTATACATCTCCACAAAGCACAAAACCTGGACTAAATTTAGAGACCACGTGTTGCCCTTGCAGCATAATCCCTCTCTCGGCCTGCCAAATTTATTCCAGTGGAAAGGTAACGCCAGTAAATCTGGAACAAGAAAAGCTGCAGAAGCTACCGGATCAGCACCACTGTTCGCCTGTTGGAGCTTCGATTCTAGACCAGTTGCTGACCAAAACTTACGGCCTGATCTGTCCTGCCATGACATTTGTCTTTAGGCTGCATTTTCTCACACATAGCACTCCTCCGCCCGAAGGCGTTGGCACAAGTGGAGTGTCGGGTTTGGTGAGTGCCGCCCAACATTTGGCGCTAACAGAAAGCAGTAATACCATCTACTGTCATACAGTAGCTCAGCCATATCTAAGACCTGACTTTTAAGAATTAAAGCACTGAAAAATATGATTGTCACTGTTAAGCTTTGTTATGCTTTTTTATGTTACATGAGTTTTCTATCTGTCTGGTGACAGGGTACTGGTACTGTGACTGTCACAGTTGTTGATGTCAATGACAATGGCCCAGTTTGCTCTAAATCTGTATTTATAGAAAATATCAATGAGAGACAAGGTGAGTGAAGCTAAGACTCTGGTACATCTAAAATCATGTCTGTATTTTCAAGATGAGGGTGAAAAAGTATTCATAAGCAAGTTTGACAGGTTGTTCTAAAATTAATATGGACAATATTTTGTAGGTCTTAGTAGGTTAGGATGTGGTAATGGATCACTTCTGTTGCACACCACAATACTTCCGTAAGTTCTCCAGTCTCCTCTTGTGGATCACACTGTAGCGTGGCCACTGACTGCTGATAGAATTATTCACACAACAGTAGTGACAAGAAGACTACCCTAAGAAAAGTCTATCCACTGAAGGAAGAGAAGATAGAAGTGGCTCATTAGAACCTATGTTGTATGAAAATACAGGTCCCAGAGATAATCTAAGCTCCTTAAGTGGCCAGGTTAAGGTAAGATCAAGCGAACAGCAGCAACTTGTTCAAAGGCCGCAGACTTTAGTATTCCTGCTACTTATAACCTGTAGAAGAAAATGAACCCCCCTGTCCCTCTTTCTCACAACAAGGTGAAAGGAAGACAAAACTAGAAGAAACTTCCACCCTGTCACACTATATTACTGCTTTAAGTATAGGTATTAATGTTGAATGCAATTAAATGTCAGTAAGTACAATATAGTATTTATTAAGAATTAACACAATTAGCTCTCCACGGGAGATACAAAAACAGTTTTGAGTGGTTTTGTGTATGCCACAATTATCTTGTTTAGTTTAGTCTAACAAGCGCATATCATTTTAGGAAAATTATAATCACTGTGGGTGCAATTAGATACGCTCATAATGATGTAGGTTTTTGGCTTAGGAAGTGGTTCGTCCTTCACTTGGCTTTCTTTTTCCACTCTACATGAATCATATGTAACGGCCTCTGCGTCTTTTCTTTTCTCCTCTTCGTTGTTGAATGGCAAAAGCAGTTCACTCCCACTGTATTTGAATGGGGTGTCTTGGCTGGTACTTTGTTTATTTTAATTATTAGTGGCAAGCACTATTTACTATCACTAAGCACAGGAATTAGCCAAATGTCTGTTGTGCTATTAATGAAACTCCTACTTATTTATACTGACAGCTTTCAGCACACAACATCTCTGGTTATTTATAAATATAAATCACTGATGATTGCTCTCTGGCAGAGACTTATTATATAGTTAATGTTTATGTTATTTTGGTTCAGATATCACTTGTTGATTTGATATAGCTTGTGGTGATTGTAGCAATTGCGATGACAAACAATCCAGTCTACCGGGATCAATTTCCTCAATACCACAGCTGGAGCACTATAATTTTAAACAAATGTGTGGTATAAATTGAACCACTAAACTACTGGTTTCAGTATTAACCATTTAAAAGGCAGAACATCCATTTCCGTCCGATGTCTTTAACGAGCAAATCGGCCGATTGCGTCCGATACTATTATGCATTGTAAAAATGCGATTTCTCGGCTTTACGATACTTCCGACGGCTACTTTCGCTTTCGTCGATAGCTTGACAATGTGGCCATCATTTGTAAACGCCTACTATGAATTTGAACGGTGTCAGCGACTTGCTTGCGACAGGTATTTCAGGACTCCCCTACTTTTGCACCACACGAAATAATAACTCGTGTCGTTTGCAAAAGGGATTCAATTTATTTAGAGCTGATTACAAACAAGCTCCGCGAGCGGAATACTTCATTGACAATAAACATCATGGTACGTTACACAGATGCAATGAAGAGGTGATAATGATACTATTAATCACTGAATGGAATCTAAAGCCTAACAATCACTATTGTCTATAAACTTATAGTATTCATAAGGAACACGTCTATTCTCTAGCCGTCTCAGTCGCAGTCTGTCCCACACTTCTAGTTGCGTGTTCAAACACGGACATTGGATCCTCCGTGCGCTGGCGAGTCTTGTGTGCGTGGTGTCCCAGCACGCTGGTCAGTTAACTTGAGTAACCTGTACTCCATGGTTACTCGTCGAGGCGAGTTTCCTAGTGTCTTGGGAAACCCTCGCTCACTTGCACTCAATGCCCTCTTGGTTGACACAAGTGTGTCCTGTTGTAAAGCTATTTATAGCGCTTGTCTGGTGTTCTCTAATGGTCTCTGTCTTAGCTCTATTTCTTATACTCTTAACTCTGTAAACTCTTATTCAGATCTTTGACAAACGGACTTTTACGGACTTTTATTGATAGTTTTCGGGGTTTTTACGCTTAGTTTTTCAAAACGGATTTCGGCGATTCTTCAAGTGATAGCCGAGATTTCGCTAGGTTCAATTTAAGTGACACTAAAGGGCACGAAGTTGACTATTAATCGGAGCTAGATATCAGTGCAAAGCGTTACTTTGCATTAGCAGTCTGAGTCGGACTTTAAAGAAAGTGATTATGATTCTGAAAATGTGTTTTTAAATTGCCGAATAGATGACGGAAAATCACAAACAACATGCTGTATTTTGTAAATATTTGTGTTCAAATATGGATTACCGACAAAAATCACGTGAGTATCATATTCTGCATGCTTTTCCCTTCATTGTGTTGTTTATTTAACTAAATTCGGTTGACTAATACCTTATTTGTGATGTTTTTACTAACGCGACCCGAAATTTTACCGAACCTGAACAAATCTTGCCCGTTCAGGGCTCAAAAACGGACAAGCATCTGCCCTGTAAAGGGTTAAATTTTGAATGTCCACTTTTCAGATTGAAAAAGTGTGCATCCAGCCGGTGTTTTTCAGCTGAGGAATAGCCTGGAAGTTGTATTTTGTTCAGTATATGAACAATCTGTGGCCATCTTGCCACGTTTCCCACGCTTGACCAAAATAGCTAGACCAAAACAAGCCAAAATAAATTCTCATCAACTCGTAAAATGTTTAGGGTAACATAATACATATACAAAGTTTATTTATAATACATCGCTTAGTCTAAGCAAGATGAGACGGGTAGGCCAGGTCTTTTGCCACACACAAGGAGAAAATCAGCAGAGTGCACCAACTCTGTAGAGCTAGCGAGGATACAAGTACGTGTATATACTAGAATTAACAACCAAAATCAGTTAGTTGCATGCCTTTACTGGACATCGCAGGCAACCCCAACATTCTTTGGCTGTTTGTGATTTCGGTACAGTACAGACCATGAAATGAACCAAGTTTCCCAAGCCAGAGACAGATATCATAACATCTGAGCCACCCCGCGCCAGGCAGCAGGTTATCCAATCCATGTTTAATATATTTGTGTTTGGCAGCTGAAGAGGCAGATCAAAAGTCCCAGACTAGTCACAGAATTGGATGGACCAGCTAGAGGCAGCATTGTCACACTTGCAAGTGTTAGTAGGGATGGGGCGCCATGGACTGCACTGGCTTCATGGCAACCAGATAGAGTTATGGAATTTACATCAATATACTCTCATCTCTCTCTCTTTCACTCTCTCTTTCACTCCCTCTTCCCTCTCTCTCTCTCTCTCTCTCTCTCTCTCTCTCTCTCTCTCTCTCTCTCTCTCTCTCTCTCTCTCTCTCTCTCTCTCTGCCTTCTCTCCCTCTATTCTCTCTCTCTGTCTCTTCTTCCTCTCTTTTTCTCCTTCCTCTCTCTCTCTCCTTCCTCTCTCTCTCTCTCTCTCTCTCTCTCTCAGTTTTATTTCAGACATGAATCACCCATGTTAGATAGAAATAACAGATGATACTATGCTCCTATTATATTAGTCCTCCTTTGTGTATTGCTCTTCAGTATATTTTAACATTATCAATAACATTAGATATGCAGATGATACAGTTTTCATTTGCAGACAATGAACAGGACCTGTGACATTTAGTAGATGTGGTTGTTGCACACAGTGAGCAACTAGGGTTAGAATTGAATTGTAAGAAGACACAGATTATGGTCGTCACTGGGAGATGCATTGAAGATATTAGAACAAGAATTGCCATTGCAAAGGTAGCCTTTTGCAAGATGAAAAACATTCTGACCAATAAAAAGATATCAATTGAAATTAGAAAAGGAGTGTTGAAGTGCTACATAGAACCTATACTTTTGTATGGATGTGAAGCATGGACAATGAGCAGTCAAGCTGAAAAACAGCTGATGGCTGTGAAAATGTGGTTTCTGAGGAAAATGCAAAGAATATCATGGACAGGCAGAAAAACCAATGAACAAGTCCTTCAAGAAACAAATGAAGATCGTAAACTGATTAGAGTCATTAGACGTAGACATTCAAAATTTTTTGGGCATGTTATAAGAAGAAATTACTTGGTGACAACTGGCAATATCGAAGGACGAGACCAAGGGGAAGACCGAGAAGTAAATATCTGGATGGCTTGGCCACGTGGCAAGGTCGAGACAGAAACACAGAGCTGATCCACGACTCTGGTAATCGAGTGAGATGGCAAAACATGACTGCCCACACTTATCAGCATGGCACATGATGGATGGATGGATATTTTAATAGATTACTGCGTATGGTGTGCATTCTCAAATAGGATACATATAGACACACACAATTTACCATTAATTGCTTAAATGATTCAATACAAAAAAAGTAGGTTTAGACCAGACGTGGTACACAATCACATGAACAAGTATTATAATGTAAATTTCCGTTCACTGAGTATTGAAATTGCGGAAGATGCCATGAAATAAATGAAATAATACGATAACCCTAGTTGTGCTATATAGTATACTAGCTGACCCGGCCCGGCTTCGCCCAGACCCTGGTGGGGAGCATCTCATTTAATTCATATAAGTAGTCATATAAGTTCTCGTTCCCGTTACCGACTATCTGTCTGTCTGTCTGTCTGTCTATCTGTCTGTCTGTCTGTCTGACCCGGCCCGTCTTCGCCCAGACCCTGATGGAGAGAATCTCATTTAATTCATATAAGTAGTCATATAAGTTCCCGTTCCGACTATCTATCTGTCTGTCTGTCTGACCCGGCCCGGCATCGCCCAACTCCTGGTGGGGAGAATCTCATTTAATTCATATAAGTAGTCATATAAGTTCCCGTTCCCGACTGTCTGTCTGTCTGTCTGTCTGTCTGTCTGTCTGTCTGTCTGTCTGTCTGTCTGTCTGTCTATCTATCTATCTGTCTGTCTGTCTGTCTGACCCGGCCCAGCCCATGGTGGAGAGCATCTCATTTAAATTATATAAGTAGTCATATAAGATCCCGTTCCCGACTATCTGTCTGACTGTCTGTCTGTCTTGGGTAAATGGAGGAGGGAGGAGGAAGAGGGAGGTGGAGGAGGGAAGAGGAGGGAGGAGACAGGAGGAGTAGGGAGGAATAGGAGGGAGGAGGAGGGATTAGGAGGAGGAGGGAGGAGTAGTGTGGAGGAGGAGGGAGGAGGAAGAGGGAGGAGGAGGAAGAAGGAGGGAGGAGGAGAAGGGAGCAGGAGGAGGAGAGGGAGGAGGAGGAGAGAGTAGGAGGATGGAGGAGGCAGAGGGAGGAGGAAGAGGGAGAATGAGGAGGGAGAAGGAGGGGGAGGAGGATGAGGGAGGAGGAGGAATGTGAAGGGAGGAGGAGGGAGGAGGTAGAGGGAGGAGGAGGAGGAGGGAGGTGGAGAGAGGAGGAGGAGGGAGGAGAGGAGGTAGAGGGAGGAGGAGGAGGAGTGATGAGGAGGAGGGAGGAGGAGGAATGTGAAGGGAGGAGGAGAGGAAGGAGGAGGAGGAGGAGGGAGGAAGAAGGAGGAGGAGGGATGAGGAGGAGGAGGGAGGAGGAGGAAGAGGGAGGAGGAGGAGGGAGAAGGAGGGGTGAGGAGGAGCAGGGAGGAGGAGGAAGAGGGAGGAGGAGGAATGTGAAGGGAGGAGGAGGGATAGGGAGGAGGGGAAGAGGAAGAGTGGAGAGGAGGAGGGAGGATGTAGAGGGAGGAGGAGAGAGGAGGAGGAGGGAGGAGGTAGGAGGAGGAGGAAGAGGGAGGAGGAGGAAGGAGGAGGAATAGGGAGGAGGAGGGAGAGGGAGGAGGAGGAAGGAGGGAGGAGGGAAAGAGGAAGAGGGTAGGAGGAGGAGGAGGGGAGAGGAGGAGAAGGGGGGAGAAGGAGGAGGAGGGGATAGGAGGAGGGAGGAGGCAGAGGGAGAAGAAGGAAGGAGGAGGAGGAAGGAGGGAGAGGAAGGAGGGAGAATGAGGAGGGGAGGAAGGAAAGGGAGGTGGAAGAGGAGGAGGAGGGAGGAGGAAAGAGGTAGGGGGAGGAGGTGGTAGAGGGAGGAGGAGGAGGAAGGAAAGGGAGGAGGAGGAAGGAAAGGGAGGAGGAGGAGAAGGGAGGAGGAGGGTGGAGGGAGGAGGAGGAGGTAGGAGGAGGAGGAAGAGGGAGAAGGAGGAGTGAGGATGATGAGGGAGAAGGAGGCAGGAGGAGGAGGAGGGATAAGAAGGAGGAGGAGGGATAAGAGAGGCGGAGAGATGAGGGAGGAGGGGAGGAGGAGGCTGGAGTAGGGATGGACTGGAGGAGGGGAGAGGGAGGAGGGAGTTGGGCGCGGCGTTGAGATGGTCTTTCGCTCGGAGCTTCCGCCAGGCGTTCTCGGGGGAGGAAGGTAGAGGGAGGAGAAGAGAGGAGGAGAGAGTTCGCCATTCCGAATTCATACTCGTCTAGTTCTTCCCTTCTACACGACTGTAGATAACTTCCTTACACATAAAAAGATGAATTGTTATTGATATTGCCGTGGCATGGAGGAATATCAGCAGCAGAGTTGATCCAAAAAACCAAAGACTGACATCTACGGAGAGCCATGAACGCCTACGCCAGCCGGCACGGCACTTGATGATGATGATTGCCGTGTGACGATTCTGTGTAGTCACGTCATTTTCTTCCCTTTCCCTAGCGTTTTGGTTCGGGGATTCTTTCATCATCATCATCATATATTTACGTACGTATTTTGGGAGGGGAGGAGGGAGGAGGAGGAAGAAGAAAAAAAAACTATGACAGTTGACAGCTCTGGAATGAAAGGAAGGTGTGTAGAAAATTTCATCTCAATCGGATGGGCCGTTCGCGAACAAATAAAGGACATACATATTTACATACATACATATATATACACATACACTTTGTTTTATAGATATAGATTTGTCCTTCTGTCCTAATGGGAGGTCACATTAAGCGATATACTTTCCTTCGTCACTGAATCTGTTAATATCCTCATAAGCTTTTTATATTTCATTTCACTTCTCAGTGGGACCAGCTCCATTTCCTGTAGTGGCTAACTTAGGCTGCACTGATGTGGAAAATGGTTCTTCTCTGGCATTTTATCTTAGCCAGAAGCCAGGAGCTCATTTTACAGTAACCTCAAATAGCGTTCAACTTATTGCAGGTATTTTGTATTCCGCTTGAATTAAAAATTATTGTTTCCTTTATTTCCATGTTAAATTCTGTTTTTATTATCTGTTGGTTTTCTCTACATATGATGTTTTATCATCTTTTGATATTCTCTTTTATTATGTTTTATTATCTTTTGGTATTCTCTATATATTATGTTTCATCATCTTTTAGTATTCTCTACATATCTGTTTTATCATCTTTTGGTATTCTCTACATATGTTTTATCATCTTTTAGTATTCCTCATATATTTTTTCTTGCATTTCATTCTTTAATTAATGAAATAATAAACCATAATAAACAACTCTTAATTATCATCATCACCATTATCATCCAGTGGCTTGTCCTGTGCAAAAAGTCCCCCACTACAGTTTTTTCCCATAATTTCTTTGACCTGTATAGTTTTCTAGGCATCTGTAAAGAAGGCAACCTGCCATTTCTTTCCTTCTTGGCAGTGACGAAACTTATCAGTGACTGTAGCATTGTCTACTATAAAGATATCCTCTGCCTACCGTCACGAACTTAAGACCGTATCCAACAACTACCCTGTCAGATAGGACAACTTGTGTGATTTGCTGAGGGCCTGTGCTCCGATGAGTTATAAAGACAAAAGAAGAAGAAGCACTACTGCAGGATTGACCAGGCCACATAAACTGGGTATCAGAGTTCTGGGAGAGTAGTGTAACACTGACCATATGTGCTGTTCAGTCATGGAAAATATGGACCTAAAACCATACCTCCATCAGGCCTTCCAGCATGTAAATAGGCTCTACATTACTAAATTTGTGGAACATATTTTAATAGAAAGAAGATGTCAAAGTTTGGGAGTTAGCACCCAATACTGCTGATACTAGTTGCATTCTGATTATGTGTCTGTCTGGCCTTTCCTCAGAGAGTTGAGTGTCAGTCAGATCCTCTGGTCAGTCCCAACCGCACCATCCTTTCCCTGCCATGATTTATCTGTTCTTTCAACACTATTCACATGATCAAAAAGTTCCCTGACATCTGACTTATCATGCACCAGTTGCCTTCTTCCCTCCTCCTCTCCCCCACTACCACTGCACCTCTGCGGTACAGACTCTTCCAATATTAACCCCTTTTCATTACTCAACACACCAACCAGCATGCCCTGGAGAAAAGATCAAGTGGATGCACCTTCCTATTTTTTTATTTGTTAAAGTAATTTGAGATTACTTACTTATTTCTAATAGAATATGTATCCGTTTTCTTTAAAGATACATTAGATTATGAAACAGCCACGTCCCATACCCTGACCATCGAAGTCACAGATTCAGGCAGACCTGTGAAATCTACGACAGTCATTGTGTATGTTAATGTCATTAACTTAAATGAAGGCGGACCGGTCTTCTCTTCAGTAACCCCTGTGTCTGTTGATGAAACCATAGGAGCCGGACAATCGGTCACGGGTGAGTGGTCATTATTGATAATAAATTGTCATTGAAAAATTTGTTGTAGCAGATACCTTTAGATGTTTTCAAGGACAGTGATTGGTTGCAAATAGTATTATTTTGGTGTAGTAATAAAGTATAGTATCCTTGTTAGGCCTTGAGGTGTGTTGGACATATGGTGCTGGCCCTATCACTTAGTACTCAGTGGATGATGTGATCAGTATCAATCCGGCGGCCTTTACTTCCTAGTACATCTTGTAGCCATCTTAGGCTGGGTTGATCTCGGAGCCCAGGTTACTTTTTAACAAAGTCCCAGTCTTGAGAAGATTTGAACATATTGCCACCAGTCTGACAGGTACTAGCTATTTTGGTTAGTGGATAACGGAAGATGCACATTATGAAAATGTCATAAAAATTTGAATTGCAATGGTGGTAAAAAGGTGACATCGAAGAATAGAAATATTGGATTATAAAAATTATATTTTATTCAAAATAAATCTTTTGATATTCTTAACAGATGAAAGAAAATGTGGAGTATAAGTACAGAAAATATTCAGATTATAGTGCTGCACAGCTCTTCTATTTAGTTTATTTTAAGCTCTAAATATTTATTACCTTCATCCAGATGAACATACAATTACTATTTGCTGTTGTTATTTGAAATCCCAGATTGATTTTTCCCCATATAAATTTAACACCAATTCTGTGTCTATGCACATCATGAGAGTTGTTTCATACTGTGATTTGCTGTTTTGTATTGTGGTTAAGTGTATTTTTTTTAACTGCCAGATATGTTTTTGTGTTTTTATGTGTTTTAAGTGTTTCAGCTACGGTATTATTAATTTATTCACTTTATTTGATATATAACTCTGTGATAGGCACCTGATGAGCTGAGGCAATACATGCCAGGCAATAAATCATACAACATATTGTTTGTGGCTTCTCTTTTTAAATTTTATGGTTTTGTATTTTCATTTTCCTTGGGTGAGCCTTGTACCAGAGCGCTATGTGTCGGCTCTGCAATTATGGAAGCCTCCTTGGATGCCTGGGAATGCCCATGGTCTGCCCCTGCCTTCTCTTGAGGGCTTACCGTTAAGTCTCCGGCTGATCTGAATGGACCAGCTGGGATGATGATGACACACCAGTAGTGGAAGTTGACCATCCTACGAAACACCCAAGAAGGTTAACCCGGTCAACAAAGGCTTGCAGAAGCTGGATATGTCAGCTGAAAGGTGCAAATATCGCAGCTCTGCTGTAAACAGGCACAACACAATTACGTCCAAATAATATTTTGGATGAGAAGAAGAAGTATTTTCAGTTTTTCTTATTTTTCTATAAAGACTTTGGTTGGTATGTTGAAATTGATTTGTTTCTCTTATTTAACCAACTTCATTAAATACATTTGATGCTAATTTGTGTTCCTACCATAGCTACCTAGAAGTCACCTCCCTCTGTTGACACTAAATCACAATTTTGTTCCATTGTCTTTTCCATTTCTGCCACTTCAAGATGTAACTGCAAACGACCCTGATGAATCAGATTCAGTATTTGGAGATCTACAGTACAGCATAATTAAAGGTGATGCTCTCAGTCACTTCACCATAAATACAAGAACAGGGCTGATATCCACAAGGAGGAACTTAGACTTTGAGAACATCAGTTCATACAGTCTTGTCGTTCAGGTGATGCACTCATTTTTTGTCACTATATGTTTTGGTTTCCACAATATGGCTGTGAGCTATCTATATGTTTTGGTTTCCACAGTATGACTTTGTGGGTTCACTATATGTTTTGGTTTCTACAGTATGACTTTGTGGGTTCACTATACATTTTGGTTTCTACAGTATGACTTTGTGGGTTCACTATATGTTTTGGTTTCCACAATATGACTTTGTGAGTTTGCTATATGTTTTGGTTTCCACAATATAACTTTGTGAGTTATCTATATGTTTTGGTTTCCACAATATGACTTTGTGAGTTAACTCACAAAAAATATCTGATTACTTGCATCAGAAGAAGACTGCCATTTGGGCATGTCATGAGAAGGGGAAAGCTGCAGTATGTTGTGATAGTAGGAAAGTTAGAAGGGAAGAGAGGCAGGAGGAAGGCTGAGAGAAGGACAAGGCAGTTTGACATCATGGAATGGAGAAACATCAGTACCAGAAATGTGTGACAATACACAAGACAAAAGGCTATGGATAGACTTGATCACCAACGCCACATGGCATGGATTAAAATAATAGGGTTCAATTTTGTGATTTGTTTGTCTGCTAATTTATAGTGACAAACTATTTATTAGTTAGATAACTAATTGGAGGTCACTGTGGCCGAAGGATAAGCACACTCATTCTGAAAAGGTTGGTGTGTTGATGCCGAGGTAGTGAGTTCAACCCCTACACCCTCAGTTGGATTAAAATGTTATGCTGACTTCTCATCCTTGACTTGGGGATGTAAATTACAAGTACCTCTGAAGTCGGAGTGGGTTTTCCTGATGGCGAGGGACATTGATAATATGGAAAGTTAATTCACACGCGAAACTCAGTCCATTGCACTAGAAGTAGTAGCACGTGTGTATAGAATGCAAAAGAAAATACACAGCAGAAGAGGCCACTGGAGAAGCCAGATTTCTTTAGTATGCTCTAACCAAATGTAATTGGGATTCACATCATGCATCACTTGTTGTTTGGGACTTGTCAGAAGTCGGGGTGCCCCACCGGCTAGATGAAAGTATTTTTCACTGGCGAGCAACCCCAAATAGTCAGAAACTGACTAGGGACAAAAACTATATGGCTGAACTATAGATTAAGCCCTGAATATCCAACGTACAGCTCCAAGTGGCTCGTTACAAAATGAAATGAACTGTGCTGAATATTCGCCAAGGAATGGTAAAGAGAAGGTTAGCTAAGATAGATTTTTACGTCTGAATTAAAGTTTAAAGACAACTATCCTAGTACAGGTTTTTCTCCCTGACTGCTCCTTTCCTTGGTGTGTAAGTGAACCCCCACCAATGTACACACACAACACGTATGCACAATTGGAATTAAAATATAACGACAGAACTATGAGTTACAATACTACAACATTTATTTACTAATCATGATCATAGACATCTGATGGTTCAAGATGAGGATGATAAAATCATATACATATTGATATTGATGACAAACATTACGTAACTTTACTTGTTACTTCATCTATCTGGAACTGTGGTCTAGATACCCACTCTCCAGTAGACTCAAAAAAGAAACAGCTTGCCGGTATTCTGAGGTCTGTCAGTCCTAGCACTACCTAGTTAGTAGTCTCGAGTCTTGAGATCTGTAACTGTGACGAGTTCACCTTGGGTAGTGAGAGTGAACCACACCCGAGGTGTCTCTGGCACTCCCGTGTATTCTAGCCCCAGGGGTTGGACGAGCAGATACACATTTTTACTCTGTGGTTGATCTCATGTTAGTTAGTTACGTCTACACGCCCCTCCAGATTCTAGACCCCCACTAACTACCTACACCTGTGGAACAATGAACACTGAGGCATCGTCCGAGACCACACTCAATCATTATACAAAGAGCCAGGCAACTTACATAAAGTTTATTCTACCCTTGAGAATATAGAACTGAAATGACCATCCTGATAGAAGAATCTATTTACACAAATAGAAGATAGAGTAGAGACAGAATTAGAGATGTAGGCGTCTTCATCGAGTTGAGAATTTGAGTGGATGCAGATGTCCCGTCCAGTCGGTCCACCACTCACCCGGCTTCCTTCCAGTGAGATGACTAGAACCTTGGAGACCACTCCGTCTCCCGAACGTGGATCCCCAACAATAGAGTCACTGCTGGACTACACTTCACTGGACCAACTGCATCTATATCACTCCCACAGAGTCACTGTTAATACAGTTCTCGAACACTACCGGGTGGGAGACAATCCTCCTGGACTTGGCTCCAAGTATTCGTTACTGCGATGAACTTAACTAGTCACAGACCAATCGAATGGTCTGTCACTCCTAGCACAGTCCCACTGCAGAACCGATATGGCATAGACCAATTCAATGGTCCCTTCATCACATCACCGGAACATGAATGACCAAATGTCACTGACCAATTCAATGGTCTCTTACAGTCACACTGCTTGTAGAATCAGATATGGCTACCGAAAATGTTACTGAGTCCTACTAGAACACAGTTTATATCTTCATACTGAGACAGTACATTCATAGAATCAGACATCTATTTCACGGAAACAATTCAGGTTGGACTATAATCCATAGTCCCTTCCACCGGGTTACACTTGCCACAAGTCAATAACTGGTGTAGTTCTTCTCAAGACCTGCCCCTAGAGCTGTCCAAAGAACCATTCAAGTGTCTGAAGATCAGTTACTTCTGCGTTTAGGCAGAACCCCCGTCATAATAGACGGACCGGTGTTTCCTTTCGTTGAGCATGATTACTCAAAATGCTGAAATGTTCCTGGCAAAAACAGAGTATCTTCTATTATTTGAAAACGATCACAAACCATCACTTCCCACACGTGCACCTTCAGGGCAGTTGTATGTCTTGAAGCAAACTTCACGCATGGTGAATCACATTGGGTACCTGGTGTGGTTGAGTCTGGCGTGATAAGTAAAGAACTGAACCCTTCGCTCTGTCACACGAAGTGGTTTCCTGCCAACAACAATTATAGTTGACTGGTTCCTCAACAGGCAAACTCCTGAAAAGGAAGAGCGACCGGTGAGAGTATACTGGCCCAAACATTAGTCCACATGCATCCTACCAATAACTACTCAACCCTCAGTCATGCTACTTAGTTATGCATATAACTAAAGCATTATCTCTATATGGAGAGTAGTAAAGCATGGGTTCACAAATGTCAGCTGGCCTCACAGAACAGCCCGTCAAACAGAGCAAGAAATCAGAATGACGAGTCTGATCATCGGTCTCACCTATCCCTAATCATCTACCAGTCGTCGCTAACGTCAGTAGTGATACAAGGCTGTTATTGTTCTAATTTAATCAAACTAAACAAATAGGTAAAGAGTCCCTGGACTCGTTCCTAACATCATCAATGTACATTAAGAAACATAATCTTGATCAATATACCATCCCTCGGGATATAGGAATAGGACATGATCACATCCACTATGTACACAAGCCTGTTTGCTGGTGGGACCACCTGCCCACGCCATAGCAAACTCTTCTTATCAGACTCTGCCTTAGAGTCAAGAAGCCTTCTGGAGAATACATGTTCCCCACATGTTCCAAGGGTAATGTTCCAGTTCTGTCCTCCCAAGTGGTTTAGCCTTGACGTGGACTGAACTTCATCGTTGGTTTGGCCTACCAACACATACTTTCCTAACTTGCTTTCACATCCCCCATATCCTATATTTCCCCAGTCTCATGCAGCCTCCTTGCATCCTTCCATACTTCCAGCACCTTAGCATTCACTCGCACTAGCGCCAGTATGAAAGAAACAGGATAGCTCAGACAAGATTTCAGAACGCATATTTATATCGCGACGGCACGCAGTGTTATCACGCGTCGAGCTATTCGGCGTTCGGAATTACCCCAGGTAGTAGCACATGCCATGACCCAATATATATACACAATGTCACATCATATACATATATATAGATATAGCACCGAAGCAACTCACCTTTCCACAGAAATCCGCTGTTCCACTCAATGAATTCACTATTAAGTTACTACACAATAGTTACATCATTCCTGGTGGTACAGAACTAAGTTCTTCCTTTACTTAGTAACTAAGCACAATTTTGTCTGAATCTCCACCTACCAACTTACCTGGTTTTCTAACCGTTCTTCTGGCTTCAGCAACTGACTGACATAATCTAAGTTTCCATCCGGCACAAGTAACTATGTTTTATTCTAACACAGCAACCTAATAGATGCAACGATTGGCAATATATGGTACATATATTTAGAACCCAAATCGCCCACATCACATTACGGCGTTCCTAACAGCTGATTCGCAAGCACACGGTAAACAAACCCACGATTCACCGTCAACTACGTTATCGATCGGTTTGCTAATTAGTATGCAAGGGCATCCGCATAGGTAATGAGGTTAGAACAATGGCGTGTGGAACACACGTACAAAGTTAAATGATTTAAACAAATATCTACCTGAATGATTAGAAACCAGATCTCCAGTCAGCTTCCGAACTGTTCAAGGGCTTCTCAGCTTCCTTTCCATAACAGTCAGCCGAATCATGGTTGAGTTGAGACGCAACACAAAATTGGCTCACATCAGGCCTGCGTCTGTTCTCGTCGAACACAAGTAAGTGAATGACTGGTTTAGCCACATTCCCGCTTCGTGCCAACTCAATGCGCACTAGAAGCGAGTGCTTCTTGAGAAAAGATACTTTCTCGGGAAACCGTCATTCCCCGCCTAGAGTTTCTAGATCTCTCTGCACGAGAATTTAGAGCGATACCCAGCATCACGGGTTACTCGAATTCCGGTGTTTCGAGAAGATTCTAGATAATAAGTCCTCCATCGGCTTCCCTCAGTCTATTTTTAGCTGGGAAAGTCCCCGATGACGCGCCAAAATAGTGCAGGATCTTGACGACCCAAGACAGATAAACGCGTTTCGTCACATAGGCCCCCACTTTAAGAGGATCGACCCCGTCGTTCCACTTCTACGCAGAAGCTGTCTACGTCGTTCGTTCTTCTTTCTAAGAGACCGGATGGCGGGTGAGGAAGTCTAACCCGTCAATATTGTATAGAATACTTTTACCACATTCGGTGGGGTGACAAGCTATTCAGTATCACGGGTGATCAACGCCTACTCCGCTACTGCGATCGGGCATCTCGCAGTGTCCTGCGGACCAGAGCTCCCGTCTCGATCTGATTTAACGATCGTTCCTGCCAGAGTTTACTGGACTTTTGCAACTCCAGCTTCCCCTTTCGAGGACCCAGCTGGGCTGCAGTCGGTCGGATTGAGGGACCAAGGGTCTGTGTTCGTTCTGACACAACCCACCTCTTCCGACCACGGTTCTCAGTGTAGCTAGCACTGCGGGTGTTCCTTTGGCCGGTCATGTTCCCCCGAGCACCGGGCTGAACCGAAGAAGGTACCTGCACATACATATAGGTCTGCCTATGGTGTGACAGGCTTTCCGCTACCTGACCTGAACCCCGAACCGTTCTTTCAGCGAATCTCTGCGCCCTTGGGCTGGTGGACTTATCATCGGGCTTCCCCTCATAGCGCATGAGGAGACTGGAATGGAAAGTAGTAGACTTTCCCAGGATCACCACTCCGTGGTGCTTGTGGAGCCCCACTTTATCCACTAGGAATGGGCCCTGCCACCCGATTTTGAATTCGTTCCCCTCGATTGGGAGGAGTACTAGAACTCGGTCTCCAACCTCTAAGGATATCTTCGTCTTCGTCCGTTTCTCAGGTGTGCATTTACGGCACTCCGGACAAGACCTAATATACCTGCGCACGTTGCCTGTCATTCCCGGCCACCAATAGTACCGGGATAGACATTTACTGGTTGTCCCTACAGTCAGATGTCCGGTTGGGGACCTGACATGTACCGTTCGCAGCAGATTAGCTCTGAAGCTCTCAGGAACCAACTTACGTTCCCTCTGCCTTTTCTCTGTTCCAGTCTGAATTAACGGTGACTGGTTGTCAGATTCGAACTTACCCTGAGTTAATGGGTTTTCATTGTTGGGCAACCATTCCGAACAAGGACACTCCGTCGCATCCTTGCTCCGAGCATTACTCATTCTATCCGGGTGAGTATTTCGGAGACTTACCTTTTCGAAACCCTCTTCCTCTGTATCTCTGACCTGCCTAGACTTATGGATACTAGGGTGTTCTGGTTCGCCCAGAAACACGTACTTCCGGCCAAGAATTAGGGGATAGAGAGGATCCGGTACGACTGCCGCCTGAATGCGTCCAGTAACGTACTTGCTCCGAATCTCCACATTGGCAATCGGGCAACGTAACGCCACAGCACTCCTACTGGCTGGCTGTATCTCTGTCATCTCCCCGGTGAGTTGCTCTGGGCCTGTCAGGTGTGATGCAATTATAGCTGAAAATTGCAATCCTGTGTCGTAGAGGCACATCACCTGTTGCCCATTCACTTCTACTCTCTCAACCACTGGAGGTCGTCTAGTTTCTCCATTCCCATCAACCGACTTCACTTTCCTGCAAGATCTATCCCTAACCTCTGCAAGACAAGCAAAGTGAAAGTCCTTGGGCTTACTCTTACACTCACTCGTATTGTGAGTGCTGGACTTGCAGAATTTGCACCATCGTTCACTCCACTTCCTCTTTGGAGAACTAGGTGGGCTATTCTTACCTTGGTTGACGTTAGAGATCTTCTCTAAAGAGTTTACCTGTTTCTTTGGTTCATCAGAACCTTTGGTCTTCTTTGACTTCTTCATTGACTTACCTTGATCCGGATCTTTAGATCTCGGATCTGTTGGACTGGTGTCCCCAGTCTCGCCATAGACTTCAACGTATCTTTCGGCTAACTTGGTGACTATATCCAATCTCTCAGCCCCATTCTCACCTAAGAAGTTTCGCAAGGGTTTAGACATTTGCATTCGCATCTGATCTACAACCATCAACTCACGCAAACTTTCATACTCCTCATTAAATCCCGCCAAGGCCATCCATTTAAGAAGGTATGAGTTCAATCTCACACTGTATGCTGAAAACAGCTCACCAGGCTCTCGCTTCGCAGTCCGAAACTTCCTTCGGTATGAGTGCGCTGTGATCTCGAATCTCTTCAAGAGAGCCGCTTTCAATGCCGGGTAATCATTCTGTAGACCCGGTGGCAAGCGTGCATACACTTCATAACCTTCGGCACGGAGTCCCTGGGAGAGTTTCAAACACCATTTCTGTTTGTCTAATCCCATTGCAATAGCCATGGCCTCATACTTCTCTAAGTATTGGTCTATCCGTTCCTTCTCGGGTTCGAACGGCTGTAAAGGCCATTTCATAGCCTGGTAGTCACGTCTACTGGTTGACTCTGAGCCAGGAGGTACACCTCCTCCCATAGCTCCATCAGTTACACCTGTAGCAGGCACTTGTGCCTCAAGTAGCTTCATTCGATACTCATGGTCACGTTTTTCTTTCTCGGCTTCCAACTCAAGCCGTTTCATTTCAGTATCAGCCGCTATCCTCTTTTCCTCAAGAGCCACTTTACTGGCTTCCAGTTCTCTTTCTGCTCTCCTCCTCTCTCTTTCCTCTTGGCGAAAACTTCTTTCCACCTCTTGCACATAGGATTTAAAAGCATCTCCTTCAAGACCAGACTTACGCCCAGTTTCCTGAACTTTGTCCAAGTCTAACTCTTGGGTAGACATGTTGACTATGATAGGTGGGTACTCAAGTATGTGTGGGTGAAGCAATACAATGAATCAATAATCAATAGTACTAACTAATCACCACAACACAAATGTCCGTCAGACAGTTAGGAGATAGGTAGACGTAGTAGAATCTTATGTAGACTGAAGTAGAGGATAAAGACTAAGTCCCTATCCCTATGTGAGATGTCTACAACACACAAAGATCTTGGAATAATCCCGGACGGGCCCCCCACTCTGTATGGGGTGTGACGAGTTCACCTTGGGTAGTGAGAGTGAACCACACCCGAGGTGTCTCTGGCACTCCCATGTATTCTAGCCCCAGGGGTTGGACGAGCAGATACACATTTTTACTCTGTGGTTGATCTCATGTTAGTTAGTTACGTCTACACGCCCCTCCAGATTCTAGACCCCCACTAACTACCTACACCTGTGGAACAATGAACACTGAGGCATCGTCCGAGACCACACTCAATCATTATACAAAGAGCCAGGCAACTTACATAAAGTTTATTCTACCCTTGAGAATATAGAACTGAAATGACCATCCTGATAGAAGAATCTGTTTACACAAATAGAAGATAGAGTAGAGACAGAATTAGAGATGTAGGCGTCTTCATCGAGTTGAGAATTAGAGTGGATGCAGATGTCCCGTCCAGTCGGTCCACCACTCACCCGGCTTCCTTCCAGTGAGATGACTAGAACCTTGGAGACCACTCCGTCTCCCGAACGTGGATCCCCAACAATAGAGTCACTGCTGGACTACACTTCACTGGACCAACTGCATCTATATCACTCCCACGGAGTCACTGTTAATACAGTTCTCGAACACTACCGGGTGGGAGACAATCCTCCTGGACTTGGCTCCAAGTATTCGTTACTGCGATGAACTTAACTAGTCACTGACCAATCGAATGGTCTGTCACTCCTAGCACAGTCCCACTGCAGAACCGATATGGCATAGACCAATTCAATGGTCCCTTCATCACATCACCGGAACATGAATGACCAAATGTCACTGACCAATTCAATGGTCTCTTACAGTCACACTGCTTGTAGAATCAGATATGGCTACCGAAAATGTTACTGAGTCCTACTAGAACACAGTTTATATCTTCATACTGAGACAGTACATTCATAGAATCAGACATCTATTTCACGGGTTACACTTGCCACAAGTCAATAACTGGTGTAGTTCTTCTCAAGACCTGCCCCTAGAGCTGTCCAAAGAACCATTCAAGTGTCTGAAGATCAGTTACTTCTGCGTTTAGGCAGAACCCCCGTCATAATAGACAGACCGGTGTTTCCTTTCGTTGAGCATGATTACTCAAAATGCTGGAATGTTCCTGGCAAAAACAGAGTATCTTCTATTATTTGAAAACGATCACAAACCATCACTTCCCACACGTGCACCTTCAGGGCAGTTGTATGTCTTGAAGCAAACTTCACGCATGGTGAATCACATTGGGTACCTGGTGTGGTTGAGTCTGGCGTGATAAGTAAAGAACTGAACCCTTCGCTCTGTCACACGAAGTGGTTTCCTGCCAACAACAATTATAGTTGACTGGTTCCTCAACAGGCAAACTCCTGAAAAGGAAGAGCGACCGGTGAGAGTATACTGGCCCAAACATTAGTCCACATGCATCCTACCAATAACTACTCAACCCTCAGTCATGCTACTTAGTTATGCATATAACTAAAGCATTATCTCTATATGGAGAGTAGTAAAGCATGGGTTCACAAATGTCAGCTGGCCTCACAGAACAGCCCGTCAAACAGAGCAAGAAATCAGAATGACGAGTCTGATCATCGGTCTCACCTATCCCTAATCATCTACCAGTCGTCGCTAACGTCAGTAGTGATACAAGGCTGTTATTGTTCTAATTTAATCGAACTAAACAAATAGGTAAAGAGTCCCTGGACTCGTTCCTAACATCATCAATGTACATTAAGAAACATAATCTTGATCAATATACCATCCCTCGGGATATAGGAATAGGACATGATCACATCCACTATGTACACAAGCCTGTTTGCTGGTGGGACCACCTGCCCACGCCATAGCAAACTCTTCTTATCAGACTCTGCCTTAGAGTCAAGAAGCCTTCTGGAGAATACATGTTCCCCACATGTTCCAAGGGTAATGTTCCAGTTCTGTCCTCCCAAGTGGTTTAGCCTTGACGTGGACTGAACTTCATCGTTGGTTTGGCCTACCAACACATACTTTCCTAACTTGCTTTCACATCCCCCATATCCTATATTTCCCCAGTCTCATACAGCCTCCTTGCATCCTTCCATACTTCCAGCACCTTAGCATTCACTCGCACTAGCGCCAGTATGAAAGAAACAGGATAGCTCAGACAAGATTTCAGAACGCATATTTATATCGCGACGGCACGCAGTGTTATCACGCGTCGAGCTATTCGGCGTTCGGAATTACCCCAGGTAGTAGCACATGCCATGACCCAATATATATATACACAATGTCACATCATATACATATATATAGATATAGCACCGAAGCAACTCACCTTTCCACAGAAATCCGCTGTTCCACTCAATGAATTCACTATTAAGTTACTACACAATAGTTACATCATTCCTGGTGGCACAGAACTAAGTTCTTCCTTTACTTAGTAACTAAGCACAATTTTGTCTGAATCTCCACCTACCAACTTACCTGGTTTTCTAACCGTTCTTCTGGCTTCAGCAACTGACTGACATAATCTAAGTTTCCATCCGGCACAAGTAACTATGTTTTATTCTAACACAGCAACCTAATAGATGCAACGATTGGCAATATATGGTACATATATTTAGAACCCAAATCGCCCACATCACATTACGGCGTTCCTAACAGCTGATTCGCAAGCACACGGTAAACAAACCCACGATTCACCGTCAACTACGTTATCGATCGGTTTGCTAATTAGTATGCAAGGGCATCCGCATAGGTAATGAGGTTAGAACAATGGCGTGTGGAACACACGTACAAAGTTAAATGATTTAAACAAATATCTACCTGAATGATTAGAAACCAGATCTCCAGTCAGCTTCCGAACTGTTCAAGGGCTTCTCAGCTTCCTTTCCATAACAGTCAGCCGAATCATGGTTGAGTTGAGACGCAACACAAAATTGGCTCACATCAGGCCTGCGTCTGTTCTCGTCGAACACAAGTAAGTGAATGACTGGTTTAGCCACATTCCCGCTTCGTGCCAACTCAATGCGCACTAGAAGCGAGTGCTTCTTGAGAAAAGATACTTTCTCGGGAAACCGTCATTCCCCGCCTAGAGTTTCTAGATCTCTCTGCACGAGAATTTAGAGCGATACCCAGCATCACGGGTTACTCGAATTCCGGTGTTTCGAGAAGATTCTAGATAATAAGTCCTCCATCGGCTTCCCTCAGTCTATTTTTAGCTGGGAAAGTCCCCGATGACGCGCCAAAATAGTGCAGGATCTTGACGACCCAAGACAGATAAACGCGTTTCGTCACAGTAACATAGGTGCTCCTTGTGAGAGCTTGAAAGAAAGTCAAGAATGTGTTATATCAGTTCTACATCAGCGCAATCCTAATTAAAACATATCATAACACAAACATATACAATGACCAGTCTGGCCAAGTTTATCTTCCAGCTCTACTGTGTTCACCATCCTCCTTCTCCCTACTGTCTTTAGTCTGGGACGGGCTTTTCAATTGTCTCACACGCCTGTAATGATTACATTTCTGCCGCCCCATGTCCATGTCGCTAATACAGAAATTCTGTGTCGTACAGCCGCTCCGTCCAATGTTAGTTTAGCAGCTCACAGGGTCGGTAAGTGTATTATAACAATGCCAGGTCATCCGGGCTTACAAGCCGTGACCAGTAGTTGTGCCAGGTTTCCATGCATTACCGTGGACGCACGCCCACAATACACTGAGAAAGTTTAGCACCATATACCAATTGTGGGTAAGGTCTGTACCCTTACACCTCTGCTTCCAACACAATCATTGGCCAATGTGCCAATGCACAGACAATCGATGGTTAGTGTGCCAATGCGCACACCATAATATAACACTTCATATTGATAGGCTTGCATATGACAAATCAATATACCAAACATGAAATACCCATAAAACATTAATTAAACTAGACATATTATGATACTTTAACATCATAGCATAATGCACTAGTTAGTTTATGAAATTACACATACATACATCCAACATATCCGTAAACATTATATTACTTCAAGATGGACATCTAATGATACTCAACATAATAGCATCAGGCATTATTAATGAGTACTAATATTGTATAGCTACAAAATGAGATATACAACAAGTCTAATTGAAGTTACCACACAGACCAGCCATATTTGCTGAGCTGCCCGGTTTAATCACACTTAGTTACTGCTGTTGTAAGAATTAAATAAATAGTCAGTTGACTATATTCTGTACAACAAATGCACACACCAAAAACGAGACTAGTCTAGTTTAGAAAGAGATGGCAAGCATCTGCTACGACACCTCAAGTATATCTAGACAAGACCTGCCTTCCATAAGTTTCTACTTCTCAGAAGAGTAGCACTTACAGCACAATGATATTGAACACAGAACTCAGAAAGAACACTCAAGTAACCTATGACAATGATAGTTCTTGCAATAACCTAGATCAGATATAGACTGAAAGTTCATATGTCTAAAAGACTGTTGCATAGTTACTAAGAAATCCTTCATAGAAGCCAACATAAAACTCATGCATATGACTACAAACATTGAGCTGGCTGCCTACCTGTTCTGAAGTCAGACTTAATCTAACATAAAACAGGCTAGGGACCCTTATTTAAGCTGAGTCAAGCAGACCGTATTATCTCCTTGGCATTCCCGTCATAAATTCTTCTTATCTCCTCCTGACAGTAATTGCCCTTATCATTGCAACTGGCCATCACACCTTGCTCCTCTCTGTCTGGTCCCAAGTCCACAGGCTCAGTGTTAATTGTCTTATCAGACCTGGTTCACACCTCCCTGAGTCTGCCAGTCAGAGTGGGCGGGGCTTAGTTTACAGCCCTGGGGCTATTATCTTTCCCTGGGTCAATGTTGTTCACACCTGGGCGATTTTCTACCCCTGCGTATCCCAAGGTGTATACTAATTATCTAGTTGCCATTTTACTTGCCATCTGCAAGCTTACGTCATGGCTAGAGGCTTTTTTGTGAATAACCTTACCTCACGACTAGATAATTTTGGAGTAGTGTGATTAATTCATTCTTTCTCAATTTGGCCTCTCAAATTTGGAGACCGAGAAAAATATTCTGGGATGTTAAGGCGGCATTTCACGACAGAGCTTTCCCCTTAAAACAAAAAGTTTCTGCCAGAAATCTTTTGTCAAAGCATGCCGTACATCCCAGAATAATGCCTAAGCACTCTCCATTCTGTATCTGCCTAAAGGTTTCCAATATTCCTTGTGGCAGTAGGTTGTCCTGCATAAAGACGTCCCATTTCCATAACCCAAAGATACTCTGGATAGATCCTTGTACCTGGTTTTCGGCCGGGATTCCATGCAATAGCTTGGTAAAATCCGGTAATTGTCAGAAGGTTGTAATTTTACCCCTCTGGGAAAGATCGCAATCAACGGGATTCTTCTACGCCTCTGGGCAGCAATTGTTTTACACCATTCACTCACGTGATTTACTCCTTTCAGCCGAGGATGTACCCGTAGTGAGGTCTTGCATAAGCTAGCCACAGCAAAGCTTGTCTCCATGATTTTCCTCCGTCCTTTATAGATTTTTAACTGATCCATCAATAGCTTCCTTTTGAAAGGAATAATGTTACACATCATGGTCCCATGATGTAAATTCAACTGGCGCTTTCCTCCTTCAAAGTTGGGCGTAACAATTTTCCCTCCTCGGTGTCGCGGTTTCTTCCCCTGATAATCAGTTAACGGGCTGAGTTTCTCTGCAGTAGAGTTTCGTGTGAAAACCGTGCTAGAAATTGGAAATTTAGTGTGCCAAGTTGTCCAGCCTTGAGAAATAACATAGTTACTCCAGGGCGATAAAGTGGAGTTACTTTGGAATAAAGTATCCACAACTAGCTGATCTACTCCTTTCAAATCGACCTGACTGAAGGATAGATTGAGTCCTAAGAGTGTTGATTCCAAACCACTCTTGACTTCTGTTACTTCAGGTTCCTGTTGCTGGAATTCCCTGATAACTTCAGCTAATGAGATGATAGGCGTTTCTTCCTCCATCTTGTGCAAAGAATTTTCTTCTTTAGCAACTACAGACAATGTTGTCTGCACAATATCAGAGTCCATATTCTGGCTCATGACAATTCCCTGTGTTTCATGAGTCTCCGAACTGGTATACTCTGAGATAACAACTGGAAATGTTTCCTGGTCTGGATGTTCCTCTCTGGTCATGCTTTCATGGGCTAAGTCCAGTTGAGGTAAATCCTGTGATGGGCTGGTGTCTATACAATCCATCACACTACGTAAATCATTTGAACTGATATCTAGTGTCTTTTCCTGAGCTGCAGCCTCAAAGATCACAAAGGGTTCCGGGTCATCCTTCATCCCACTGTCAGTCAAATTTAATCCCACTTCTTCCTCGTCTGGGCTGAAGGGAATAATAAAGTTGGTTACCTTTCGATCTCCGACCTCCTTAAAAGATGTCCTCAGGTCATCTTCCTCTTGAGTTTCACCTCTCGTTGAAGTAAAATGAGATTCCTGGGAGTCTTGTACTGGCAAACCGTAGTGCAAACAGTTGTCCTCTGTGTAACTGTTACTAGGTAAATTATCTGAACTGATAATTAGTGACTCTTCCCGTGTTGCAGCAGTGAAATTCACCTGGGATTCAGTTACTTCCATCCTCCCTATTTCAGTCAGATGTAATTCCACTTCGTGATTCTGTGAACAGAAGGGAATGTGAGAATCGGCTAGGTCTCCGCCTGCGACCTCATTAAAGGTCTTCAGTTCCTCTTTCTCTCGAGATTCATTTCTCGTAGCAGTCAAGTGGTTTACCTGAAGGTCCTCTACTGTCAAACGACTATTGCCGTGGTGCAAACAGTTATCACGTTTGTGACTGTTTGAAATGCCCTTGGCACGTTTTTTCTTCCCTCTTTTCCGTTTAGGACTGGGTCGAATGAGAACCTGTAGTTCCCGGTCCACTACCTCTGATTCTGCGGTGGGTGGCAAAGATGTCCCTTCCTTCCTGGTTGGGTGAGCATCCATATCTCCTACCTTATGTTCCGCTAGAAAGGTTAGCTTCTCCGCATTGACTACTTCCATATGCTGTTTATTAATCTCTGCTTCTTCAGTTTTGCTACGCTCTTGTGCTCCAAAGAACTCATCATTTTCTTTAAACATAATTTCTTCTTCTTGGTCCCACCATTCTAACTCAGCTATGATATACATTTCTAGTTGCTCCCCCTTTAAGCCTTTTCTTATGCCCCACCCTTTCGCGGACTCTGAGAAATCTGCGCGCGCCTTCATGTCCTCTTCGGGATTCCGGTACCGTAAGGCCATAATTGCTAATGACTATATTCAGGTAAGCTCCTATGTATATATCAAAATCAGATCTAAGCTAGAAAGACAAGAGTTAACTACTGACAGTCTACGCTATCCAATGTGTATAGTTTAGCCTCAGGAGTGAAAGACAACTGAAAATAATATTCAAGTAGTACCTGGCGACAGCAGTGAAGTAAGTGTGAGAGATATACTACACAGTAATCAACAGTAATATTTATCTAAATAAACATTAAAATGCACTGCATACATGTCAAAATGAACATGGCATATATTAGCATAAAATGCAAATCAGTCAAGCAGTTAAATCATCAAACACATCAATGTAAATATGATTAAAGAGTCCAATTATCAATAAATGATTAAACTAAATGATAGATGATGGTAGTTTTCTCATAAGTTCTTATCTGTTATACTTTTGAAAAGTTATATATGTACTCTGAAACTTCCTCAACTAAAAGTAGCTACATTTGATGATAGTCTATTTTGATGACTGAAGATTACAAGAGTTAACTTTTAAAATCGTATGTCTAGGGTCTAGTACCGGAGTCTATTGAAAGCGAGAAGTCCGAATTCAAATACCGTACGAGAAGCCCAATCTGTCAGAAGTCGGGGTGCCCCACCGGCTAGATGGAAGTATTTTTCACTGGCGAGCAACCCCAAATAGTCAGAAACTGACTAGGGACAAAAACTATATGGCTGAACTATAGATTAAGCCCTGAATATCCAACGTACAGCTCCAAGTGGCTCGTTACAAAATGAAATGAACTGTGCTGAATATTCGCCAAGGAATGGTAAAGAGAAGGTTAGCTAAGATAGATTTTTACGTCTGAATTAAAGTTTAAAGACAACTATCCTAGTACAGGTTTTTCTCCCTGACTGCTCCTTTCCTTGGTGTGTAAGTGAACCCCCACCAATGTACACACACAACACGTATGCACAATTGGAATTAAAATATAACGACAGAACTATGAGTTACAATACTACAACATTTATTTACTAATCATGATCATAGACATCTGATGGTTCAAGATGAGGATGATGAAATCATATACATATTGATATTGATGACAAACATTACGTAACTTTACTTGTTACTTCATCTATCTGGAACTGTGGTCCAGATCCCCACTCTCCAGTAGACTCAAAAAAGAAACAGCTTGCCGGTATTCTGAGGTCTGTCAGTCCTAGCACTACCTAGTTAGTAGTCTCGAGTCTTGAGATCTGTAACATAGGTGCTCCTTGTGAGAGCTTGAAAGAAAGTCAAGAATGTGTTATATCAGTTCTACATCAGCACAATCCTAATTAAAACATATCATAACACAAACATATACAATGACCAGTCTGGCCAAGTTTATCTTCCAGCTCTACTGTGTTCACCATCCTCCTTCTCCCTACTGTCTTTAGTCTGGGACGGGCTTTTCAATTGTCTCACACGCCTGTAATGATTACATTTCTGCCGCCCCATGTCCATGTCGCTAATACAGAAATTCTGTGTCGTACAGCCGCTCCGTCCAATGTTAGTTTAGCAGCTTACAGGGTCGGTAAGTGTATTATAACAATGCCAGGTCATCCGGGCTTACAAGCCGTGACCAGTAGTTGTGCCAGGTTTCCATGCATTACCGTGGACGCACGCCCACAATACACTGAGAAAGTTTAGCACCATATACCAATTGTGGGTAAGGTCTGTACCCTTACACCTCTGCTTCCAACACAATCATTGGCCAATGTGCCAATGCACAGACAATCGATGGTTAGTGTGCCAATGCGCACACCATAATATAACACTTCATATTGATAGGCTTGCATATGACAAATCAATATACCAAACATGAAATACCCATAAAACATTAATTAAACTAGACATATTATGATACTTTAACATCATAGCATAATGCACTAGTTAGTTTATGAAATTACACATACATACATCCAACATATCCGTAAACATTATATTACTTCAAGATGGACATCTAATGATACTCAACATAATAGCATCAGGCATTATTAATGAGTACTAATATTGTATAGCTACAAAATGAGATATACAACAAGTCTAATTGAAGTTACCACACAGACCAGCCATATTTGCTGAGCTGCCCGGTTTAATCACACTTAGTTACTGCTGTTGTAAGAATTAAATAAATAGTCAGTTGACTATATTCTGTACAACAAATGCACACACCAAAAACGAGACTAGTCTAGTTTAGAAAGAGATGGCAAGCATCTGCTACGACACCTCAAGTATATCTAGACAAGACCTGCCTTCCATAAGTTTCTACTTCTCAGAAGAGTAGCACTTACAGCACAATGATATTGAACACAGAACTCAGAAAGAACACTCAAGTAACCTATGACAATGATAGTTCTTGCAATAACCTAGATCAGATATAGACTGAAAGTTCATATGTCTAAAAGACTGTTGCATAGTTACTAAGAAATCCTTCATAGAAGCCAACATAAAACTCATGCATATGACTACAAACATTGAGCTGGCTGCCTACCTGTTCTGAAGTCAGACTTAATCTAACATAAAACAGGCTAGGGACCCTTATTTAAGCTGAGTCAAGCAGACCGTATTATCTCCTTGGCATTCCCGTCATAAATTCTTCTTATCTCCTCCTGACAGTAATTGCCCTTATCATTGCAACTGGCCATCACACCTTGCTCCTCTCTGTCTGGTCCCAAGTCCACAGGCTCAGTGTTAATTGTCTTATCAGACCTGGTTCACACCTCCCTGAGTCTGCCAGTCAGAGTGGGCGGGGCTTAGTTTACAGCCCTGGGGCTATTATCTTTCCCGGGGTCAATGTTGTTCACACCTGGGCGATTTTCTACCCCTGCTTATCAGGTGTCATGCCTGGTCGGTTTTAATTACACAGTCCATGGCCCAGTTCATTGTTGATTCAGCATGTCTGGGTCAGCAGTTTCCCAAGTTGTATACTAATTATCTAGTTGCCATTTTACTTGCCATCTGCAAGCTTACGTCATGGCTAGAGGCTTTTTTGTGAATAATCTTACCTCACGACTAGATAATTTTGGAGTAGTGTGATTAATTCATTCTTTCTCAATTTGGCCTCTCAAATTTGAAGACCGAGAAAAATATTCTGGGATGTTAAGGCGGCATTTCACGACAGAGCTTTCCCCTTTAAAAAAAAAGTTTCTGCCAGAAATCTTTTGTCAAAGCACGCCGTACATCCCAGAATAATGCCTAAGCACTCTCCATTCTGTATCTGCCTAAAGGTTTCCAATATTCCTTGTGGCAGTAGGTTGTCCTGCATAAAGACGTCCCATTTCCATAATCCAAAGATACTCTGGATAGATCCTTGTACCTGGTTTTCGGCCGGGATTCCATGCAATAGCTTGGTAAAATCCGGTAATTGTCAGAAGGTTGTAATTTTACCCCTCTGGGAAAGATCGCAATCAACGGGATTCTTCTACGCCTCTGGGCAGCAATTGTTTTACACCATTCACTCACGTGATTTACTCCTTTCAGCCGAGGATGTACCCGTAGTGAGGTCTTGCATAAGCTAGCCACAGCAAAGCTTGTCTCCGTGATTTTCCTCCGTCCTTTATAGATTTTTAACTGATCCATCAATAGCTTCCTTTTGAAAGGAATAATGTTACACATCATGGTCCCATGATGTAAATTCAACTGGCGCTTTCCTCCTTCAAAGTTGGGCGTAACAATTTTCCCTCCTCGGTGTCGCGGTTTCTTCCCCTGATAATCAGTTAACGGGCTGAGTTTCTCTGCAGTAGAGTTTCGTGTGAAAACCGTGCTAGAAATTGGAAATTTAGTGTGCCAAGTTGTCCAGCCTTGAGAAATAACATAGTTACTCCAGGGCGATAAAGTGGAGTTACTTTGGAATAACGTATCCACAACTAGCTGATCTACTCCTTTCAAATCGACCTGACTGAAGGATAGATTGAGTCCTAAGAGTGTTGATTCCAAACCACTCTTGACTTCTGTTACTTCAGGTTCCTGTTGCTGGAATTCCCTGATAACTTCAGCTAATGAGATGATAGGCGTTTCTTCCTCCATCTTGTGCAAAGAATTTTCTTCTTTAGCAACTACAGACAATGTTGTCTGCACAATATCAGAGTCCATATTCTGGCTCATGACAATTCCCTGTGTTTCATGAGTCTCCGAACTGGTATACTCTGAGATAACAACTGGAAATGTTTCCTGGTCTGGATGTTCCTCTCTGGTCGTGCTTTCATGGGCTAAGTCCAGTTGAGGTAAATCCTGTGATGGGCTGGTGTCTACACAATCCATCACACTACGTAAATCATTTGAACTGATATCTAGTGTCTTTTCCTGAGCTGCAGCCTCAAAGATCACAAAGGGTTCCGGGTCATCCTTCATCCCACTGTCAGTCAAATTTAATCCCACTTCTTCCTCGTCTGGGCTGAAGGGTATAATAAAGTTGGTTACCTTTCGATCTCCGACCTCCTTAAAAGATGTCCTCAGGTCATCTTCCTCTTGAGTTTCACCTCTCGTTGAAGTAAAATGAGATTCCTGGGAGTCTTGTACTGGCAAACCGTAGTGCAAACAGTTGTCCTCTGGGTAACTGTTACTAGGTAAATTATCTGAACTGATAATTAGTGACTCTTCCCGCGTTGCAGCAGTGAAATTCACCTGGGATTCAGTTACTTCCATCCTCCCTATTTCAGTCAGATGTAATTCCACTTCGTGATTCTGTGAACAGAAGGGAATGTGAGAATCGGCTAGGTCTCCGCCTGCGACCTCATTAAAGGTCTTCAGTTCCTCTTTCTCTCGAGATTCATTTCTCGTAGCAGTCAAGTGGTTTTCCTGAAGGTCCTCTACTGTCAAACGACTATTGCCGTGGTGCAAACAGTTATCACGTTTGTGACTGTTTGAAATGCCCTTGGCACGTTTTTTCTTCCCTCTTTTCCGTTTAGGACTGGGTCGAATGAGAACCTGTAGTTCCCGGTCCACTACCTCTGATTCTGCGGTGGGTGGCAAAGATGTCCCTTCCTTCCTGGTTGGGTGAGCATCCATATCTCCTACCTTATGTTCCGCTAGAAAGGTTAGCTTCTCCGCATTGACTACTTCCATATGCTGTTTATTAATCTCTGCTTCTTCAGTTTTGCTACGCTCTTGTGCTCCAAAGAACTCATCATTTTCTTTAAACATAATTTCTTCTTCTTGGTCCCACCATTCTAACTCAGCTATGATATACATTTCTAGTTGCTCCCCCTTTAAGCCTTTTCTTATGCCCCACCCTTTCGCGGACTCTGAGAAATCTGCGCGCGCCTTCATGTCCTCTTCGGGATTCCGGTACCATAAGGCCATAATTGCTAATGACTATATTCAGGTAAGCTCCTATGTATATATCAAAATCAGATCTAAGCTAGAAAGACAAGAGTTAACTACTGACAGTCTACGCTATCCAATGTGTATAGTTTAGCCTCAGGAGTGAAAGACAACTGAAAATAATATTCAAGTAGTACCTGGCGACAGCAGTGAAGTAAGTGTGAGAGATATACTACACAGTAATCAACAGTAATATTTATCTAAATAAACATTAAAATGCACTGCATACATGTCAAAATGAACATGGCATATATTAGCATAAAATGCAAATCAGTCAAGCAGTTAAATCATCAAACACATCAATGTAAATATGATTAAAGAGTCCAATTATCAATAAATGATTAATGATAACACTAAATGATAGATGATGGTAGTTTTCTCATAAGTTCTTATCTGTTATACTTTTGAAAAGTTATATATGTACTCTGAAACTTCCTCAACTAAAAGTAGCTACATTTGATGATAGTCTATTTTGATGACTGAAGATTACAAGAGTTAACTTTTAAAATCGTATGTCTAGGGTCTAGTACCGGAGTCTATTGAAAGCGAGAAGTCCGAATTCAAATACCGTACGAGAAGCCCAATCTGTCAGAAGTCGGGGTGCCCCACCGGCTAGATGGAAGTATTTTTCACTGGCGAGCAACCCCAAATAGTCAGAAACTGACTAGGGACAAAAACTATATGGCTGAACTATAGATTAAGCCCTGAATATCCAACGTACAGCTCCAAGTGGCTCGTTACAAAATGAAATGAACTGTGCTGAATATTCGCCAAGGAATGGTAAAGAGAAGGTTAGCTAAGATAGATTTTTACGTCTGAATTAAAGTTTAAAGACAACTATCCTAGTACAGGTTTTTCTCCCTGACTGCTCCTTTCCTTGGTGTGTAAGTGAACCCCCACCAATGTACACACACAACACGTATGCACAATTGGAATTAAAATATAACGACAGAACTATGAGTTACAATACTACAACATTTATTTACTAATCATGATCATAGACATCTGATGGTTCAAGATGAGGATGATGAAATCATATACATATTGATATTGATGACAAACATTACGTAACTTTACTTGTTACTTCATCTATCTGGAACTGTGGTCCAGATCCCCACTCTCCAGTAGACTCAAAAAAGAAACAGCTTGCCGGTATTCTGAGGTCTGTCAGTCCTAGCACTACCTAGTTAGTAGTCTCGAGTCTTGAGATCTGTAACATAGGTGCTCCTTGTGAGAGCTTGAAAGAAAGTCAAGAATGTGTTATATCAGTTCTACATCAGCGCAATCCTAATTAAAACATATCATAACACAAACATATACAATGACCAGTCTGGCCAAGTTTATCTTCCAGCTCTACTGTGTTCACCATCCTCCTTCTCCCTACTGTCTTTAGTCTGGGACGGGCTTTTCAATTGTCTCACACGCCTGTAATGATTACATTTCTGCCGCCCCATGTCCATGTCGCTAATACAGAAATTCTGTGTCGTACAGCCGCTCCGTCCAATGTTAGTTTAGCAGCTCACAGGGTCGGTAAGTGTATTATAACAATGCCAGGTCATCCGGGCTTACAAGCCGTGACCAGTAGTTGTGCCAGGTTTCCATGCATTACCGTGGACGCACGCCCACAATACACTGAGAAAGTTTAGCACCATATACCAATTGTGGGTAAGGTCTGTACCCTTACACCTCTGCTTCCAACACAATCATTGGCCAATGTGCCAATGCACAGACAATCGATGGTTAGTGTGCCAATGCGCACACCATAATATAACACTTCATATTGATAGGCTTGCATATGACAAATCAATATACCAAACATGAAATACCCATAAAACATTAATTAAACTAGACATATTATGATACTTTAACATCATAGCATAATGCACTAGTTAGTTTATGAAATTACACATACATACATCCAACATATCCGTAAACATTATATTACTTCAAGATGGACATCTAATGATACTCAACATAATAGCATCAGGCATTATTAATGAGTACTAATATTGTATAGCTACAAAATGAGATATACAACAAGTCTAATTGAAGTTACCACACAGACCAGCCATATTTGCTGAGCTGCCCGGTTTAATCGCACTTAGTTACTGCTGTTGTAAGAATTAAATAAATAGTCAGTTGACTATATTCTGTACAACAAATGCACACACCAAAAACGAGACTAGTCTAGTTTAGAAAGAGATAGCAAGCATCTGCTACGACACCTCAAGTATATCTAGACAAGACCTGCCTTCCATAAGTTTCTACTTCTCAGAAGAGTAGCACTTACAGCACAATGATATTGAACACAGAACTCAGAAAGAACACTCAAGTAACCTATGACAATGATAGTTCTTGCAATAACCTAGATCAGATATAGACTGAAAGTTCATATGTCTAAAAGACTGTTGCATAGTTACTAAGAAATCCTTCATAGAAGCCAACATAAAACTCATGCATATGACTACAAACATTGAGCTGGCTGCCTACCTGTTCTGAAGTCAGACTTAATCTAACATAAAACAGGCTAGGGACCCTTATTTAAGCTGAGTCAAGCAGACCGTATTATCTCCTTGGCATTCCCGTCATAAATTCTTCTTATCTCCTCCTGACAGTAATTGCCCTTATCATTGCAACTGGCCATCACACCTTGCTCCTCTCTGTCTGGTCCCAAGTCCACAGGCTCAGTGTTAATTGTCTTATCAGACCTGGTTCACACCTCCCTGAGTCTGCCAGTCAGAGTGGGCGGGGCTTAGTTTACAGCCCTGGGGCTATTATCTTTCCCTGGGTCAATGTTGTTCACACCTGGGCGATTTTCTACCCCTGCTTATCAGGTGTCATGCCTGGTCGGTTTTAATTACACAGTCCATGGCCCAGTTCATTGTTGATTCAGCATGTCTGGGTCAGCAGTTTCCCAAGGTGTATACTAATTATCTAGTTGCCATTTTACTTGCCATCTGCAAGCTTACGTCATGGCTAGAGGCTTTTTTGTGAATAATCTTACCTCACGACTAGATAATTTTGGAGTAGTGTGATTAATTCATTCTTTCTCAATTTGGCCTCTCAAATTTGGAGACCGAGAAAAATATTCTGGGATGTTAAGGCGGCATTTCATGACAGGACTGACAGAATAAATACTTGCAGACACAGGAAGAGGCCACTGGAGAAGCCAGATTTCTTTAGTATGCTCTAACCAAATGTAATTGGGATTCACATCATACATCACTTGTTGTTTGGGACTGACAGAATTAATAACTTGCAAGATTCTATGCATTTATGAAGTGTGTTAATAATTAAAATATTAACTGTCATTGACCTGCTCCAGGAAAAGAAAATGCACAGAGGAAGAGGCCACTGGAGAAACCAGATTTCTTTAGTATGCTCTGACCAAATGTAAAAAGTAATTCAATTGGGATTCACATCATGCATCAATTGTTGTTTGGGACTGAAAGAGTTAATATTTTTAGGATTCTATGCATTTATGAGATGTGTTAAGAGTTAAAATTGTAACTATCATTTACCTACTGCAAGACTGGTGATCGTATGAGATGGTGAACCATGACCGTCCTCGCTTATCAACTTGGCATATCATGATTGTAATGATGTACCCATGAACCATTATTAATTTACTCAGATTCATGTATGATTTGTGTATATTGAATTGTTAAGTAATATAAGTTTAGTAATGTCATTTGTTTGTGCTTTAATTTCAGGCCAAAGAAAGAGGAGGAGCTAACTCTGCTACCGTGACGCAAATTATCAACATAAATGACGTGAATGATGAGTACCCAGTCTGCTACAACACCATTCTTTCACAGACTGTGCCAGAAGACAAGCCAGCAGATTATGTCGTCACAGACTTGTCATGTATTGACAAAGATGTCGGCACAGTTCTCACTTACACAATAACAAATGGCAATACAAATCTGTTCAAGGTGAATGTGGCCATAGTTGTTTCCTAAGTCACATTTTTCAGTTTTTATGGTTATCTTTAAAAAATTTTATGTGAATAATTTCTGACTTTCTGTTTTTGAAAATTTGCATGTGTTGTTTTCATTTTCAAATAAATTTGTGTTAATCATGTGACATTGCTGTTTCTTGCATCTGATTTTAGTTATTGTGTGAATTAATGAAGATCCAATTCTGCTTCTGAATGTTACCTTCCGAAGGAGCATAGGTCTTCAACCATCTCGTGAAATCAAATGCAGATACAGAAACCAAACATCACATTTCAGTGCTTCTCATTTCATCTTGTCCCTTCACTGTAAGCAGCTATTTCCAAAACATAGAACTCAGAGGAATATTGTTTCACTTCTATGTATATTAAAAAACCTAAGAAGGAGTGCAATTGAGAAGGTACAAGCCTAGTGTGAGGAAATGCAACCTAAATACTAAATGTCATGGCTAGGCAGACCAGGCTCTAAGCCTTGGTTGGGAAGTGGTCAAGGACGGAAGCTCTGACAGGTGGACAGTTAAAGCATTGCTTTGCCGATCCAGCAGCTTCTGCAGCTTGCCTAGTTCCAGACATATGTTAACTTTTCTCTGGAGTAAATTAGTAGGCCATGAGAGGGATAATGCTGCATATCAACACATGGTCTCTAAATTCAGCCCAGTGTCGAAACGTATAACTCCATTTTACTAACTATCATCTGTCAAGATAGCAAGGTGCCAGTTATTACAAAACTCAACACAAGTTTTCCAGATCTTGTTGCTTTTTTACAGATGGATGGCAGTCAGTTAAAATTAAAAGCACATCTGGACTACGAAACATCCCAGAGCCATGGCCTGACTGTTACAGTATCAGATTCTCTACCATCACACAATGTTGTCATTACTGGAACAGTTAACGTTGGCAGTGTCAATGAGGGACCCCCAGTTTTTAACACAGGTAAGTTAACATATATGTTGTATTTAATGGAAACAAGTGCAATCAAATACTGAGGTTCTAGAAAAACTGGGAATTTAAAAAAAAGAATGGGTGAAAGAAATTAAAAGACATAATACACTTATAAAAACCATACTGTAGGGTAAGGTTGAAGGCAAGAGGTAGACAGCAATATAAGTGGGAAGATAACATTAAGAGATGGAAGAACAGCAATCTGACAGAATGTACAATCAAGGCGAGAGACTGTTGGAGATCCATTACAGCCAACCTTCATTGTGGAGGTGGCTCCTCATTGATTGATTGAGAAACAAACCCTAACCATCCACAACATGAATCGTAACAGGTCTTCTCAAGTTAGGGATGTCTTTTGAAGCCCTAAGCCAATCAGAGAAAGAAGTACTAGTTATTTAGACTACAAGCATCTATTTGTTTCTTACATTTTCCCCCCTAGATCCATTTGTGGTAAGTGTGAATGAAGCCCAGGCAGTATCATCTGTAGTACTGACAGTGTTAGCTACTGACCCGGATTCTCCACTCGATATCAATGGTCAAGTCAAGTATTCATTTATGCTGAATAATGGTCACTTCATAATTGACCAAAATACTGGACAGGTAAGAATGAATTAATGATTGTTTTACAGATTAAGTTTTGATTTTAAGCCTTGCTTGTCTTTCATTTCAGCTTTATTATTATGTCTTTCATTTCACCGTTTTGATTATACTGCTGATACAAATTGACACAATTGTTTATTGGCACACTGTGATTAATATATACAGTACAGTTGTTAATGTTACATCGTAATATTAATTACTTAGATTATATGCTTCTTTGTGTGCATATACAAACATGAGAGAATGAGTGAGAGTGAGTGCTTGAGGGAGAGGGAATAATTGAGAAAGAGATCATGCATGTATGCCTCTATGTAATATTAAGATGACTGATTTGAAAAGTTCCCATGTTTTGGTATTCATTACAGATTATAAACTTGTATAGTTTCTGAGGAAAATGCAAAGAATACCATGAATGAACAGGAAAATAGAGTTATTGAAGAAACAAATGAAAACATTAAACTGATAAGAGGAATTGGACATAAACAATCAAGATTTTTTGGGAAGAAATAAACTTGAAAACTTAATGGCAACTGGTAAATTTTATGGGAATAAGAGTCAGGATAAGGCAACGAGATAAATACCAGGATAGCTTGGCCACATGGCATGATGAGGACATGAACACAGCCTTGTGCTGAGAGTGGTGATCTAGTGAGATGGTGAACCATGACCCTCCTTGCCTATCAGCATGGCAGATGATCATGACACCAGTTATCTTGTTCATATTGCCAACGCCTATTGGCATGGCAGATGATCATGACAACAGTTGTATTGTTCATATTGCCAAAGCCTATCAGCATGGCAGATTATCATGGCAACAGTTATCTTGTTCATATTGCCAACGCCTATCGGCATGGCAGATCATCATGACAACAGTTATCTTATTCATATTGTCTGAAATCAAATGATACAAAGTTTTATATCTTTCCTCCAAAATCATTAAGGTTCCTGCATATTCATATATATATATATATCATCATCATTTATCAGGTCCTTTGTAGAACATTGCTCTTTTCAAGGTGCTCTGAAAAGCCTCTCTGGCTATTGGGCAGTATTTACAAACTAAGAATTGTGAAGTGGATGTGTCGGTGTAATGCAGGAAAAGCCTGGCCACCCATTTCCCCTCATGTTCTTGGGCCTAAAATATGTGATGATCTTAACACTTCACATACCGACAGCAGGCTCCAGCTACAGGACTTTTACAATATCGGCACATTGGTGTAACGGTTAGAATTGTATGCCGGGATGGCATAAGCACGGTTGGGCGGGGGTTGGATGCCACCTCATGTCATTCATTATAGGAGGGATAGACTGGCCACCTATTCCTCTATGAACTCAGGACTAAAGAAAATGTGATGCTCCTAAGCCTTCACATACTCACAACAGGTTATAGGACATGGTTTGTGTACTTTAAGGAACGTGAGAATGTTAATTTCTCCCCTGATCCTGGGATAGTCAATTAGATGCCTGGTTTTTTTTGTTTTTTTTTTAAATAAGTGAAAAAATAATAATAGGTGCCAAATTTAGGAGCATTTTTTTTCCTTCGTTCTTCTAGTGCACTAGACTTATTTTTTAGTGTGGATTAGCTTTCCCTATTACCAGTGTCCCTCGCCACCACTTCAACTCTAGAGGTACTTGTAATTTACATCCCCATGTCAAGGATAAGAAGTCAACATTTTAGTCCAACTGCCTCGGCATCATCAGACCAGATTTTTAAGAATGAGAGCTCTTATCCATCCAGCCATGCTGACCTCCACATTTGAGAGAATAAATAATGACAAGTAAATGAGTTAACAGGTTATCTTTTAAGTAGTTTTAATGCCTTTAAAAACTCTCATCATTAGATCCTGCTAGCACAGAAACTTGATCGGGAAACAGCAACAACACAAGTGCTAGTTGTTAAAGCTGCAGACGCAACAAGCTTCAACACAGCAACTGTGTCGGTCATAGTCCTTGACAGCAATGACAACACGCCCAAGTTTACTTCTTCTTCATACAGGTAAACCTTTGTATCTGATTTAGACTCTTTGGCAAGAGCACTAAACTTTAGCTGCAACATCCAACCATTCATGAACAACGCTACAAAGGACTTAGCATGAGTTGATTTAGGACCTGTGCTACATTGGGAGATGAAAGGCAGCAGAAGTTAAGGATTGTTGCCTATCCTTTAAAGGACGTTGCAATCAACCCTTGCATTTTTTGGCTGTTTGTGATTTCTTGGTAAGTTTACGCTCAATAGTTTGCCGTTGCTTTCTGAACAACTGGCGCTCATACTATTGCATGAAAATCAACGCAAGACAGTTTGCTTCCAGATTGCCCACGGCTGTTTTGAATATGGGATTACTAATTGCGCTAGAAACCCCTTTGCCACAGCAGCGATTTGAAAAGAAGACACGCGGATATTGCTGAATATGAAAATCCATGAAAGACTTAGAAACGAATATATCCATTGTGGCAACCCACAATTGCCCACATAGTCATGGGATATTAGAAGGGGAGAGAAGAAGTCCCCATGAAGGGCATATTCACAGTCCATAAATCCAACATAAGATGGCAAATTCATTTCAATGCTTTGCAGAGTCATACTGGTCAGGAAAAGTAACCCCACCTCTGCTGGAAACTGAACCAGGACCACTGTTTTGGCAGGCAAGCACACTTAACTACTATGCCACCATGGTTTTGGTTACTCCATACATGAAAAAAAAAACATTTGAAATTGCAGTGATTTTGAACATAATTTATCAATGTAAGATAATTTGTGCTTGTTGTAGAATTCTTTCAGTGAATAACATTAGTAAACACCTGACAAATGGTCTGAAGTCTCAAAGTGCTCATTGCTATGGTATGACAAATAGTGTGATTAAAGGACACCTGTAATATATAATGACAAATGGTGTGATTAATAGGTAAAGGAAGGCAGTGAAAGAAGCCTCTGAACAGTCCTGCAACATGGTGTGGAAACATATCAGTACATGAATTTATACATTGTGCTAGAGAGAAGGAATTATAGGGAGGCAAGTTCACCTTTTGCCATTTGGCAAGGTACTTGATAGTGATGAGCACTTTGAGACTTCAGACCATCCATCTTCATTCATCTGTCAGTACCAGATAAATCAAATCTGATATACATTGGCTGGCTCCGTGGTGAAGGGGTTACAGATGCTAGTAACACATCTGCGAGCAATTTCACAGCAGACCACCTTGCATTGGATTTTTATGAACTTGTATGGGTGCCAGTCGTTCAGAAAGCAATGGCACGCTACTGAACATAAACTTGCCAAGAGATCCAAACAGCAAAGAAAAAGGCTGGGGTTGATTGCAATGTCCTGTTAAGGATATGCAACTAACTTTTAATACACATTGATGGGGTAGAAGTTCCCAACTATGCTGGTACATAGGCTTCAAGAGATTATTCAAGAATGAGAGAATAAAAACTGCTTCATCTTCTAACTGGTAGAAATAATGCTCTGGCTGCAATAAAATTTTAAAATCTTAATTACATTCTTCATCCATGTCACAGTAATGTAATAGTGAACTTAACTGTGTTCCTCTATTGAGGGGATTGTTTCTTGTTATGTAAAGCAAAGACTGGTGTTAAATTTCTTGAACACATCACTCTTCTATTCCAGATTTGTGACCTGTCCATAATCTGATTCTTGGGAAAATAATTTGCTCATTTTCCCTTGCCTTCCTCATCCACATGACTGGTTTGTGTCCAGTGACTTTGATAGCAATTTATGGCTGCCAAGATATGGGTATTGCCTTGCTCTGTTCATGTACAGAATTTTTCACTATTTCTTATGGCTGCTGCATCCTCTGAACTGCATTTTCCACTCTTTTGTGCATTGACAGTCCTTCACCACTAGGAGGTGCAGTTAGGATTTAGCACGCTGTGGCCATGATTGGTGCAAGATTCACACATACCGTGAATATTCTGTTAGCATGAAAATATGCAAAATATAAACAATTCTGAGCTTCTGTATGTGGCATGACGCATGCAACTAGTTAATAATTTGAACTTTATAATTTATACCATTAATATTTGCAGTGCAACAGTGTCAGCATCTAGCCTACCTGGCACATCTATTTTAACTGTAACAGCGACAGATTTGGACGACCCAGGAACTAGTGGTTATGGAACAGTTTTGTATGCACTTTGTGAGTTAAAATGTTGTTTGTTCTCCAATTATTATTTGATGCTACATTTTCTTTGACAATTGGCATTCCTTATTCACAGTGTACAAATATTCAGAAATGCAGATTATCATGAGAGGGTGGTGTAGTATTATATCAGGACAGTATTGTGCCATGGTACAAACAATTAGACATAGTATAACAACAGGAGATAAAATTTGGGTTCATCGTTTTGAGCCAGAGACAAAAAGACAGTCAATGGTGTAGCATCATCCCCAATCACCAGCGAGGAAAACACTCAAAACAACTCCATCTGTCGGTAAAGTCATGCTCACTGTTTTTTGGGACATTGATGGGGTTATTCTCGTGGATGAGCTGCCAAAAGGTGGAACCATCAATTCGGAAATTTGCATCAATCAATCAATCATGTGCCATGCCGGAAAGCGTGGGCGGTCATGATTCGCCATTTCACTCGATCACCAGAGTCGTGGATCAGCTCAGTGTTCCTGTCTCGTCCATGCCATGTGGCCAAGCCATCCAGGTATTTTCCTCTTGGTCTTCCTCTTGGTCTGTTCCCCTCGATCTTGCCAGCTGTCACCAAGTTCTCCAGTCCATTTCTTCTCATAACATGTCCAAAAAATTTTGACTGTCTACGTCTAATTTCTCTAATCAATCTACGATTTTCATTTGTCTCTTGTAGTACTTGGTCATTGGTTTTTCTATCTGTCCATGGTATTCTTTGCATTTTCCTCAGAAACCACATTTCTGCAGCCATCAGATGTTTTTCAGCTTGACTGCACATTGTCCAAGTTTCACATCCATACAAAAGAACAGGCTCTATGTATCCCCTCAACACTCTTTTTCTCGTTTCAATTGACATCATTTTATTGGTCAGAATGTTTTTCATCTTGCTAAAGGCTACCTTCGCAATGGCGATTCTTGTTCTAATCTCTTCAAGGCATCTGCCATCAGATGTTATGACTGTTCCGAGATAATTGAACCGATTCACTTGCTGAAGAATATTCCCATTTACTTGTATATTACATTGTGGTACTTCGTTCTTCCTAGTGACGACCATAACCTGTGTCTTCCTACAATTTAATTCCAACCCCAGCTGCTCACTGTGTACAACCACAGCGTCTACTAATTGTTGCAGATCCTGTGCATTGTCTGCAATCAATACTGTATCATCTGCATATCTAATGTTATTTATGTTTCGTCCTCCAATGCTGATTCCATTTAGGTCTTCTACATTTCTGAAAATATTTTCACTGTATAAGGAAAAAAGATATGGAGACATTACACATCCCTGCCTAACACCTCTCTTAATAGGTTGGTATTGTCCTACTTCATTATCAATTCTTATGGCAGCTTGTTGTTTCCAATATATGTTTTTTATAAGTCTAATGTCTTTCCCATCAATTTGTAGATCTGCCAGCATATCCACAATGTTGACATGTCTTACTCTATCAAAAGCCTTTGTGTAGTCAATAAAGCAAAGATGTATATCCTTGTTTACTTCTAAAGCACGTTCAATAACTGTTCGCAGCATATACACAGCATTTACTGTACCCTTTCCTTCTACAAAACCACATTGTTCTTCCCCTATTTCAGGTTGTATTTTCTTCCTCACTCTTTGCATGATAATTCGTAACAAAATCTTTGTGATGTGACTCATTATACTAATTGTTCTATGTTGATCACATTCTAAGGTTCCTGATTTCTTTGGGATTGCAATAAATACAGAATTACATAATTCAGAAGGTATATCTCCAGTATCATATAATGTGTTCAGCAGTCTAGTGACTTGCTCTAGTCCAAATTCTTCTAAAGCTTTAATCATTTCTGTTGTGATGTTATCTGCACCGGGGGTCTTGCCAGCTTTCATATGCTTAAGAACATTTTGAACCTCCATCTTTAAAATTGCTGGTCCTTCATTCATTATTAAATCTAATAGCATACTGTTCCTCTCTGTTATCATTATACAGGTCTTTCACATAATCTGTCCATATATGTAGAATCTGATCTTTTTCTATTATGATTTTGCCATCTTTAGTTCTTAGACAGCCTGTTGATGTACTTGTTCTTTTATTAGTAAGTTCCTGAATCCTTTTGTGCACTAATTTGGTATTTTGACTGTTGTGTTGTTTTTCAATTTCTAAGCACTTTTCCTCAAGCCATGATTCTTTTGCCTTCCTACATAATATTCTGACTTGTCTGTGAATTTCTTCATATTTGGCAGGATTATTTTTGTTGAGTCTTCTTGTTTCCATTAAGTGTAAAATTTCCTCAGTCATCCATTTCTTACGACCCCCCTTCTTTAATTTTGGAATAGTTGTTTCTGCAGCCATATTGATTGAATTCTTTAACATTTCCCATTGATCATCCACATCCTGGAATAGGATCTCTAGATCAGACAATATTTCAAATCTGTTCTGTACTTCTATGTTGAATTTGTTTTGTATTTCCTTGTCATTACTCAATGTACACAAATCATATTTAGTGTTCCCTGTTGTATACTTGACTTTCTTCAACTTTATCCTCAATGTTCCTGTGAGTAATCTGTGGTCACTATAACAATCAGCACTGGGAACTGTTTTTGCTACTGTTAGGGCATTTCTAAATCTTCTGCTAATGAGAATGTAATCAATCTTGTTTCTAATCCTGCTATCAGGACTCCTCCAGGTCCATAATCTTCTAGGGTGTTGCTTGAACCAGGTGTTTCCTACAATCATTTCCTGTTCTTTTGCCCACTCTACTAGTCTGTATCCTCTTTCATTTCTCTCTCCTAAACCATAGTTTCCTACTGTGTATCTATCCCCTTGATTTCCTACTTTTGCATTGAAGTCCCCTATTATAATGTTTATTTCTGAATTTTTACATTTCTTTAAGGCAGACTCTATGTCATTATAAAATTCCTCTACACTATCTTTACTGGACTCTCCTGTTGGGGCATATACTTGAATAACATTTATGTTAAAAGGTCTGCCACTCAATTTAACTAGTAGTACTCTGTCCGACACGGCCCAATATCCCTGAACAGACGTTGATGTTTTCCGGTCCAAAATTATTGCCACTCCCCTATGTCGATCCTCACCTCCAGAATAAATAATCTTAAAATCTTTATGTATCTTGATGCCTGCTCCTGTCCATCTCGTTTTGCACATACCTAATATATTAATTTTTTCTCTTTGAATTTCTTGTGTTATGTTCTCTAATGTTCCGTCGTTGTTTAACGTCCTAACGTTCCATGTTCCTAATTTTAATGTCTCTGTCCTTGTCTTGCGATGATCAGTCTTTAAGCGAATCATAATAAACTAGGCAATTTCAAAGAGGTAGTTTGCCGTTGCTTTCCTCTATGGCAGTGACCATACTGGCCGGATGACCACAATCAGTGTCTCTCGAAAGAGAGAAAGCTTGCCGTCGCGAAACTCGAGACCATAACCAACAAATATCTGTCGGCTGCCCTCATAATTTCATCCACCACCTGCCTTCCGTGGCTTCTTTTGAACACTTCCAATTAACGAACACGAAATAACATCACATAATCCAAAGGAAAAACACTATCCACACGAATTTCACGGGAATTTCCATAAGGAATCCACAGAAAAACACTGAACAGCTTCTCCCCCAAGACAACGAGTCATCGCGTCGCCATTACACCGGAAGCATCAAAACACTCATAAAACTCAATCAATGCCACTGCAGGGTTAGGCCTCACAAGAATCGAGAGCAACTGCTTCTCCTTCAGACAATGCACGTCCTCACACAAGTTTACAAACAAGGAAGGCAATCGACTATGTAATACTCTTTACACATATTGTACAATATTTTATGTGTAATGTTCTTATTAAAATTGGATCAGTAATAACAAATTCTTTCCATATTAACATTGTCATTATCTTTGTAAGTTGAACTCCATTAGTTTTTAAGAATATTTTGTTTATACATAAGGCTTTCTGACCTCTGGACCAGTGGATGTAATGAGAAACATTTTGTTTATGTTATCAAGAGTGGTGTGATCCAAGGGTTAGGATGCCTGCCTGACACATCATCATGTGTGTTCTATTCCTTGGCAATGCAAGGGTTTGTTGCTTATAAAAACAAAAGTAAAATTAAAGAAGACTTTTCATATCTGTAAGACTGGCAAAGAGGTTACAGACACAATTCATAATCCCTCATACCGCATTTGAAACACAGCTTGGACAATTTGGAAGCAGACTTCCCTGCATTAGTTTTTATAAAATGGTATGAGTGCCAGTATTTCAGAAAGCAATGTCAAACTACTGAATATAAACTTGGTAGGAAAACAAAAAATAGCTAAAAATGCTGAGGTTGACTGTGACGTCCTGTAAAGGATATGCAACAAACTAACTTACATGCCTTAATGTATATTGGGATTTTGATGCTAGCTCCAAATTTATATAGACCAGTCGGTACTCACTGAGTGATGAGTGATATCTCAGTACCCTCCTTTACATGCTGGCTCCTTGGAGAAGGGATTACAGGCGCAGTTCGTAATCCTGCATACCAATGTTTGAAACACAGCTGCAGGCGATTTAGCAGCACACTGTCATGCGTTAGTTTTTTACGAAATAATATGGGTGCTGGTCGTTCAGAAAGCAATGGCGAACTATTGAGTGTAAACTTGCCAAGAGATTACAACAGCAAGAAATGCTGTTGTTGACTACGTCATCATGTTAAGGATATGCAACTAACTCCTTTACATCCCATAATATTTCCTGGTACCCTGTGGGGATTTGACCACATGACCACCAGACCAGCAGGCAAGTGTGCTGGCCAGTAGATGTCTCGCCTTTGTTGAATATCAGAGGTGAAATAAAATCCCTAGCCTGTACACTGCCAAGCGGCCCTTGGGCAAGAAGTCTTATTGGTTTTTTTGGAAAACCCTTCCAGCAGACACCAAATAGTCCAATATCATCATTAAGTGCCCTGCGAGCTGTCGTAAGCATTCATGTCTTTCCAGAAATCTCAGGCTTTGGTGTTCTGGATCAGCTCTGCTGATGATGTTCATCCAAGCCACCATCTAAATCCATCCAGCATCATTTCTCTCTTGGTCTGCCTCTGCCTCTCTTCCCCTTGATATTTCCAGTCGTCACAGTGTTGTCCAATGCTTCTCTTTTCATCACATGACCAAAGAAAACTGTTTGTATCTTTCATATTGTTGTATATATTGTTCTAGTTTCACTAGCCGCTGTCAGAAAATTGTTGTTAGTTACTCTAGCAGTTCAAGGAATTCACATTCATTTCAGGAACCACATCTCTGTTGCTTCCAAGTTTTCCTAATTTGTTAAGCAAGAGTCCATATGTAATAATAATTTTTAAGTTTTGTGTGTGTGTAATATTAACATGAAAACCTTGTTTTATTTTAGCTGGACCAAGCAGCTTTTCAATTAATTCAGCCACTGGAGTTATTACCAACATTGCATCACTAAGTACAAGTTTGGGTTCAAACTCATACCTACTTACAGTCACAGCTATAGGTGAGTAGTAAAGCTGTTGTTATTTCACCCATGTCTGGAGCCTGAAGGAAAGCAAAGAACAGTAACACTGTAACCAACCATACATGTTGTATGAGTCAACTATGGAGGGTTGGAGCTTGGGGTTGGCTTCTCCATCTCATTGAAAACTTTAGCTGCAGAATTAATCCTACAATGAACAAGTCTAAAGATTCAGACAAATAAATCAGTCGATCAAAATTCAACCAACAACAAACTAGTCTAAAAATAATAAATCGATCAAAATCCAACCAACAATGAACAAGTCTAAAGATAAAGACAAAATAATAAATCAATCAGCCAGGGAAAAGGAGACTGTTCCAGAAGATGTAGGACATGATGCAGACAAGTTGCACAGAGTTGATTAACTTCCTGTCATCAAGGACAATCTCCAGAATTGACCTGGAGTGTTAAACCTGTGTATTAAGAGAATTAGAGACATGAGGAGACCTGCGAGATGAGATGCCTGAGGAGAGCTGCCAACTTAACAATCCGAGACAGTAAGAAATGCTGTTATCAGACAGACCGTGGGATCAACACCTTGTGCCACATTTATTGAAAGACAGAAGATCAAGTGGTTTGGCCATGTCGTTAGAATGTAACACCAGCAACTACCATCACTGGTCTTACATTAAAGATCATCTGCGATGAGACCAAGAGGACGTCCAAGAAGAAAATAGATTGACGACATCAAAGACATTGTACAATCACATGGATTGACACTATCTAGTGCCGCCGCACTGGAGCACAAATTATTCCTCCCCACGACACTTGTCGGCAGAAGTGGAAGATGATGATGATGATGATGATGATGAGAGACATGGGGAGAACATTGATGGAGCTGTGATAGATAGCAAACGATAGGATGGCTTGGAGTGGGTTGGTTCAGGCCCTAGATTTCAACGGGGAAATTGAGGTAGAAGAGATTGAGAAAGGTATTATGAGGGGCTTCAAATGGAAATCTTAAAGGGGTGATAGAAATTACAATAACCATGGCATTGTCTTGTAACCTGTCAATATTGTTGTTAAGGATGTCAAGAGTGTTGTCTTGTGACATCATGGTGCAGACGAACATGGTGACGTCGTAAGGACAGTTTAAAGATGGGCGCCCCACTTTTGACATGCACCAAAGAGAATAGCTATAATCTGTGTTGACTGGTTGTCAAATGCTTCTGGAGTTTCTCTATGTCACTCACAATCACGATCCTGTTAAGAATTTAGCTCAGAGTCTGACTCGGTGTACCTTGTTGGTGCTGCTGCTACAATGTAGTTGATTGAGACAGTCATTGCTCTCTTTTGGTGTCTCCGATGTCTGCTGAGACCACTTGTCTGGGTACACATGGTGCACACTCAGCTACTTCTCAGATGTTATGTGAACATTGCTTAGTGAATGCGCGAGCCTCAAAATGGGCTCAGGGAACATGCGTGTCAGCTGACCAATTCCACCGTCTGTTTTTGTTGATTTACTCATCGGTGTTTTATGGCTTTACTGCAGTTCACCCCATTTTTTCTTGTATGTTTTTTTTTTATGGATAGAGTTGTCACAGTTTTTTTCTGTTTTGCTTTGTTGTATTTTTGGTTTAAACAAGGTAATATGCTGTTGAGTCCTACTTTATTATAATTGGTATATTTTGAGTCTCTTATTATTTGAGATAATGAATTGTTTATTTATTTATTCATGTCTTTTGAGCAGTTCTGGTTTTCATACAATGTTTCCCATCTTCTCCACACACATGTTTAGTGTTATACTACTCTATTCCACATTGTTTAGATTAAATATTCTTGCTAATTTTGTTATTGAACATATGACTGGCACCTTGCCGTCTTGACAGATGAAAGTTTGTAAAATGGAGTTATACCGTTCCATAACACAAAGCCTGGGCTGAATTTAGAGACCATGTGTTGCCCTTGCAGCATGATCCCTCTCTCGACCTATCTTTTCACAAACTAATAAGCAGTTATAATTTCCATATGATGTTTTCCCATGTTGAGGAAGGCATGGTTCCTGTAAGAAGCGGCAAAGGTCATCCATCATGAAGATGAACACATTATAATAAACATTATTATATACTTTGGGCATGATAATGAGGCAGGGGAACTGACAACAGATCAGGAGACTTTCCGATAGTCCATGATAAGAGCGATGTTCTGTAAAAGATCAGATGCATTATAATGATGTCTTTTCGATCTTCTTGGATAAATGTAGTGTTATACTTTTATATTAATACTTTGTAGGTTAAAAATTCTTGCTATTTCTGCCTTTGAAATTAAAACTTGTCACAAACTCAAACAAAACTTGTCACAAACTGAAACTTTCTAATATTTTACTTTAAGTGTTTGCTTTCAATGTTTATTATTTCTGTGTTGTCAGATAGTGGTGGCTTGCAAGGAGCTCGTACAGGTTCCGCATTAGTGACCATTTCTGTAATAACTATCAACCAGTATGATCCAGCATTTAATCCTGTGGTAACATCAGTTACAATCACTGAGGGACAGTACTCAGTTGGGGACGTCATCACAACTGTAAGTTGTATTTGGGTTTTATTATGTAAACGCTTAATGTGTTTCCATTATGGCATCTTAACCTTTGCTAGTGTGTGCCTGTATTGCCATTTTGTGACTGTATTGCTAGTGTGTGCCTGTTGAGTTATTTTCCCAGGTTGAGAAATAAAAGACACTTTCCCTTACTAGTTGACATGTAATGTAAAGGTTAGCATTTTATTTGTTTTTTTAATCCAAAGCTTTACCAAGGATCACAACTTGTGAGATGGACATTCTGGCCCCTTCACCACCTATTCTTTCTTTTCTGGGTGTACACTTTTAGTGTTAGTTGTATATCATTTACCAGACATAGCAGACAACCACAGCATTTTTTGGCGGTTGGTGAAAATAATCCTCTCCTGTCTTGATCCCTGCCCCTTTCCATCTTGTCTCGCACATTCCTAATATATTACTCTTCTCTCTTTCCATTTCTTGTTTATTTCTTATAACGTCATTGTCATATAGGGGACTAACTTCAGTTTATGTCGTACATTTCGCCATAACGTCGTTTTGAGGCTGGCAATCAGGTTGTTGATATTGGTATAGTGCATAGTTTACCTCCAACCACGGTAAGGACAATTCATGCAGGTGCTGAAAAAATCAAAGAGGGTGCTAAAAACTTACCCCTTTAAGTGCTTCCAAGATCACTTGTACCACAACCAATGGAATATGCCTGTGAGCAAATTGGTTATCCAAGAGAAAGCAAAGTCTCTCTGTGAAGATCTAGCTAAGAAAGCGGGTGAGAGCAGTACTAGTAGTGCTGGTGATAGTTTTGGAGCGAGTCGTGGTTGATTTGAGGGCTTTAAGAAGCATTCACACCTGCACAACATTCAGACAACAGGTGAAGTGGCGAGTGCTGATATTGTAGCTGTAGAGCGTTTCCTGCAGAGTTAACGGTCATGATTGAAGAGAGTGGTTACTGTGCAGCAGACATTGGACAAATTTTTTGTTCAAGCAGAGAAGAGGCAGGAAGAGGTTATAGTTTCATCCTCAGATGAAGAGGCAGAATTTAATGCCTCTACGTCCCAATAACTCTACCATTCGCCCTCCAACCCACCTCTATTTAGCTAATAAATATCAACAACCATCAAAATAAACATTACATAATACACTGTATTTCATTTAATTCTATGGGAAATAGTGTTTTGTTATACGTCGTTTCACGTACAGTCGCATTTTCCAAGAACGTAACCACGACATTAACTGGGGCCTTCCAATATAGAAATGTGAGACTAGTACCATATCAAGTCATTCAGTACTTCAGATCCCTTGATGACCTGATGTTTTAGTTTTAAAAGTACAGACTTTTGTGTTTTTTGTTGTTGTGTGTTTTGAGTAACACAAACAGGAGGCATAGGTTTATTTTATCTTAATCCACGAAATAAAAGATAGTTACCTTGTCAGTTAAAAGCAAATACACTTGATCATTGTGTATTTAAGGTAACAGTGTCTGATGCTGACCCTGGTGTGAATGGAGACTTTGATCTAAACTTTGTAAGTCCTCAAAGCAAGTTCTTGTTAACCCAGAGTGGAAAACTAGGACACGTCGTCCTTGCCCAGAGTCTGGATTATGATAGAGGGGATACAGCATTCACACTGGAAATCAGAGCCACAGGTCAGCTTTGATATGTGTCTTCTTTTTTTTCTTCTTCTTCTTCATCTTATTTTTCTTCTTCTGCCTCATCTTCTTATTCTGCATCATCTTTATTATTTCCCTGCTGTGTTTTTTCAGCGTGAGATGGTTTTATCTTTTTTAAACTATTGTAAAGTACAATAAATCGTTTTACATGTCCATATTTGAATTTATAATCTTAGATCCATATGTTTGATACCTGGATGGCACACAAGAGGTCAGCATTACTTCAGCCATCATCACTGTCTCAGATATCAGGTTTATGAGCCTCATTTGACCCCAGAGTCAGACTGGTTGGCAAAAAAAAATACAACCCTGCAGATACTAGGGATCCAGCCTGAGACCAGGATGTTGGTAAGTGGGTGCATTAGCTACAGTTTCCATGCCATGAAAGCATGCTGGGCATGTGTTCTGTGGTGAAGTGGTCAAGCCGTTTATCTCGTGCTCCGAAGGTCGTGGGTTCGATTCCGGGCCGCATCCTTCGGTTTACGAGTTAAATGTTTCGGAGACTCCTGTGGGTCGTCGCTAAAAGCTACGGAGTTTGTGCTTTGTGCGATGCTTTCTGTGCTGCGGAAAGAGACCGAGCCATATGGGATAAAACCCGGTGCAATGAAGTCGACCTTTTTTTTGGTAAGCTTATATTTCCATGAACAAGCAGCTTGGGAGGATGATCTGGTCTGTATCATGCCATCTGCCTTATTTCCTAGAACATTATCTGCTACCCATTCTATAAGGTTGGATTGAAAAATAATTCCACTCAATTATAAACTTTACACCTGGACTACCACAGTGAGATGAGTCAAGAACTGACATCACAGCACTGAGGAAATTCCCAGACACTCCGTCCACTTCAACAGCCAGCGAGGATACTAATGGTACCTGTTGCAGTCTGATTATGTGGCCGTCTGGCCTTTCCTCTGAGTACCAAGTGTCAGCCAGATTCTCGGGTCACTCTTTGTCGCATCAGTCTTTCCAGGCCATGCTGATTTATCTGTTCTTCCACATTGTATACATGATCCCAAATTGCCCTGACCACATCTGCCTTATTGTGCACCAATCCCCCACAAATCCAGCCAGTTGTCCACCTGCTCTTTGCCCACCACACCAGCATGTCATGGGGAAAAAATCCAACAGATGATCTTTGTCTTTGATTTGACTACCAGATCAACAGGTGAGCACCCTAACCAATACTCTACTTTAGCTCCTGTTCAAAGTATCAGTCTTATTAATTTTTGTCCAACAGATACTACAAGTTTTCTGTTATAAGTATTGCTGTGTTTTTATAATGTAGACAATATAAAATAACATAAAGTAATGCGGCTTTACAGAACAAAATTACGGCAAACACAGGACGTTGTGGTGATTAGCCTTCATTGGTAAACAAATAAAAACACAAAACACGACATATAATCACGGAGAAGACCCTCCAGTGTCTACATACAAGGGCTACAGTGATTACTTTCATAAGGTAGTCATGGTTGTTTAATTGCTAAATGCTCACCTGCCAGCCTGGTGGTCATGAGTTCAGATTTTTCAAATAGACCTGAGCTCCCAGATTGTTCCAGTCTAAAATGGGTACCGGGAAAATGCTTTAGGAAGTAGAGGCAGCCGGCAAGATGCTGACCACACCCACAGAGTGCCCAATGGTTTATACAAATATGGGTCTGACACTGTGTGCCCAGTGTGCCTTACAGCATGTGAAAGGGACCTTTGCTTGCTATGCTTTTATAATCATGAAAATGTATCTTACTCCTAGCATCATAAATATGAGCTTGTGTGTTATCTTTTATGATTTTGTAGATTTATATGTAACCAGATATTTAAATTATTTGCAGATCATGGTGTACCGCCACGTACTAGCACAGGAACCATAGTGATTGTAGTTAATGATGTTAATGACAATGCGCCACTTTGTCCTGGAGTGATAAATGTGGCCAGAATTGAAGGAGAAACAACCATTGCCACTTTGGTTTGCTCTGATGCTGATCCTGGCAGTATTCTGTCATACATGATCATAAGGTGTTTATCTGTTTTGGTTTTAGTTCAGTTTTGATTGAATTTCTTGTGTACACTCATGACATTAGTGACAATATCTTCTTGTTGAGGAAACTGCTTTTTGAAGAAGGCAATCCGGTCAACATGAAAACCAAGAATGGAAAACATTCTCTGTTCCTACCTTTGTGTTGATCAGATTACTGTCTTCACACTCCCAGTTAAATATTCTTGATTTTTGTGTTTTTGTTTTTCCCTTCGTTGAAAAAGACTGGTTGAAACGTTAGCCTTTATCTGTATGTTTTTTTCCTTTTGTCCATCTTCCTAGTAATATTTTGTGTTTATTGTTACCCCAGCATTAGCAAATCAAACCCCTTTTTTGATTACATACATTGGTACATCACATATTTTCCTGTAAAGAAGTCAGGCAGTTCTTTGGTCTGTTAGAGAGTAACTGACCAATGTGTGGCCATTTGTTGTGGTAAAGAGTGAACTAAAATCATATTGACAGGTAAAGGCAATAAAGGTTTAGATACCACACACACACACACACACTATTCATGATGTTGATGAATCGTGAAACTATTTATTATTCTGTATATTTATGTGCTTATAATTTCAGTATGACATTATATAGCATTCTCTCAAAGTGACATCTTTGTCTAGCACAACTCCCAGCACCATTTCACCAAAAGTGTCAACAAATGGAGTTGTGACTGTAGCTCCCTCAGTTCTCGACTATGAAAGAAGCACTTCTCACAACATTGTTCTCCTGGTAGGAATGTTTGTTTTTTTTTAACTTCTGTATATATACTTGTTTGTTTGGAGTCATAGTAGCATAGTGGCTAGATACTTTCCGGTGGGTATGGGTTTAAATTTTCGTTGAGGCAGATTTGTAAAAGTACCTGGGCTCGCAGGTCGAACCAGAATGAAATGAGTACCAGAAAATGTCTTAAGATGTAAAGGCGACTGGTATGATAATGGCCACATTACTCACTGATTTAGGGGGGGGGGGGGGGGGGGGGGCCTGAGTGGCCTCGAGATATGGTGTCCATCTTGAGTGCTGGAGGTCCTGGGTTCAAGCCCCAGTGAGGGCCAGGATTTTTTCTTGTGGACTTCAAGTAATAAAATTTCCCCTGGTCTCTGGGTAGTGAGATAGGACGCTCGTGTGTATTGTTGCGCACGTAAAATATCCCTTAGCCGTTGGAAATCGAAAAAGAGTAGCCTATTGGCTCTGCCTGGGCCAAATTTTGAGTTAAAAATCTACCCAAAGTATTTCAGGATCCTCGCCGGTGCTACGGAGTTCGTGCACTGAGCTGAGTAGAACGGAGCACTTATGGGTTACATCCTTGTGCTGTGATGTTGATCGGTCGACTAAGCTAAACTGAACTAAACTTATTGCCAATTTAGCTATAAATATATGTGTCAAGCACCATATACCCGGTGCACCTTAAGGTGTGTAAAAGGGTACTTTACTTTTACTTACTTACACCCATGAGCACCTAGTGGTGTAAAAAATAAACAAAATGTGGGGCTACCACCATAAATGTAATATGCCACAAGATGTGTGAAAGGGTACTTTACTTTTTATTTACTAAGTATCATTAATCAGAAATTCAAAACAAGGTATTCCTTTAGTGAATTTAAACACAGAATCCACAAACAAATGGTTGCACAATGTATTTGTAGATTTATATGTTATTTTGTGATTAATGGGATAACAAATGCAACGCATTCAAACAATCTCATCTTGTTTCTCTTGTACCTTGCTGTGTCGAGGTGAAGTATAAATAGTGGGAGAAAGCCCATTTATGGGCTTCATGTATCAAGATTCCCATGGACTCCACTATTCCCTCTGTCCATCTTTTATGTGGTCGGCGTCTTCTTCTGCGTCCATTTGGTCTGTACTTCATTGCTTGTTGTGGTGTACTGTTAGTTGGTAACCTACTTATATCCAATGAGTTGGTTTGCCTTATTGCATCTATTTTCAATCTCCTCTTCTGATTTGCCATTTAATGATATTATACTTCCTAAGTATTTGAAGCTCTTAACTTGCTTCAGGGAGTGTTCTTTTAGATGAATCTTTGTTGTTTGTTCTTCTGTGGTTACAGTCATTACCTCTGTTTTACTGGTGCTAGTTTTCAAACAATATCAGAGACTACGTGCTTCAAGTATTTCAGCCAAAATATAATTCATTTATTCACTTCACATGATATATAACTCTGTAGTATACACCTGACAAGATGCAGTGAAATATACCAGGCAATAAATCATGCAACCTTTTGCCGGCTCTGTGGCAAAGGGGTTAAGAATGCAGTTCATAATCCTGCATACCACGTTCACAACACAGCTGCAGGCGGTTTGGAGCAGCCCGCCTTGCGTTGGTTTCTATACAATGGTATGAGTGTCGGTCGTTCAGAAAGCAATGGCAGACTACTGAACATAAACTGGCCAAGGAATCACACACAGCCACAACATGATGGAGTTGACTGCTACGTCCTGTAAAGGATATACAAATAACTTTGTGGCTTTTGTAGTTGAATATCATTAATCAGTTTACAATAACTCACACTTGTAACCACATTTCTACATTCTGGAAACAAGTTTAACATGAGTGTGTTTTACACCAAAAACCAGGTTTTGTTTGCTTGCTACATATTGATCGAATCTGTGAATTTAAACTGGGTGAATCTTTCAGTTTTATACTGATTGAATCTTCCAATTTTATACTGATTGAATCTTCCAATTTTATATTAATTGAATCTTTTAGTTTAAAATGATTGAATCGTTCCATTCCATTTGTTTTCTTTGTCCAAGGTTCAGGACAATGGTACACCTACTAAAAGTACTTCGGTGACTATCAACTTGCAAGTCATTGATGTGAACGACAATGACCCCACCTTGACAGGCCCTTTTGCTTTCAGCATCTCCGAGTCAGAGAAGGCAGACACTACTGTGTTATACAAAGCTGTGGCAAGTAGCAATGACGGGCCGACAGATGTCATCACTTTCTCACTTTCAGACACGACTTATTTTGATATTTCACCAAGTAATTATACGTTTCAGCATTTCAATTAACATAACTATTTTTTTTTGTACTTTCTTTAGATATTTGAACTTGTGGATAGAAGATGTCTGGTCTTGATCGGACAAATCAGAACAGATTGAAAGTATGTGTATGCCTATAAATGTGTGAGTGTGAGAGAGAGAGTGCCTGTTACCATACAAGCATGTTGGTGGTTTTCATGTTAAATGTACATGACAGTTGTACATAACCTTAACATTGTAGTTGAGAAAAAACTTCAGAAAAATAATAAAATATGCATTAATAAAATCTTTTATTCTGCAAGGTGTGGAATGCGCCTGGCCCTGCAGCCAGCAGGGCTAGGATCGGCTAGCCTCACCCAGGAGGGGTGAATAGCGAAAATTAGTAGCCTGCCGATGACCCGCAGACTACACAAGTCAACCCCAACCTCCACATGGTGCAGACCGGGCAGCCATGGTCGCGAGGTCATGGGCTAACGGGGCTATGGCTCGCCATAGGGGATGGACTCCCTGTGGTCAGATTAGTGTCCTAAACCTGCGACTGGCCTAGCAAGCCAGCAGGGGATCTTCATACTGCTCATAGAAAAACTAAGAAGTATAAACGGACTACACCTCGACACCGCAAGGTACAAGGGGAACATGATGAGATGAGATGAAAATCTTATATCAATAGTTTATCCTTACACAACACTCTTTGTTGTTCATAGCTGTGCTAATATGATTGGATACAGTCTTGTTTCAGCGAGATTATTGTACTTTGTGAAGGTGATCTTAATGGAAATAAAAGATGCTTCAAAATAAAATGTAAGTATCTGCCCTGTCACAGAAAAGAGAGTTAAGTCTCACACACACACAAACACGATTAGGTGCTAAAAAGATAATAGTTTTTACACCTAAATTAACTAATAGGAAACACACTAATTTTGCATAATAAAAACGCGTCAGACGCAGGCTTTATATATAGGCGTCATATAGTAATCCAAATGATAGAATTTCATTCAGGCATGGAATGGAACATTGAGACATACATTGCGTTTTGAACAGCACACTCACAGAAGCCAGTAGACATTTAAAAGAACCATTAGGATCCACACCAGGACTTACAATGTAAAAGTTGGAGCATCAACACCAACTATAGACAGCGCACGCACCCAAAACAATACATACTCATACCATTCAGGCCATTCCTGGATCAGCAGTAATTAGCGGGGAACGAGGGAAAGACGGTTTAACATTTGACACATTTCGTATGGCCAGCAGTGCATTGGTGACGAACACTCCCCTGTATGAAAGAAGGTAGAAGGGAGTGCGGCTGGCTATTGGAATATGGTGTTATGTATGTGGATATGCAGTACTGTGAATAAAACCTATTGCTGAGTTTGACTTCAACCAAGGCTTTGTTTGGTTATTAGAGAAAGAAAGAGAGACACAACGACAATGTCCATGTCACAGTTATACGAGTTAAGAATCAAGTAACAATGCAATCAACTCAACTTCAAGTCAATCCATCATCATCTGTCTACTCACCCTGTCCTATGATAGTATCCTAGATGCATATAATGAGAACCATGATAGCGTAGTGACGCGCATGCTTGTCTGCTCACCCAGTGCTCATGTGATCCTGCTTTTCAGCTAGTGGCTGAAACTATAAATATTTTTATTGGTGAACTGTTAAACAGCCTGTTTGTTACTGGGGCCTTTAGGGGAAGGAAAGAATATTAACACTGTAACCTTTCATGCATGTCATAAGAGGCGACTAAGAATGGTTTGGCTTATGGTTGGCCACCCCATTTTGTAGAAAACCTTACTGCAACATCCAACTTATTATGATCATCTATAAATTGGGGGGAGGGGGGGGGGGAAGAAGAACTCGGCCAACTTAAGGGAAAGGAGACTTGTCTCCTAGAAGAAGTTTTAAGTGATGCAGAGAAAGCTGCAAGAATAATATGGGGTGGGCGTGGAGGGAGCTGAAACTGATCGCAAAGGATTGTACAGCTTGGCTTGTGTTGGTTGGGGACCCATACTCCAGTGGGAGATAAGGGTAGGAGAAGAAAGGATTGTATAAACTCTAATATTTTGTCCATCATTTTGTACAAAGTATGCATTTTTAAGTTTGTAATTACCAACACCACACACCTTTAAAAGACACATTGCGTGTGAAGCATCCTGTCTCTTGAAAAAGTATTGCTGATAAGTATCCAAAGCTGAAACATGAATCAAAGAAAACCGAGATGAGCACCCTGATGACGACACGGAGAAGCCCTGGTGGCCTACCTAAGAGAAGCTACAAGAAGGTGCAAGACTGGAGGAATGCAGGCACCAGGAATTCAAAAGGCGCTGGGATGAAAGAGAAAAGAAGAAACCCAATAAACTCAGGAGACCGGTAGAATACCCAGATAGAATTACTGACTTCGAGGATGGATCTGGCTACACGTACTATATAGAAAATGGAGAGATGCTCCCATGGATGACCGCAGAGGAAAAAATCGAATGGCAAAAGAAGCTCAAACTCGAAGAAGAAAAAAGACGCAAGGAGGTAAATGAAAACATCGAAAAGCTCCTACAGAAAATACACAAAAAGGAGGCAAAAAAACCAAATAAAAAGTCCTTTTAAGGACTGCAACCAGTCGAGCCAAACAAGCCAGGAGCCTTCACTAACAAAAGAAACCGTCAGAGACAGGAACAAAGGACAGCCGCCGACCGATCCCCCAGCTGACGTCACAGACACAAACCAACATAACCAGTCCGAGATAGGACTCACTTGAAAGAACGCACAAGACAAGAATTAGGGTGAATGAACCCACAAAAACCACGGACCTCAACAATAACCACAGCTGAAGAGGCAGGTTGAATGAGGCTGAATTTGGAATTTTTGTTTTGAAAATTGGAATTGGAACATGAATGAAACATATGAAACATTAATTTTTTATACTACTTCTAGTTAGTGGAGAAATCACTCTGGCTACAGACGCACCTGACTACGAGACGCAAGGTGGATTGTATACCATGGATGTCTGTGCAGTGGACACTAGAAACCCAATGGCACGTACAGCTTGTCAGACACTCACTGTCACTATTACGGATGTTAATGACATGATGTAAGTTTACATTATGATTATGTTGAAGAATCAATGTCCCTGCACTCATTTTAAGCCCATAAGTACTTAGTCTCCTCCAGTGACCCTAAAGTACGTCTTGGCCTAGAGCATTGGTTCTCAACCGGTGGGGAATTCCCCCCCCCCCCAAAAAAGGGGGGGGGGGGGGATTTAGGGTTTCCAGGGGGAGAATAAAGATTATTTCAAGATCGCGTTAATACAAGAACCGATTACTTGATGTTGTTTTTTCCTTCATACTGTACGGTTCTGTACGTCTCACCCTTCTAAAATTCAATTTATAAAGTAAGTAGACCCACAAATCATGTTTTATGTGAACGTCTAGACTTGTCCTATATATTCTACAGCTATTAAATTTAGTTTCCATTATTACGTATACTGTGTAGGGGTGGAGGCAGGATTTTTAGTTAGGAAATATGAAAGGGGGGAATGATGTTCTGAAAATATGGTGAAGGGGGGCACGGACCAAATTTTTAGGTAGGATATACGAAAAGGGGGGGGGGGAATGACATTCTGAAAATATGGTGAAGGGGGGCACGGGCCAAAAAAGGTTGAGAACCACTGGCCTAGAGCATCCTGTACCTATCAAATATAGAGGCAAGACAAGTATATTCTGTATACACACAGTAAACAGCCTGGAATGACTCTCATGGCCTCATTTTGTATTTGCTCCAGTTTCACCTGCTGGCCGTGAGACGTGAGCAAACCCAGACCACACCCAGATGCTGGTAGAGGGTGTATAACGTCCTTTGCTCTATGTCTACCTTTGCATCATTCAGAGCATTGAGCTCCTCCTTGGTCCTTGCCACAATTTTTCCCTGCATGATTCTTGAAGGGCAAACTTCTGTCAAGGGTTATTCCCAGGTACTTGAGTGGTTCTCTCTATCTACCCCATTACTGTTTGTTGTGATATCTTCTTCTTCTTCTTCTTCTTCTTCTTCTTCTTCTTCTTCTTCTTCTTCTTCTTCTGCTGTGTTAATCCGGAATGTTGTTTTAGATGTAATTGCGTTGAGTAGAGCTGTGATACTTGCACCTTTCAGCTGACACATGCAACTTCTTTAGGCATTTCTTGACCAGGTTACCTTCCCGTGTTGTTGTGATATCTAATACCCCTTCTTTGACAATTCTGTTGTTCACTGAACACCATAGTATTAATGATTCAGTGTCGAAGGATAATATATCAGCACATGTAATCTCACATTTGGATAGAAGAATGATATAATATCCATACTAGGGTGATCGTGTTATTTGTTTTGTTTTGTGTATCCAGCGTAATTACAGTGCTCAGTGAATGGGAATTTACATTATAATTCATTTGATTGTGTACCATGTTTGGTCCAAACCTACTTTTTGTTTGGTATTGAATCAGTTAATATTTGGGTTGATGACAGAGCTTGTTTTAATGTACCACCCATTCACTTTGTCTACTGCAGTCTACAGTACACTAGATTAAAAAGGACATAGGAGAAAATAGACAACTATTGAACATCTTGTAGTATGATTAAGAAGATTTCTCAAGATGTTCAATAGTTGTCTATTTTCTCTAATTCCGTTCAAGAAAGAACTCTAATATCATAATGTTTTGGCCACATTATGAGAAGACAAAAAGCTGCAGCATGTGACAACCGGAAAGATTTGTAGAAAGAGAGATAGAGGAAGATAGGATGAGACAATTCTGCACAGTCTTGTGTCATGGCACGGAAGGGAGTCAACACATACCTCAGCGGTCACAATTTGTGGAGAAGCATGATCGCCCAAGCCAACCGGCAAGGTACGTGATGATGATGATGATGATTGAACATTATACAAAAAGATTATCTTATATTAGAGGTATTTTACTGTAAATGCTGGAGGGCAAGAGAAAATGAGAATTCCTATGAAAACTATCTCACACAAGTATGCAAGAACATTGTGGCACAGACTAATGCGTAACATTAATTGAGGATCAATAAAAGTACCGAGAGCATGCAACCAAAAATATCTTGTTAGAGAGCCAGAGGAAGTCCAGGAAAGTGTAGAAAAAGAGACACTATACACTTGGGTTTGAGATTATATCTATTAATATATCATTCAAATTTGCAGCACAAAGTGAACTGATTACTTGCATCAGAAGTATATAGTCCACATTCTCTGTGCATGTCATCAGAAGGAGAAAGCTGGATTATGTCATCACAATGGGAAGGTTTGAGGGGAAGAGAGGCAGGGGAGACCAAGAGAGAAGATACTACTGGACAGTTAACATCATGGCATGGAGGAACATTGATATCAGAAATGGTTTGTGGCACAATGGCACAGACTTATGCAGGGCTGATGAGAATTGCTGGTAATAGGAGACAGTGGAAAGACATGACCAGATACTCCAACACAATTCCTTGGACTTGATTATTAAGCACTGAAGAGTTGTTACTGGCGCATGCTGTGCTTTACCAATTACTTTTTGCTTATGTGTTTTACCAATTACTTTTTGCTTATGTGTTTTACCTATTACTTTTTGCTTATGCGTTTTACCTATTACTTTTTGCTTCTGCCTTTCATCTCCCAATAAAGTATGAGCCCTCAGCCAACCCACTCCAATCCCTGTGTTGTCTGTTCATGATTGGTTGGAATTTGCGGCAGAAATTTTCTACAGGATTAGGTTGCCAGTCTCACGCCAACCCTCCTTTGTTGGCATGTATGGCAGGTTGCAGTGTTTCTATTTGTTGCTTCCTTTATGGGCCCTGGTAACAGGGATAACGTTACTTAAAATGTTATTGACTCTCTACTCAGATTGTTTGTTTTCATTATAGCATTTGTACAATTGATAGTCTGCATTGGGAGTTTTTTTCAGGAGTGTAATTTATTTAAACTGAACAGTTATCAGCGACAGAAAGGATTCAATGATTCAAATGCCCTGTTCTCTCTGACTCTGTCTACAGGCCTGTCTTCAGTCCAGTGGTGTACTCAGCTTCAGTTGCCGAGAGTGCAGCTATTGGCACAGCTGTGCCACCTGTCACAACAACAGATGCTGACGCCTCCTTGGCTTACAGATCAGTGACGTACTCAATAGTTACAGGAGCTGTAGGGGCATGGAGGTAGTTTGTTTTCTGATATAACTATAGATCTATGCACTTAAGGGAGCAGAGGTAGTGTAGTAGCTTGTCATTTGTCTACCAGCCCAGTGGTCAGGGATTCGATCTGCATCGGGGTATATTCAGATTTTTACAAATTTACCTGAGCTCCCAGGTTGACCTGGCCTAAAATGGATACCAAGAAATGTCTTGAGAAGTAAAAGTGACTGGCATACTGACCAGATCAGCCAGATAGTTTATAAAAATATGAGTCTAGTAACATATGCCTAATGGGCCTTAAGGTGTGCAAAGAGTTCTTTACTTTACTTACTTATTTGTACTTGTTTATTTTATTACATATGGGGGGGGGGGGGGCCTGAGTGGTCTCAAGGTATTGTGTCCACCTCAGGTGCTGAAGGTCCTGGGTTCAAGCCCCGGTGAAGGCTGGGACTTTTTCATGTAGACTTCTAGTAACAAAAATTTCTCCTGGTCTCTGGGTAGTGAGATAGGACGCCCGTGTGTATTGTTGTGCACGTAAAAATTCCTTGGCGGTTGGAAATTGAAAAAGAGTAGCCTGACAGCGCTGCCTGGGCAAAATTTTGAGATAAAAATCTACCCAAAGTATTTTAGGATCCTCGCTGGTGCTAAGGAGTTCATGCACTGAGCTGAGATTCTCCGGACTCAAGTTTCAGTTAGGAGTAGAACGGAGCACTTATAGGTTACACCTGTGTGCTGTGATGTTGATCTGTCGACTAAACTAAAATAAACTTGTTTATTTAGTTGTTTTCCCAGATATCGTATGACATGTACAGTATTTATCTGCCATGTTGTTATCAATACTAAACATCCCACCAGAAAAAAACTCATCATATGTGAGATTACATTTTTTTTTAAATAGTTGCTGGAATTTTGGGAAGAGAAAGAATGTGAAATGATGACATTAGAAATATGATAAGAAGTGAAGTAATTGGAAGAGAGGGGGGGAGAGTGAGAGAAGGGGAAGGTGTTTGTGTGTGTGAAGGTGGAGTGACCACTCCTCCTGTACTCTATTTGTTTTAAAGTGGCGTCTAGTTGTGTGATAAATGTAATCATGGGCACTGTGTTAAATGTCATGATGGCAGTATGTTATGCTTGCTCCCCCTAATTTAAGAACCTGCTACCCCACTGACGGTAAGCTTAACATTGTTCATCGAGGAAAAATAACAGTGCCAAGAGCGTGCATCCAAAAATATCTGAGTGCTGAGTCGGAGGAAGTCCAGGAAAGTGTAGGAAAAGAGACACCATGCTCCTGGGCTAGAGATTATATCTATTAATATATCATTAAAAATTGCAGCAAGCAGAGAACTTGTTACTTAAATATTCAAAGGTCACATCAAAATTATGCCTAGATGAGGGATTTCTTCTTCTTCTTCTTTTCTTTCATCTGGAGTGTTTTTTCAGATGTGATTGCGGTGTGTCTGTTATGCGCCCTTGGGCCGAAACCCGTAGGCCAACACATCCGGCTACAGCGTGCTTTTTTGACCAGGTAGCATTCCTGGGAGACTCTCACTTTTGTGGTGCCATCTACAACTCAGCTGGCCAAGGTAGAACGGTTGAAGACAACGGTCATCCCTCAAAGGAAGGCAGGGACAGTCCATAGCATTTTCCGCCATCCAAGGTTGCTTCCATAGTTGCAGGGCCGACATATAACGCCCTGGATCTGGGCTCACCGAGGGAGATCGTCACGTCCTGCTCATGGCTGCTTTAAATCCTCACTTCAATATATTGGTCATTTCGTTTGCCCCGGGCCATTCCCGCACAAACCAGACAGGTTTGCAGACGGCATCCACTCAGCGAGTTTTCGGACATGTGCTTGTCGTTGCGCCCGTCAGAGCTGTTCCAGGCACGACAGACATTCGGAAAACTACCTAGTCAGAGCTGTTCCGAACAAGAGCGGCATTCGGAAACTAGGTAGTCAGAGCTGTTCCTAGCACGATAGACATTCGGAAGAGACATTTCACTCGGACGTAATTGCGTAGTGTCAATTTTTAGTTTGCCACCCGTAGGACGACACTTCCGGCTTCCGGCGGGCATTTTTTAATGAGGTTAGCCTTCCTCGGAGATGAGGGATTTGAATGGAGGACTAACAGGCCATCAGGACACAAGTAACTTGCCATTATGATATAAAAGGTGGGAACAATTAGTAGTGTGACTCTTTGTTGGCTGTTGAACGAGGGGGTGGAATGCATATGGGAATGTCCTGAGTGCAATGATGTCGGTTCTTAACTCAACTCAACAACTCAACTCAACTATGGTATAAAAAATGTGAGGGTTTGACTGCTGCTGAGATAATACTGGAAATTGAATTAATAAAAAGTATAACTAAGAACCCGATGAAAGGAAAGACACACAGATACAAGTGAAAATGTTGACCAAAATTGTCATCAGTGGACAAAAACAAAACAAGAATCTTTTTCTGGAAAACTGATGTTTCACAATCAAGATAATTTATCCACATGTTGCAATGAATGTAGAAAACCTGCTTTGTTTGATTTTACATGTGGGCAGTGAATATTCTTAAACAAGTGAACCTATACAACTATCTTGGAACAAACATAACATCTGATGGGAGGTGCCGCAAAGAGATTAGAACAAGACTCGCTATGGCAAAGTTAGCCTTTTGCAAAATGGAATACATACTGACTAATAAAAATATGTCAATTGCAACAGAAAACGACTGTTTAAGTGATACATTTAACCTGTACTTTTGTATAGATATGAAACATGGACGATGAGCAGACAAGCTGAAAAATATCTAATGGCAGTGGAAATGTGGTTTCTGGAGAAAACATAAAGAATGCCATGGACAGACAGAAAAACCAGAGTAAGTTCTACAAGAGAAAAATTAAAGCTGCAACTGATTAGAGAAATTAGACATAGACATTCAAAATTTGTTGGGCACGTTAGGAGAAGAAAAAAACTAGAGAACTTGTTGACAACTGGCAAGATTGAGGAAAAAACAACAAGGGAAAAGCAGAGAAGTAAATATCTGGATGGCTTAACCACATAGCATGGTTGGGACAGGAACACAGAGCTGATCCACAACTCAGGTGATCGTGTAAGATGTGAAACATGACCGCCCACACTTACCAGCGTGGCACATGATAAATGAACATATATAGGTTACATAGTCATCTTAATGATAAATCACTGTTTATTCCTGCAATAGAATCGCCAACACTGGAATTATATCAAGCATAGCCGCCCTTGATTATGAAACAAGGTCATCTTACGTGCTGGTAGTACGAGCATCAGATGGTCTCCATGAAGCAACTGTAAACTACCACATATATGTTACTCCTGTCAACGAGTTTGACCCCATATTCACACCTTCAGCGGAGGCGGTTGCAGTTGAAGAAAATGTTGCTTTAGGAACAACTTTAGCAATATCAGTAGGTTTCTATTTCTGTTGCTTTTTTGTTTTAAATCTTCATATAATCATCTTCATGTGCTTGTCAGCTGGTGCGGATTATCCTAGCCTTTCATAACCACCAGTTTTTTGTTTTTTTATGGGGGGGGGGAATGCCCTTGCTTTGAACTCAAACATAGTCCATACACTTTCTACCACTTCCAGTAGTTGCCACTACTCGTGAGTCATTTGACTGATGTTTGTGTGTGGATTAGCTTTCCCTATTACTTAGTGTCCCTGGCCATCAGGCGAACCCACTCCGAATTCTGGGGTACTTGTATTTTATGTGTTCAAGTCAAGGATGGGAAGTCAACATTTTAGTCCAGCCAACTGGTATAGGGGTTGAACCCACTTGTTCAGATCAGCGTACTGGAAGAGCGAGCGCTTTTATCCATTTGGTCATGTTGATCTCCACCACCATTCATTTTGTGTCAGATATTCGCGCGCACACCTTGAGGCACACTGAGTATATACTGCGAGCCCTGTACTTTCTTAGACAAATCGGCACTCAATGGATGATGTGGTCAGTGTTATGTTGACCACCTTTACTTCTCAGGACATTTCCTGGTACTCATTTTAGGCTGAGTCAACATGGCAGCCCAGTCAATTTTGAAAACTCCACCTCAAGGCAGGCAAGCATGCTAGCTCATCACTGTGAGACCAGACGTCTGTGTGTATTGTTGCGCACGTAAAGAATCCCTTGGCAGTTGGAAATCTAAAAAGAGTAGCCTAACGGCGCTGACCAGGCAAAATTTCAAGTTAAAAATCTACCCAAAGTATTTCAGGATCCTCGCCGGTGCCATGGAGTTCATGCACTGAGCTGAGATTCTCCAGACTCAGGCTTGAGTTAGGAGTAGAACGGAGAACTTATGGCTTACATCCGTGCACCATGATGTTGATCCGTTGACTAAACTAAACTAAACTACTGTGACACCCTCCTATTCACTTCTTCTTCTTCTGCTGCTATCTATTTTCTTCCATGGCAACAAGGTTGCCAACCAGCTCATGCCAAGCTCTGTGTAAAATTGGTTATGATTGGTCAGATTTTGAAGCTAAAGTTTTCTCTGGGATGAGGTGAGAATTATCTTGTGAACCCTCCTTAGTCACCTATGAAGTTATGACATGCGCATGGAATGTTACATTGTTACTATTCTTTGATTTCCTTATGGAGCCTTGTAACAAACAGGCAGTCCCATTCAGTACTAAGTATCAATTCATGTGCCGATATCTTCCCCATTCAGTACTAAGTATCAATTCATGTGCCGATATCTTCCCCATTCAGTATTAAGTATCAATTCATGTGCCAATATCTTCCCCATTCAGTACTAAGTATCAATTCATGTGCCGATATCTTCCCCATTCAGTACTAGGTATCATTTTGTGTGCCGATATCTTCCCCATTCAGTATTAAGTATCAATTCATGTGCCAATATCTTCCCCATTCAGAACTAAGTATCAATTCATGTGCCGATATCTTCCCCATTCAGTACTAGGTATCAATTCATGTGCCGATATCTTCCCCATTCAGTACTAGGTATCATTTTGTGTGCTGATATCTTCCCCATTCAGTACTAGGTATCATTTTGTGTGCCGATATCTTCCCCATTCAGTACTAAGTATCAATTCATGTGCCGATATCTTCCCCATTCAGTAGTAGATATCAACTTGTGTGCCGATATCTTCCCCATTCAGTACTAGGTATCAACTTGTGTGCCGATACCTTCCCCATTCAGTACTAAGTATCAATTCATGTGCCGATATCTTCCCCATTTAGTAGTAGATATCAACTTGTGTGCCGATATCTTCCCCATTCAGTACTAGGTATCAACTTGTGTGCCGATATCTTCCCCATTCAGTACTAAGTATCAATTCATGTGCCGATATCTTTTCATGCCCTGGAGTAAGACTGTGCAGATAACCTCTTTGTATTGTTAACATAAATGTGAAAAGTTGATAACAGTTGCAATCATTGAGGTGCCATCTCCAGGGTGAAGGTTGTCTGCAATAGATCTCCAACGCTTTGTGTATCTCGCTGTAGCTGTACATTCAGGCAGACTGCTGTTCATCTTTAACTTGATTCTGTTTTCCTACATGTATTGTTGCCTACCTCTCGCTTGCCTGTCTTTGAATTTTCCTTCCAGTATATTTTTATGTCATTAACCCATGGCGTAACACTAGCAAATAAATTAAAGTAAACATTTTGAGAATATGTATCTTTCCTATGGCAACATATGGATAAGAGTCATGCCTATTTTGCAGTCAATAAAGAAGAAAGTCTGAGCTTTTGAACTTAAATGTCACAGAATAGTTGTTGAAATATTATAGACCAAGAAGAAGAAACATACCGACATTCCACAAGATGTGAAGGTCAAAGAAGTCTGGCTCATAAACATCATCATGTCTTAGAAACTGAAATACTTTGGTCATGTTAAATATCAGTGGTTTGGAGAAAACAGCAATGGAAGGCATGGTTCCTGGAAGATGAGGCGGAGGTCTTCCAGGATGAAGATAGACACAGGACATTGATGGAAGGCATGGTTCCTGGAAGATGAGGCGGAGGTCTTCCAGCATGAAGATAGACACAGGACATTGATGGAAGGCATGATTCCTGGAAGATGAGGCGGAGGTCTTCCAGCATGAAGATAGACACAGGACATTGATGGAAGGCATGGTTCCTGGAAGATGAGGCGGAGGTCTTCCAGCATGAAGATAGACACAGGACATTGATGGAAAGCATGGTTCCTGGAAGATGTGGCGGAGGTCTTCCAGCATGAAGATAGACACAGGACATTGATGGAAGGCATGGTTCCTGGAAGATGAGGCGGAGGTCTTCCAGCATGAAGATAGACACAGGACATTGATGGAAGGCATGGTTCCTGGAAGATGAGGCGGAGGTTTTCCAGCATGAAGATAGACACAGGACATTGATGGAAGGCATGGTTCCTGGAAGTCGAGGCGGAGGTCCTCCAACATGAAGATAGACACAGGACATTGATGGAAGGCATGGTTTCTGGAAGACGAGGTGAAGGTCTTCCAGCATGAAGATAGACACAGGACATTGATGGAAGGCATGGTTCCTGGAAGGCATGGTTCCTGGAAGTCGAGGCGGAGGTCCTCCAACATGAAGATAGACACAGGACATTGATGGAAGGCAGAGTTTCTGGAAGACGAGGTGGTCTTCCAGCATGAAGATAGACACAGGACATTGATGGAAGGCATGGTTCCTGGAAGTCGAGGCGGAGGTCCTCCAACACGAAGATAGACACAGGACATTGATGGAAGGCATGGTTTCTGGAAGACGAGGCGGAGGTCTTCCAGCATGAAGATAGACACAGGACATTGATGAAAGGCATGGTTTCTGGAAGACGAGGCAGAGGTCTTCCAGCATGAAGATAGACACAGGACATTGATGAAAGGCATGGTTCCTGGAAGTCGAGGCGGAGGTCCTCCAACATGAAGATAGACACAGGACATTGATGGAAGGCATGGTTTCTGGAAGACGAGGTGAAGGTCTTCCAGCATGAAGATAGACACAGGACATTGATGGAAGGCATGGTTCCTGGAAGGCATGGTTCCTGGAAGTCGAGGCGGAGGTCCTCCAACATGAAGATAGACACAGGACATTGATGGAAGGCAGAGTTTCTGGAAGACGAGGTGAAGGTCTTCCAGCATGAAGATAGACACAGGACATTGATGGAAGGCATGGTTCCTGGAAGTCGAGGCGGAGGTCCTCCAACACGAAGATAGACACAGGACATTGATGGAAGGCATGGTTTCTGGAAGACGAGGCGGAGGTCTTCCAGCATGAAGATAGACACAGGACATTGATGGAAGGCATGGTTTCTGGAAGTCGAGGCGGAGGTCCTCCAACATGAAGATAGACACAGGACATTGATGGAAATCAGAGTTTCTGGAAGATGAGGCGAAAGTCCTCCAGCATGAAGGTTTCTGGAAGACGAGGCGGAGGTCCTCCAACATGAAGATAGACACAGGACATTGATGGAAGGCATGGTTTCTGGAAGACAAGGCGGAGGTCCTCCAGCACGAAGATAGACACAGGACATTGCAGACACTTTGGACATGACAATGCATAAGGCCAGAGAACTGGCAAAGGATCAAGATACTTTTTGGTGGGCTGTGATGACAGCCACGTTCTTCAAAGGACCAGCTGTGTCATGATGATGTCGTGTATTTTAACATGGCCAAGATATTTGTGTTGTCTCTTTTTATTTGTTGAGACATAACTGCTTGGTTGTGTTTAACAACTAAAGCCAGTGATTTGGTTCCCCTAGTTTGTTTTCCTGTGATGCTTGGTGGCAAAGGTGAAAGAAGGTGATGGTGAGTTTATGTTTGTTTATTCAAATTGAAATGATAATTTGTAGTTATGTTATCCACATTGTTCAGGCTGTGGCTACTGACAGTGATGCAGGGTCTGATGGAGTTCTCACTTATTTTATTGATGCAGGTAAGAAATTCTTTAATACCAATCAATCAGGTGCCGTCTCCACAATGGAGGTTGGCTGTAATGGATCTCCTGCTTTGCCTGTCTCTCACCTTAATTATATGAGGGTAAGTTAATAAGTGAGTCACAAATGGCTGTAGAAAAATAACTAAATATGATAACAACTTGAAACCCGCACACTACAACTACACCTAACCTGGCGTTTCATTCACCAGACCTGGAGTGGAACATTACATGAATTGTTGGGAAACAACTTGGTTGCAGTGACCATTGGCCAGTCTTTCTAACTGTAGAAAATGAGCTTTTAAGTGAAAGCAGCACCCTCTCGAGGTGGAACTACAAGAAAGTAGACTGAGCAATATACAAGCATTGCATCAGCATACTGGTTAGAAACCTGAACACTGAGAAGGACATAAATAAAGTAGTTGAAGCGTTTGGGAAATGCATACTACAGGCAGCACGAGAAACAATACCAAGAGGAGCCCGTAAACATTATAAACCTTACTGGAGTAGTGAACTGGAACAGTTGCATAATGATGTGGATGTATGTAGAAAGCAAGCAGAGGCCAATCCCAGCCAAGAGCACCACAATAAATATCAGCACGCACAAGCCAAATTTCAAAGGGCCTAGCTGCAGGCTTGACGGAAAAGCTGGCAGGAGAAAACAGAGTCACTTAACTTTAAAAGAGACACAAGGAAGTTATGGAAGCTAATAAAACAGCTTAACGATGAGGGCACAGGGAGAAACTCAAAAATTGCACTACATAAAAACGGAAACACTTTAACAGGAAAGCAAGCAGCTGACCATTTTGCGGACTCATTCGCACAAGATAACAATATCGAAATTAGTCCAGAGAAACAACAAGAGATTCTAGAGAAATGGCACCATGCAGGACAGAAGGAAATTGTACATGAGGTTATGGAGACACCTATCACATTCAGTTAACTGTAGCTAGCCATATCAAAACTGAAAATGAGAAAGTCACCAGGAGCTGATGGTATCTCCAATGAAATGATCAGGAACCTAGGAACAGAGGCCAAAGCAAAGCTGCTACAGATCTTTAATAACACATGGACCTTAGGCAGTGTTCCACAAGTCTGGAGAGAAGCAATCATGATACCCCTCCTAAAATCTGGGAAAGACAGTTCCATTGCCTCCAGCTACAGACCCATTAGCCTCACCAGCTGTCTCTGCAAAACAATGGAACGCATCCTCAATCACAGACTACAGTGGTACATTGAAAGTGAAAACATCCTTGTGCCACAACAGGCTGCCTTTAGGCAGTGCTACTCTACGGAAGATTAGACAACCTACCTCTCTCGAGAAGTTGAGAATGCATTCCAAGAGAAGAAGCTGGTACTTGCGGCTTGGATAGATCTGAAGAAAGCCTTTGACAAAGTCTGGAAAGAAGGTCTGATGAAGAAACTGAGAAACTGTAAAGTCAATGGAAGAATGTACAAATGGGTGAAAGTATACTTGCACAACAGAAGAGCCCGAGTACAGATAGACGGTCTCAAGAGCAAGAAAGTACTATTGCGTCACGGTGTTCCACAGGGCGGAGTCCTGTCCCCAACACTTTTTTAAATCTTCATCAATGATCTTGTTGCTAATCTACCGTATGAATTAAAGCAGCAATGTACGCTGATGACCTGGTTTTGTGGAGCGCAAATGAACATGCATCAGTGGCCACAATATTGCTATAGAGAGCTGTAGATACATTTGTTGCATGGGCAAATAGATGGTGTGTCAGCATAAACACTGACAAGTGCAGCACCACTCTATTTACCCTCTCTCTGAAACAAAAGGCAGGGATCATTCAGCTAAATGGAACACCCCTAAGAGAAGATAAAGAACCAACATACCTTGGTGTAACATTCAACGACAGGCTGACATGGAGAAAACACATCAAAAAAGCAGTAGCAAAAGCCAGAAGGAAAATAGCCATCCTGAGAAAGCTAAGTGGAACCACTTGGGGAGCCGGTGGGAAAATACTTAGCAAAGTTTATCAACAGAGCATACGACCACACTTGGAATACGGTTCAACTGCGTGGTGTTCAGCATCAAAAACCACATTACAGGAGCTGGACAAGGTGCAAAATCAAGCTCTTAGAGTCATCACAGGAGGGATGAGATCAATCCCTATAGTAGCAATGGAGAAAATGGGGAGGACACAAGCTCTAAGAGAACGCAGAGATACAAAAACACTAATACAAGCAGAAAAGTTCCTCAGCTTGCCAGGCCACCCTATGAAGAACCGATTTGAAAACTTAGCTATGGGTCGGTTGAAAAGAAGTAGTTTCATCCACCAGGCCAAACAACTCTGCAGAGAAACCATCAATCTTCCCACAGTTGGTATCCCCCTGACAACTATTCCAGAGCGAACCCCGTGGAAAGATGAACATAGACTATCGCTACAAATCCAGACAAAAGTGAGAGGAATATTTGACAAGGAAGAACAGAACAGTGTACAGCGCAGAACAGCCACTCTCAGCTTCCTTGATGATGAATACCCACAGGATCTCTGGATCCGAGTCTACACAGATTGGTCAGCACAAAATGCTATTTGAAATGGAGGAGCGGGAGTGTACATAGAATACCCAAATAATACTAGGGACACGGCCAGAGTTCCAACAGGAAAGTACAGCCATAACTATGATGCTGAAATTGAGGCAATCAAGATAGCCACAGAGAAATTACAAAATACCAGCCATGGTACACAACCTGTGGTGATATTGACAGATGCAAAATCTGTAATAGAGGCTCTCCTGTCTGGGAAATTGCCAGTTCTAAGGACACTACTTTCAGAACTTAGCAGTCAGTGTAAGGTCACCATACAGTGGATACCATCCCACTGTGGAGTCCCCGGAAACGACAGAGCTGATCAATTGGCTAAGGAAGGAGCAAAAGAAGAACAACCTGATGTGCCCATTACATACCACCAAAAGAAAAGAATGATCAAATCAGTCAGAACGCCACCAAACCTTACTCAAGACGACTACCACGTTATGGACAGACCAGAACAGGTCATTCTTCTGCGCCTCAGAACAGGAGACAATAGATTATGCAACCACATGTATACAAAATTCAAGATTGGTGACTCAGCCATGTGCACATGTGGTTTGGCGTCGCAGACAGCAGAGCACATACTCCAGGTTTACCCAAACTACAACATATCCAGGCGAACCTTCTGGCCCAGAGAGACAACAGTGGAAGATAAACTCTATGGACCGCTGAGTGAACTAAAAAAGACTGTTAGATTCATACAAGAGACAACATTGCAGTTATAAACATATTTCAGGTGAACGAAAGAAGAAGAAACCCGTTTATTTTTATACATACATTGTCCCTTTATTTCTCAACATAATTTCTACTAACATTGATGCACTTATCCCATCTTTTTTATCAGTCCTCTCAAACCGGTTGCATAGAACTGCGTGCTCTGTTTTCTAAACCACGTTTTCACTTCACATTCAACATCAGAGTCATTCGCGAAATGTCTTCCGCCATGGTGGGTTCTCAGTGTTTATGCTGACAAATGTTTATCCCGTAAAGCGGTGCATAGCTGGGTAGAAAAAGGTTACGAGGGAGAGTCAATAAGTAAGTCACACAGTTCTGTGGGATAGCAGGTAAATGAAAACAAAGCACGCAGTTCTATGCAGCCGCTTTGAGAGGACTGATAAAATGATGGGATAAATGCATCAGTGTTGGTGGAAATTGTGTTGAGAAATAAAGGGACAATGTATGTATAAAAATAAACTGGTTTAAAGTTATCATATTTTGTTATTTTTCTACAGCCATTTTTGACTTACTTATTAACTTACCCTCGTACATTCTGTAAGATTGTTTTCATCTATCTCTTGATGTTATCTTCCCACTTACATCATTGTCTACCCCTTCTTGCCTTCAACTTGCCCTCCAGTATGGTATTTATAAAAATCTTATGTCTTTTAACTAGGCTGAAATATTTCACTTACCTTTTATTTTTTATTTCATCAATTCACTTTTCATATCGTGTTTATCTAGAACCTCTGTATTTGCTTGTGTTTCCATGTTTTCTATTTATATACTAATATCATTGATATCATCGTCATGTCCTTTTGCTGAATGACACTCTTATCATGGCCCACCCAAGACAAAAATGACTAAAATGTTGACTGGGGGACATAATTACAAGTACCTCTGAAGTTCTAGTTGGTTCGCCTGATGGTGAGGGACACTGCTAACAGGGAAAGTTAATCCACACGCAAAATTCCAGTCCAGTGCTACTTGAGTTCAAAGTGCACGAGCACCCAAAATAGGTTGTCTGCAGTGTTTTGTTTCCATCTTCATGCATATCAAAGCTTGCCTCTTCTTCTAGGAACCGTGCCTCCCATCAGTGTTCTCTCCAAGCCTCCTTGACATCTGATATTGTCAAAGTATTTTGTTTCTGAGACATCAATGTTCAGATCTTGTAGCATTTCAGTATTTGTCTTCTTCTTGGTCTACTATATTCTAAGAATGTTTCTTTAACATTTAAGCTCAAAAACCCTAATTTTCATCTCTAGTGATTGCGAAATGGTTCATGACTCACATCCATATGTATATGGTATTTGTAGTAAATAAAAAATATTCTGCTAGAGGATACTCATTTTTTACCTTGCTTAAAGCTGCTTTAAAATATACGATGTTACAGTAATTTTCTATTTTGAAATTCTGTGTGGAACAGAATTAAATTTTTGAAGTTTTATCAGTATTATAACTTTGCTATTTCTCTCCCTTAAATATTCCCCTTTTAGATGCCTAAAATGATCTGTAGGTCAGCTCATATTATGTAAGCTGCTATCTTCACACTGAAAGTTGGCTTACTGGATCTCCAGATCTTTCTTTCTCTCACCAAAAATATACAGTCTGACTTCCTCTTTCCATCCATTTGTTAGTTATTTTTCCATTTAAACCATTGTCTTCCTCTTTCATGCAGTGTTAGTTTTCCAGTTTGCAGGGTTAGAATTAACAAACTAGTAAACTGATCAACTGATCTAGCAGTAACAAAATGATTGATAAAGACAGACTTACCAAACAAATAAACTGATAAAGTGACTATCAGTAACACAAAATTTGATAAAGACATTTACACAGCAGTGTCTGGTCACTAAAATAGCATAATTTCCTGTTGACAGGGCCTTTTACGATCAATTCTGGAACAGGAACGTTAACTGTGACAGGTATTTTGGATAGAGAGTTAGCTGATTCATACACTCTGAACATACAAGCTGTGGACAGGGGAGTAACTCCTAGAACTGGGACGCTTGTACTAACAGGTATGTAAGTTGTGTGTTTTTTTATGTGAAATGTTTATTTGTAAATACATTTGTTAACTTTTTAAATATAGTTACTGTAACAATGCGTGTATACAGAGGATCGACAAGTTCTGCTGTGTTATTTCAAAACAGGCTTTATTTGCACATGATGGTTGAAACAAAATACAAGTACTAATCAATCATGATGTTGTCCTCTCTTCCCTCGTCCTTGGTGGTAACTACCCCACAACCAGCTACGTCACGACTTGAGCATCCTTCTTACTGTTCTATATGGATGCTCAAGCGTGCTGTAGTCTTGCACCCCTAAGCTAATACAGATATGCTATTCATTCTGCTACACCTCCCTGTCTTTTAAAAGACTTCTTCTTCAAAAGTCTTAACTCCTAACCCCTTTATCCTACACCTTCTCTCCTTACCTCCCATAATTTCTCTAAGCCGCCCCAAACTAACTCTATTTTAAGTGAATATTTCCTTCCAATTGTACCACATAGCAACCCACTATGAAGTTATATTTCTTCTTCATTTCTGGCTCTTCAAACATAACATATATTATTTACATATCCTCAATAACATTTAAATCTCAACTTTATACAATACATCATAACACATATGGTTACCTTTTTGAAATACTTCTTCTTCTCTTCATAAGCACTCCGCTTAAAAATTCAAACGCTGTACTCTTCTGATACTACCTCAACTCCCTATTGTCATCACTACCCGTATTACCTCCACATTACTGCTTCTCCACTTTCAACTAACCTGAAATCACTCGCACACGATAGGAAGACAAAGAATCGGTGCGCACCGGAGATTCAAAGAAGTAGAACTCTTCCACACAAAAACCACACTCAGCTAAATCACACACACCTTTACTCCCCTATGTCATTTGAGACTTTATATAATAAAGTCTAAAACAATTATATCTTCTACAGTTCACTTATACCACTTATTATGGTAACAGTTTATGCTGCTATCTACAGCATCAAATACTAACCATCAAAAATATTATTCACTCCCCAAATGTCTATATATTTCAGACCTCTTTCCCGCATCACCTCACATAATTAATCTTCTCTTATACCTCACTCAGAATTCCCTTTTAATCTTGCCGAAATTTTCAGCGACCCCTTAATTTCCATTTATTATGGGCATATCTACTAAAACCTCTACTTATGCCGTTATCAACAGCAACAATATACTACCCCTGAACTCATGTCTGTGACTGCTTGCAATCAACGTTATTCTATTACAGTCCATATATCACGGACCCTCAAAAACCCCATGTCATTTTGTCTCCACAGTGACAATGTTCATTTCTCATTAACACACTTACACCCCTTTACTATTGTACTGCTATCCACAGTATCTAATCATTCTTCGGAGTCAAACATGGATTCAATTCATGTTTTGCTAATTGCCTTCACACTGTCTGTTACAGCACGTTACTGACTTCTTCTTCTACAATCTCGTGGCTCCATGTTCACTTGCGACCCCATGGAAACCATGTTCAAAACTTTCCCCTCATTTACCCCACTGCTTTATTCACTTTAATCTTTTCTTCCCCAATATGGCGTCCAATCCATATATATTCAATCAATGCTCACTTAAATTCCCCATAACCATTTTACTTGTGTAGTAACCCCGTATGGCATATGCACAACTTTGCAGCCCTTATATCATTGATTTCTCAACGCTGACTATCACAGCAATCCCACCAACAGGATATGCTTATTATTCACAAAGAGAATGTGTCTCTCTACTAGTTCTCAGTAGTTTATTAACTCTTTTCTGAACGAAGGGTCCTCAATAAAGCCCCATGTATTGTTTTTATACTGGACAAAATCATAACTGTTTGTAATTTAAACTCAACTTAACCGATTTCTAACATATTTATAAACAAGGTAATTCTTATTTAACACACAAGACAATTCACTTAAATTATGAGTTAAGCGAAATAAAATCACAACAGGACATCATACCCCCCCCCCCCCCCCCCCAGGTTTTGAACTGTTTATCCCCAACAATAAAACATGCATCAATTTAAATTAGAAGAAAATATCTAGTGTTACTTAACACTACTGGTCTCTTTTACGGACCAGTAGTTTGTACGCAAAAGACTAAAAACACAACAATCTTATTCTAAAATTAAATAGTGACAATCATTTTACAAGACCAAATCAAAAAATAATATAACATATCATACATATTCAATCAACATTGGTCTCTTATACTAACCAATGAGATACATATCTATTCACTACAAGCACTACTCTTACAACCGTAATCCCCAAAAAATATATATATATCTGTTATCTACAGACTATTTTCTCGTAGAACAATATCTGTTCTCTCTACTAAAATCATTAATTAACAAATGACTGTACTTTTTCTGTAAGTCAAGCATTGATTATTTCCCCTCTCAACATTCTATCTTTTGCAAACTAAGTCCTAACATATCACAATATTTGGAATATAAATCTAAACAACCACTGTAAACTACAGGTCAACTCATTTTATCTATTACTAATGTGGCGACTATCCCAATGTTATCTCACTGTACCAGCAGTCATCTATCTATCAAACAAAGACTTAAAATAATGCACTGGAATGCAGAGGGTATCACCAAAAAAAGAATAGAACTAGAAAACATCTTGGCCAATGAAAATGTAAGTGTATGTTGCTTGCAAGAAACTCACCTGAACGAAAATATAGCCTTCAAAATCAGAGGCTACCAGTGTTACCGATCTGACCGAAAGGACAGGAGAAAGGGTGGGATACTGTCTCTTGTCAAAAACAACATTCCTGCTTCCCAAATTGAAGTTCACATGGAAGGGGCTGAGTATCAGGCACTTAAACTTAAGACAGACAATACAGACTTTCACCTGATCAATTACTACTGTCCAAATGACCAACCACAGGCACTGGACACACTACCATTAAAAGGAAAAATGATTGTGTGTTGCGACTTCAACAGCCATTCGCAGAGCTGGGGCTATGATCACATGGACCAGAGAGGAGAGAGATTGGAAGATTGGCAGGATGAGAATAGATTCATCCCGATTAACAAGCCGTCTGACCCACATACCTTCTATTCGAGATCTTGGCACTCTACAACTACACCTGACCTGGCGTTTCATTCACCAGACCTGGAGTGGAACATTACACGAATTGTTGGGAAACAACTTGGTGGCAGTGACCATCGGCCAGTCTTTCTAACTGTAGAAAATGAGCTTGTAAGTGAAAGCAGCACCATCTCGAGGTGGAACTACAAGAAAGCAGACTGGGCAATGTACAAGCATCGCACTAGCATACTGGTTAGAAACTTGAACACTGAGAAGGACATAAATAAAGTAGTTGAAGAGTTTGGGAAATGCATACTACAGGCAGCACGAGAAACAATACCAAGAGGAGCCCGTAAACATTATAAACCCTACTGGAATAGTGAACTGGAACAGTTGCATAATGATGTGGATATATGTAGAAAACAAGCAGAGGCCAATCCCAGCCAAGAGCACCACAATAAATATCAGCACGCACAAGCCAAATTTCAAAGGGCCCAACTGCAGGCTAGACGGAAAAGCTGGCAGGAGAAAACAGAGTCACTGAACTTTGAAAAAGACACAAGAAAGTTATGGAGGCTAATAAAACAGCTTAACGATGAGGGCACAGGGAGAAACTCAAAAATTGCGCTATATAAAGACGGAAACACCTTAACAGGAAAGCAAGCAGCTGACCATTTTGTGGATTCATTCGCACAAGATAACAATATTGATATTAGTCCAGAGAAACAACAGGAGATTCGAGAGAAATGGCAAAATACAGGACAGAAGGAAGTTGTACATGAGGTTATGGAGACACCTATCACATTCAGTGAACTGGAGCTAGCCATTTCAAAACTGAAAATGAGAAAATCACCAGGAGCTGATGGAATCTCCAATGAAATGATCAGGAACCTAGGAACAGAGGCCAAAGCAAAGCTGCTACAGATCTTTAATAATACATGGACCTTAGGCAGTGTTCCACAAGTCTGGAGAGAAGCAATCATGATACCCCTCCTAAAATCTAGGAAAGACAGTTCCATTGCCTCCAGCTACAGACCCATTAGCCTCACCAGTTGTCTCTGCAAAACAATGGAACGCGTCATCAATCACAGACTACAGTGGTACATTGAAAGTGAAAACATCTTTGTGCCACAACAGGCTGCCTTTAGGCAGTGCTACTCTACGGAAGATCAGACAACCTACCTCTCTCAAGAAGTTGAGGATGCATTCCAAGAGAAGAAGCTGGTACTTGCGGCTTGGATAGATCTGAAGAAAGCCTTTGACAAAGTCTGGAAAGAAGGTCTGATGAAGAAACTGAGAAACTGTAAAGTCAATGGAAGAATGTACAAATGGGTAAAAGCATACTTGCACAACAGAAGAGCCCGAGTACAGATAGACGGTCTCAAGAGCAAGAAAATACTATCGCGTCACGGTGTTCCCCAGGGCGGAGTCCTGTCCCCAACACTTTTTCTAATCTTCATCAATGATCTTGTTGCTAATCTACCCAATGGAATTAAAGCAGCAATGTACGCTGATGACCTGGTTTTGTGGAGCGCAAATGAACATGCATCAGTGGCCACCATATTGCTACAAAGAGCTGTAGATACATTTGTTGCATGGGCGGATAGATGGTGTATCAGCATAAACACTGACAAGTGCAGCACCACTCTATTTACCCTTTCTCCGAAACAAAAGGCAGGGAGCATTCAGATAAATGGAACACCCCTAAGAGAAGATAAGGAACCAACATACCTTGGTGTAACATTCGACGACAAGCTGACATGGAGAAAACACACACAAAAAGCAGTAGCAAAAGCCAGAAGGAAAATTGCCATCCTGAGAAAGCTAACTGGAACCACTTGGGGAGCCAGTGGGAAAATACTTAGCAAAGTTTATCAACAGAGCATACGACCACACTTGGAATACGGGTCAACTGCGTGGTGTTCAGCATCAAAAACTACATTGCAGGAGCTGGACAAGGTGCAAAATCAAGCTCTTAGAGTCATCACAGGAGGGATGAAATCAACCCCTATAGTAGCAATGGAGAAAATGGGGAGGACACAAGCTTTAAGAGAACGCAGAGATACAAAAACACTAATACAAGCAGACAAGTTTCTCAGCTTGCCAGGCCACCCTATGAAGAACAGATTTGAAAACTTAACTATGGGGCGGTTGAAAAGAAGTAGTTTCATCCACCAGGCAAAACAACTCTGCAGAGAAACCATCGATCTTCCCACAGTTGATATCCCCCTGACAACTATTCCAGAGTGAACCCCGTGGAAAGATGAACATAGAATATCACTACAAATCCAGTCAAAAGTGAGAGGAATATTTGACAAGGAAGAACAGAACAGTGTACAGCGCAGAACAGCCACTCTCAGCTTCCTTGATGACGAATACCCACAGGACCTCTGGATCCGAGTCTACACAGATGGGTCAGCACAAAATGCTGTTCGAAATGGAGGAGCGGGAGTGTATATAGAATACCCAAATAATACTAGAGACACGGCCAGAATTCCAACAGGAAAGTACTGCCATAATTATGATGCTGAAATTGAGGCAATCAAGATAGCCACAGAGAAATTACAAAATACTGGCCATGGTACACAACCTGTGGTGATATTGACAGATGCAAAATCCGTAATAGAGGCGCTCCTGTCTGGGAAATTGCCAGTTCTGAGGACACTACTTTCTGAACTTAGCAGTCATCGTAAGATCACCATACAGTGGATACCATCCCACTGTGGAATCCCCGGAAACGACAGAGCTGATCGATTGGCTAAGGAAGGAGCACAAGAAGAACAACCAGATGTGCCTATTACATACCACCAAAAGAAAAGAATGATCAAATCAGTCAGAAGGCCACCAAACCTTACTCAAGACGACTACCACGTTATGGACAGACCAGAACAGGTCATTCTTCTGCGCCTCAGAACAGGACACAATAGATTACGCAACCACATGTATACAAAATTCAAGATTGGTGACTCAGCCATGTGCACATGTGGTTTGGCGTTGCAGACAGCAGAGCACATACTCCAGGATTGCCCAAACTACAACATATCCAGGCGAACCTTCTGGCCTAGAGAGACAACAGTGGAAGATAAACTCTATGGACCACTGAATGAACTAAAAAAGACTGTTAGATTCATACAAGAGACAACATTGCAGTTATAAACATAATTTAGGCGAACGAAAGAAGAAGAAGATCTATCTACTAATAGAACCTGTGGCTCGGCACACCAATTGTTTCCCTTGGATTTGTACCAAGAATTACTACAACTTCTTAATCATTACCGTTAACTACGGTATCTCCACCATACTACGACCAGCAAAAAATTTTGTCTATTTACTATAGACCTCTCACCAATACATCTACTTACTGTACCAATAACTAATTCTACTTTTAAGTTTCTCGTCTACCCGACGCAATTAACTAACGTATTATTACTTTCCAACATCTCACCACAACTACTCTAAGCTATCCTCAAGTCTCTCCTAGCGTTCTTGCACCGCGATGATAGTTAAACCAGTCACACTTATCGGAACACGTTCTCCAACATTCATTTAACTAATCTTGTTTACCTCACTCATCTTTCACTACTATTCCTATTTATCGGAACTCTATCAGAAACCATACACAACACCGCACATGCCTAACGACAAATCTCATTCCGACTGGGCAAACCATATTATCTCAATTCTCTCTATCAGGCATTCTTGCTTCGATATGTCTCTCTCTTCCAACACTACTAAATCTGTTTCTTGAAACATCATTCAAAACGTTAACTCTCTTTCCGTCAGCCTGTCATACAATTATCATTAATTCTGTCTAACTTCAGATATTCCACACAAAAGACATCACTCCTTTCAGTCATCAGCCACTCTTCGCATATTCACACGGCATTCGTGTTCTCATCTCACGATTATTCTCCTATCACGCCAACCTTATATGTTTATACCATTACTTCAAAAAAAATTAGACACCAATTCAACATCCCAGCAATTACTCACTATAGCCTAAACATATCGATCACTTCCAAACGCCTCGTACATGCATGCGTTAATAATCACCTGACATCATTCTATCCATACTCAACGGACATATGTTTGTCTACATTTTTACACATGCTAGAACAACGCATTACCAGACGAATTACTCCACAGGACTTTCACAATTCAACTGTTTTCTTATTTCTACTTTTCTCAATCATTCGCTCCTTTTCAAAGATCAGAACCTATACATTATCTCTCGCAAACTATATCTCTTTTATACACTAACCAGCACTATCAACGATCTCTCAGAACAAACCTCACTCCAACGAGTCACTAACCTCGTAACTATCATTCTATACTTCTCCACACAACCACTTTCTCAGATTTAATCACCTCTTCTTTCTCCACAAGCATCATGTAATTACGTCATCTCCCTCACCAAGACCTCGTATTCTTCAAACATCAGTTTCCACAGTCTTTTATTCTTAATACTCTTGCGCTTCACTGGCTATTTTACACAGGATACTCAATTCCTCCTCAATCTATATTTCCTCATCAGACACTCTCGGTTCACCTGTCAACAATACTATACTTACTTCTCAACTACCAAACAAAACTATCTCAGACATCACGTCATAGCCCTGCGTCGAACCAATTCTAGTACGAGCATTCATACTTAGTTTATCACTCTCTCTGCTAATTCTGTGCTGAACCTACCCTACTTTAATCACACCAGTTATACCTCAGTCAACGTGATCAACTCTCTCTATCTAGCCATTCCGGACAAGGGACATTTCAATTTCTACCTTGTTTACTCTCCCTACATCGCAACCAAACACAAGATATTCTCTATAACATATCCACGTAGAATATCAGTTGTCGTGACTCTCTATCCTCAACAACACTATTGCACTATTGCCTACCCTGTACCATGTGATGCTACACCAAAAAAATTCATCTGCCTATTTTAGACAGCCCATATGTATTTGCTCAAACCGCAATTCCTCTCATAAGCTAAAACACTGCCATATGTCCTTCCTCACCCCCTGAATTTTAACAGCCATAGAGTGCATCTAAGCCAAATATTTCATTGTCTCCCAGTACCAATGTGCGTTTCTCTTCAATTATGTCATTTTCACTATCCGTACCTGTTAATCCGTTGTTAAAGTACTCAGGTCTTAATTCTCTGAGTTTTCTTATGTTATCTTCTGTCGTCGAGGAGTAAATTTCCGCTATCTGTCTATTATTATTCTTCTTCTTAAATGCTTTCTTTCTATTTCCTTTATTTGCGTCGGTCTGCTCACTGTTTTTTGTATATTTTACATAACGTTTATATCTCCCCATTTCGTCTTCAGATGATACACTGATAATAGTTCCCTCATCAGACTCATTGTAGTTTACTGCAGACACGTCGATCCTATTCCCATAGTCGGCTTTAGAACGTCTGACATTCTTCTTACTTCTATTCCTCATGCTCCGGTTCTGTACAACTCCCATATCTTTACCTGAAATATTCTCTCCATAACCTGAACTCTCACACCTAACATTCCTACACCATTTAGGGATTAAGTTAATGTCTATACCTGAGGAACTTGACATACCAGTTGTCGTACCTTTATTGACTATTAAACTGTTTATATTTCTTTCTCCAACACTTTTCCTCCTTGGTCTCTTTTCGTCTTTGGTTCTTGTCTGTTTATCTTTCTTAATTTCAACCGTGTCTCCCTTAGTCAAGTAAGTTGGTTTTGACTGAATTTCTATTAAGTCAGTTTGACTTCCCTTCGTTACCTTGCTAGCCGGTTGTACCTGGACTTTTTTCTCTACTGTATCAACTGGTGTCTGCGTGTTTTCTTCTACCACCTCAATCACCTGTGTCTGAGTATCTTGGTCTATTTTCTTCTTTTCTTGTCTAAGAGTCAAATTCGCAACCAACTTATTAGTTGAATTCCTACTTACGTTTTCTACTCTGTTCTTTGACCCTGACCTCAGATACTGTCTCCGTCTTTGTTCAAACCAGTTGTCACGTTTTTTCCTAGCAGTCTTGCTATGGGATGGCCAATTTCAAAATTTATTGGAAAGGTCTCTCTCACGATATTTATACCAGTCCGACTTTCCACCATTACGTCTACTCTCAGCATCTTTTACCCTATATATATCAGGCCTTGTTTCGTCATAACCAACCACATAATCATAATCATATTGTCTTCTGTCTTTATTAAGTAGTGGCTGTTTCCTGTTTTTCTTTCCTACTCTACTGCCGTCTACCTTAAATCTATAAGGCTCTTGTCTAGTCGTTCTGTTCTGCAACGTTTCTACAAAATTTTCTACTTCATTAACTGCCACTTTTAACTCTCCCAACCATGTACTGATACGTTGTAATTCTACATGTAGGTAATTCATACTTATTTCTCTGTAATTTATATCAAGCTTAAAACAATATGCCTACTTCTTCCTCTGTATATTTCTTGGTACCTGAAAAAAAAACTCGTCCTGAGCTTAGCTGAAATAATTTTCAATTATGCCTGTTTCTCTACTGTGCTGTGATGGGTCTGCCTGTTGCCATATCCTGTTGTTTCTTTTGCTATGCTGAAATATTTTACTATACACTTATACAAGCAAATTCACATTTATAACAATTTATCTAAATGATCTTATTAAAATCACATTAAAAAAATGTTCTCCTAGCAGTTATACTTTAATTAATTACCGTCAAGCATGTCTTTCCTTGATCCAAGAGAAGCGTGAATTCACGTACGTTCTTTAAAAATTTCCCTTGTCACGGTTCATGTATAACTCAAACGTCTGGAGTTCGTATTATTTAGTAGCCATCCAAACGTGACTTCAGTGATATCCTTCTTCCAGCGTCTCAGGTTTCGTTACTTTCACTTTCAGCCCCTGGTCGGGCCCCTACCAGATTTGAGCCTTCACTTCACCCTAACAGGGCTCTTCAAGGCGCCGGCTTGAAAGCGAGTCCAGCTCGATAGAACGATTTAATTTGGGTCTTCTCTTCATCAGGTCGACACCCTGTTGAAATGTTCGCTTTTGTTGAAAACATTTTGATTTGCTGGAGTTCAAGATGAGCGAACGCAACTGTATTTTCTCGTAATTTCCAATTGAAGGAGCAATAGGGTTGGCTGAAAATAAGCTCTCATTTTTCTTCAGGTTCTCAAAGTCAATACATAACAAAAGGAAACAGCTCCTTTAAACCAATTCTCTATTGAATTCGAGTTGTTTATAGCTGTCTTGAGATTTCTTTGCTAGTATGTAAATGTGTGACCTTCAACACAAGGTTACTTAACGGCTGTAATAATGCAAGTCAAACCTCACAGTAATTCGACAAACATCATGTTGCTTCAAGTATTTCTGACGAAAAACAGCTTGATAAAACTCCACAGTCATAGGCAATCATGTTATGTAGATGGCTCCATTCAAAAATCTTGATGTGTGTAAGTTTAATTTAGGTAGTCTGAAAAACGCTCAAATTTTGACTTTGATTCAATTATAGTTGGTCCGATTTTGAACTTTTTTTTCTTTTATTTAATGAATGTCTAAAAGTTTATTTCATACCTCAACAATTTGGTTGGTCCACTTTAGCATGCGGCATGTTGACTTTCGTACTTCACGTTGTTCACGCGACATTCAAGTAAAAAATCGAATCCTGTATGCGGCACCATTTCTCCATCTGTAACAATGCGTGTATACAGAGGATCGACAAGTTCTGCTGTGTTATTTCAAAACAGGCTTTATTTGCACATGATGGTTGAAACAAAATACAAGTACTAATCAATCATGATGTTGCCCTCTCTTCCCTCGTCCTTGGTGGTAACTACCCCACAACCAGCTACGTCACGACTTGAGCATCCTTCTTACTGTTCTATATGGATGCTCAAGCGTGCTGTAGTCTTGCACCCCTAAGCTAATACAGATATGCTATTCATTCTGCTACATTACATTAGGATGATAGTAGAATACCACAGGAAACTTTTTTGGTGAATTATAAGATGGGTAAAAGATCTCAGGGTTGGCCTCTAATACGTTACAAAGTTATGTGTAAGTGGGACATGATCGATGCAGGCATTGATATTACACCTTGGGAGCAAAAGGCCATTAATCACATTGCATGGAGGGCAAATATCAGGAATGGAATAAAATCAAAGGAGAAAATGATTGCAGATAGGTCACACACTGAGAGTGTAAGACATCAGATGGTGTGTGCTGGTAGAAATGACCAAGTATTCACATGCATCCATTGTGGGCGAACATTTACTGCATGAATTGGCCTAATCAGTTACATCTGCTACCACCATGAGTTGTTGTTATTACGCCTTTTTTTTAAGCACAATGTAACAAACTATCATCTGACAAAACGGCAAGGTGCCAGTAATACATAATGATTTTCTGACCAAGCAAGCTGTTAAATTGAGAGGAGAACTCTGCACAGTTAATCAGAGTGATTGTTCTTCTTCTGCTGCTGCTGCTGTCCTTTATCCCCAGCTGGAGCATAATCCCTCAACTAGCTCACGTCCTACCTGTGATATCTCCCGCAGCACCTTCCATGTCCTCCCCATATTATTCATCTCAGTTCTGAGTTTTAAAAAAGGTATTTAAATGCAAGAGTGTTGATTTCATTGGGGTTTTTCCCATATGGCTCTAATTCCGCAGGATGGCCTGCCAGAAGCATCACACAAAGCGCCAACTCATTAGTTCCAGCAACGACCCCTAGGAATATATGAAAAAATTGTATTTGTGAACCGATGATGTAGACCGGAATTGACCCCACAACGTTTGGAGTGTGAGGCAGGTGACATAACCATTTTACCACAGATACTCCCTCTCTGTTTGAAGTTTAACTGAGCATGACAATTATTTTGCATATCAGATTGTTGGAAACTGGATGCAGAAGAGACATTAGAATAGTTAAATAAAAAAATCTGATGATTACATGTGCAGAAAACAGACAAGTATCAATAATATGAGATTAACTGAGAAATTAAAACATCTTGCAACACTGGTAGTTGGAACACTTGATCTAAAACTGGTTTAATAAAATTATCATTGCTGGATAAAGGTAGGAGCTTAGAGACAGAATTCTCTAAGTGTTCAGTTTTAATTTCCTGGATCGAACAAGAACTAGGGCAGTACACATTTGTGTTGTTCATTTATATTTGTAATGATTTTGTTCTTTTTTGTCCACTTGATAAAGACTTCAGTCGAAATGTTCGCTTGTTTCTGTGTTTTTAATTCATCCATGGAGTTTATTAGTCATATTTTGTGGTATTTATTCACATGTCAACTGTTTTCCAGTGAACATTATTGATGTGAATGATGAAGCTCCAGTATGCAGTGCCAGCATGTACACAGCCTCCATTATTGAGAATGTTTCAGTTGGAACAAGTATCATCTCCTTAATGTGTCATGATGATGATGATGATCCTGCCGGTCTTAATAATGCACTGACATATAGCATTGGTAAGTGTGAGTGTTAGAACAGCATTGATAAGTGTGAGTGTTAGAACAGCATTGGTAAGTGTGTTAGAACAACTAACATTGGTAAGTGTGAGTTTTAGAACAGCGTGGGTAAGTGTGAGTGTTAGAACAACATTGGTAAGCGTGAGTGTTGGAACAGCATTGGTAAGTGTGAGTGTTAGAACAGCCTTGATAAGTGTGAGTGTTAGAACAGCATTGGTAAGTGTGTGTTAGAACAGCATTGGTAAGTGTGAGTGTTAGTACAGCATTGGTAAGTGTAAGTGTTAGAGCAGCATTGGTAAGTGTGTTAGAACAGCATTGGTAAGTGTGAGTGTTAGAACAGCATTGATAAGTGTGTTAGAACAGCATTGGTATGTGTGAGTGTTAGTACAGTATTGGTGAGTGTTAGAACAGCATTGGTAAGTGTGAGTGTGAGAACAGCATTGGTAAGTGTGAGTGTTAGAACAGCATTGGTAAGTGTGTTAGAACAGCATTGGTAAGTGTGAGTGTTAGAACATCATTGGTAAGTGTGAGTGTTAGAGCAGCATTGGTAAGTTAGATGCTTAGATGTACAACAGCATTGGCAAGTGTGAGTGTTAGAACAGCATTGGTAAGTGTGAGTGTTAGAGCAGCATTGGTAAGTGTGAGTGTTAGAGCAGCATTGGTAAGTTAGATGCTTAGATGGACAACAGCATTGGTAAGTGTGAGTGTTAGAACAGCATTGGTAAGTGGGAGTGTTAGAACAGCATTGGTAAGTGTGAGTGTTAGTACAGCATTGATAAGTGTGAGTGTTAGTACAAAATTGGTAAGTGTGTTAGAACAATATTGGTAAGTGTGACTGTTAGTACAGCATTGGTAAGTGTGAGTGTTAGAACAGCATTGGTAAGGATGAGTGTTAGAACAGCATTCATAAGTGTGAGTGTTAGAACAGCACTGGTAAATGTGAGTGTTAGAACAGCATTGGTAAGTGTGAGTGTTAGAGCAGCATTGGTAAGTTAGATGCTTAGATATACAACAACATTGGTAAGTGTGAGTGTTAGTACAGCATTGGTAAGTGTGAGTGTTTGTACAATATTGGTAAGTGTGTTAGAACAATATTGGTAAGTGTGAGTGTTAGAACAGCATTGGTAAGTGTTAGTGTTAGAACAGCATTGGTAAGTTAGATGCTTAGATGTACAACAGCATTGATAAGCATAAGTTTTAGTTACTTAGATGTGCAACAGCATTGGTAAGTTTAAGTGTTAATTGCGTAGAAGCCCCTCTGCTGTGTATCCACCTTGCTGAGGTGCCTGCACATTCCAATGAGCCCAACTGCTGTCCCAACAGTAGCACAGCTATTGGTAAGGTCTCCTATGTCGGACAGATCAAGACATAGAAACCAGACAAAGTGATACACTAACCTGCCATCTTGCAGATAGACAGGACAATAAAAGGCTAGGGAAAGCGAACCTTAAATAAATGCTTGCCAAAGTCGGATGTAATGAGAAGCACATTTCACTTAATGATTTCACAAATTAAAAGACAGCAGGTTGGTGTTAATCCTGTGGAGTCCCACGAGGCAGTGATAGTGCCGGTCCCCCGCCTCTTTCATCTGTCTGTGAGACATAGGCTGCTAACCAACTCAAACCAAGCCCTCATTGGTTGGATTCTACAGCTAATATTTACTGGTTGAGGTAGCCAGTCTAGCATCATCCGTCCTCAGTTGCCTCATTCAACATGCATAGTAGGTTACAGTGTTACTATTCTTTGCTTACCTTAGGGGCTCTGGTAATGATGTGTGAATGACATAATGTATGAAAAAGAGTGATAGAAGGGCAGAATGTAGGACGGGCATGCGTGCCCAATTCTTAACCCTTTGAAAATAAAGTTTTGTTGTTGGTAATTTATGAGTGAAATTTGTATCTGCAGATGAGGTTATGGAGAAAAGGGTTAGCAGTCTCAGTTTTATAATAAGAATGCCACTAATGGTGATCATGTAAAGAAAGAAACTATCATTGTGGAATATGTTCTTCATTACAATTGGATCCTTGAGGGTGCAACAGAATTTGTGCACTGCTAAGATTCTCCTTGTATAATCGATAGAAAGAGACTGGAGCACTTATGGAGATACCCATGTTCATTAAAAGTTATCCTTGACCAAAAATACCTTTAAAAATCATTATCAGTGTTGGCAAGATTTATGTTGAAGAATTGATGTTACTGCACTTGAAACAAACTCACAAGATCTCAGTCTTTATTGAGAAAAGTCTCTTGGCGTAGATGCTGATTGTCTCTGTTGCAAACTAGTCAGAACTGTCTTTGCCTGTAATCACCGTGACCAGTTCCATATTCAGTTCATCACCTCAGCAGTCGTAATTGAAAACATTCTTCTTCTTCTGCGATCACCATTTGCTTTGTGTGATACATAGCATCCTTTGTAGTGTGTAGATGTCTGCTTTCTAGTTCTGTGCCACTTTGGCCAACATCTTCCAACTTCGATGGTTGAGGTTTCTTTTCTGGATTTCTCTTCCCATAGGTAGATTGTCTCCCCGTTACATTGGCATTCAGGCTTTCATCTATTGGAATGAGACTGATGTTCAGAAATTTCTCCTGCCCCAGGAACTGTTGCAGGGATTTTCTTCCCCTATTCACTTTGAGAAACTTGCAGCATGTGCAAGACCAGTACTAGAACTTTACATTTTTAGAGAGGATATTGTGATGTAAATAGATCATGATTCAGCACAGCACATACACACTGGTTGGGACTAGACCTGGGTTGGTCATGTGACCTCCTCAGGTTTAGGTACTTCATTGTCAACAGATTCCAGCCCAAAGCCTAGAGGAAACTTATACAGCTTAAGGGAATCATGATTGTAGTTTCTTATAATAACTCTTCTTGTTTACACATTCTTTCTCACTTAGTGTCCGGAGACACCACATGCTTCTCCATAGACACATCCGGGGTGTTAAGGAACACTGTGGTGTTTGATCGAGAAGCAAACTCCTCCCATTGGGCATTAGTGGTGGTATCTGACAAGTCTGCAACTAACAAGTTACAATTTAATGCTTCTGTCTTTGTTTCCATTGAAGGTAAGTTGTTATTTATATGTAGTTATTTATTTATTTTAGATGACAGGATTTTTTGTCCTTGGCATGCTTCTGTGGTGCAGGACATGTATAAAATGTCTTTTTTTTCCCCTCATCTTCCTTATTCATCTCCAAGAAAGGCATTGCATCTCTTTTTCTGAAATGCTCTGATGATAGTAAAATAGCTTGGAAATCTATCAGCCATACATACTAGTGAAGTGGCATGAAAAACTATCAGCTGGTTGAGTTAGTAGAGTCATGTGGAAATCTGTCAGCTGGTCGAGTTAGTAGAGTGGTGTTGAAATCTATTAGCTAATTTTAAATGTACAAAAATATACACATATTGTGTTATTTTTTCTTATGTACATTTCTTTCAGTGGTGTAGCGATTAGTGAGCTTTTTACGAAGGCAGTCTGGGTTCAGTCTCCGGCAGTGGCAGGATTCATCCACCCTCATCAAATGTAAAGTAACCTTTCACATGCCTTCAGTGTTGCCATCTCCCTTTGATGAAAAAGCACCAAAATCAACCCTAAAAAGCACCAAAATTTTTTAGGAAGCACCAAAAAAAGCACCAACTGTTTTTATTACAAATGTAACAAGATAGCACAGTATAATTTATTATTATCACTTCTTATTACAATGAAGTTTATTCCAGATCCGCCAAATCCCAATCAGAACTACTTTCGAGCCAAAAAAGCACCAAATTGCAATACTATTTTTTGGGAAATCACTAAAACAAGCACTGGTGGTATTCATTCACAATGTTATAAAGTAGCACATTGTAATTTATTATTATCACTGAATATTAGAATGAAGTTTATTCCAGATCTGCCAAATCCCAGTCAAACAACTCCTCTTCAGTTTCTGTAGCTATTTCCTGCTGTGTTTGCTCCTGCGATGATGAGGATTAGGAGGATGATTGAAAGAAACATGTATATGCCTCCCGTGATCCCATTTTTCGCAGAATATCCTTAGGTAGTTTATAATCGTGACAGCATTTGCCATATCTTTTCATTCCATATCTAATAGTCAAAACAGCTGTTAAACTCTTGATGCTCAGTCTGTTCCGCAATTTTGATTTTATAACTCCCATCTGACTGAAAATACGCTCCACGTCCGCATTAGAATGAGATCAAATGAGCACAGTTAAAGCTAAATCTGTAAGATCTTGGAAAGGATTTTCACCGGTGGCATCCTTGTATGAGGCTATTTCTGCCCACAGTCCAAGTGTGTCAGAGGTCTGTGTCCACTGCATATGATGAAGTTTTCTCCACTGGAAATCGATGGGGGTGAGAGTAGCTGCATCTTCTACAAACATGTTAGCAAGATCCAATATACAGGGCTTCATTGGCTGTAGACATTCACTTCCACTAAGACATGACATGGACTGCAACACTCGAACGTTATCAGGTTACGTAAACGCAGCTGTGTCAATAGCTCTATTAAAAACTGGGTGAGAGTAGTCTGGTAGACATGAGACATCAATGGGTGATGTGGTCATTAGCGCACACTTCGCCTTTACTTTCCAGAACATTTCATGGTGCTTAGTTTTGACTGAGTCAACCCGGGAGCAATAGTGGGGACTCAATTACATGATCTATGGGCTAACCATTAGCTATCGTGCATGCTCTCGACGGCCTGTACACTTGTTAAGCGAAATTTAAGGGGAAACAAATACCTCTTTTTCATGGGAACATAATATTCATTTTATTGTTTGCAAGGGACATAACTCGCCAACCTTTTTTTCTACAGAAGCAATTAGTTGCATTAATTGTTAAATGTTTAATATAATGACACCACTTATTCACAGTTAACACAATAATTTGACATCCTAAAGTTTCAAATACTTTTACTGCTAAACATGAAAAAAAATGTACTTGTTAATGCAATATATACAATGTTTAAACACTGCAATCTCCGTGCACGATGTTAACGACTGTCCCCCAAATGAACGACCTGATTTCTGGTTTCTCTTCACAACGTATTTATTGCTATTGCTCCCAGTACAACTGCCTCTTGTAGAAGTTACAGTCTAATAACTTAGCCATATATGCCAATGGCTTTGTGTTTACAATAAAAAGAAAGGAGGGTGGTGTTTAAAGGCGACAGGATCAACTTCATTGCACCTGGTTATGTCCCATAAGGCTCGGTCTCTTTCCGTAAAACAGCCTGCTGAGTCCCTCGCACAGAGCACGAATTCTGTAGCTATGGTAGGGTGAAAGAGAGAGAGAAGCGATATGCGTGATGGGGTGGGGGCGTTGTGGGTGGGAGCGGAGGGCGTGTGTGAAGGGGAAAGTGTTGTTCTTTTTTATTCTTTCTGGGAGCATAAGGGTGTGTGTGGGATAAGGTGCTGTGTTTGTGTGTGTGGGGGTGGACGAGGTGAGGGAGAGGTAGTGGCATGGCTGACCTGGGAGTGTGGCCTGGAGACTCTCGCCTGTCAACCCCCAGTAGATGGGTTCAAATCTGCTTTGGATGTCACAGGTCAGCATGGCCGAATGGGTAAGAATGCGTGTTCTTAAACATCCGTTGTGCTGATGCCGAGGTAAGCGGTTCAACCCCTACACCGGACAGCTGGACTAAAAGTCCTGTCGTCCTTGACTTGGGGATGTAAATTACAAGTACCTCTGAAGTCGGAGTTGGTTCGCCTGATGGTGAGGAACATTGTTAATAGGGAAAGCTAATCCACATGCAAAATTCAGCCCATCACTACTATAAATAGTTTGTATGCCTATGGTTGAGTTCAAAGCGAGCGAGCGAAAACAAACAAACAAACTTTGGATTGATCCGAATTGTTACGAATTAACCCGGGCTCCCTGGTTGACCTAACCTTAAGTAGGCACCAGGACATGTCTGGGGAAAATAAAGACGGTCGGACCGATACTAGACACATCACCCACCTGGCGCCGATTTATCTGTACAAACATGGGTTTAGCACCATGTACCCAATGCAGTTTTGCTATAGGCGTGTAAAAAGTTACTTTTCTACTAAGAGCCTGGGTAAATGAAATAAATCCATGCCCACACGGAGAGTATCCAACCGCACGGCGACCAGATCAGTGTTGCCATCTCCCTTTGATGAAAAAGCACCAAAATCAACCCTAAAAAGCACCAAATTTTTTTGGAAAGCACCAAAAAAAAAGCACCAACTGTTTTTATTACAAATGTAACAAGGTAGCACATTATAATTCATTATTATCACTTCATATTACAATGAAGTTTATTCCAGATCCGCCAGATCCCAATCAGAACTACTTTCGAGCCAAAATAGCACCAAATTGCAATACTATTTTTTGGGAAATCACTAAAACAAGCACTGGTGGTATTCATTCAAAATGTTATAAAGTAGCACATTATAATTTATTATTATCACTGAATATTAGAATGAAGTTTATTCCAGATCTGCCAAATCCCAGTCAAACAACTCCTCTTCAGTTTCTGTAGCTATTTCCTGCTGTGTTTGCTCCTGCAATGATGAGGATGAGGAGGATGATATGAGATACACATACTTTTTCATGTTGCTAAACATAGAATGTAGAAGGTCTGCTGTATAACAGCGCTCGTCGAGTCTTGCTACATCAAAATGAGTTCTGAGCTCGACCCACTGCTGCAATACTCTGACAATGGCAGATTGAATGGACATCCATCGTGTCTGGCTTAATTGAACATTCTTCAGCGGATGTTGTCCATCATTTATTGAAGCAAAAAGCTCCCTGTACTTTGCTTGACGAAGACCTGAGTGAGAAAACCAGTTATATGTTTCTCTAATCATGAACTCTATATCCCTGGGCAGACAAGCAGCTGCAGCCTGTGACACTGCCAGCTGAAGGGAATGACATACACACCTAATTAGTACCAGATGAGGAACTTTGGATTTTAATTTTGTATATACTCCATTGTTTACACCTGTCATGACAGACGCATTGTCAGTGCCGAGTGCAACTAGTCTTTGCAACTCAACTCCATTCTTGTTTAACCCTTTACAAGGCATAGCGTCTGATTCCGGCCGATGCGAGAAAACGATCGTAGCGTCCGATTCCGGCCGATACTATTATGCATTGTAAAATCGCGATCTCTCGGCTTTCCGACACTTCCGACGGCTACTTTCGCTTTCGCCTACAGCTTGACAACGTGGCCGCCATTTGTAAACGTGATAGTATCAATTTAAATGGACTTTTAAGGACAATTTTTGATAGTTTTCGGGATTTTTACGCTGTTTTTCAAAATGGATTTCGGCGATTCTTCAAGTAATAGCCAAGATTTCGCTAGGTTCATTTTAAATGACATTAAAGGGCACGAAGTTGACTATTAATCGGAGCTAGATATCAGTGCAAAGCGTTACTTTAAAGAAAGTCGGACTTTAAAGAAAGTGATTATGATTCTGAAAATGTGTTTGTAAATTGCCGTATAGGTGACAGAAAATCACAAACAACATGCCGTATTTCGTAAATATTTGTGTTCATGTATGGATTACCGGCAACAATCACGTGAGTAACATATTCTGCATGCTTTTCCCTTCATTGTGTTGTTTATTTAACTAAAATCGGTTGACTAACACCTTATTTGTGATGTTTTTACTAACGCGACCCGAACTTTTTCCAAACCTGAAAAAATCTTGCCCGTTCAGGGCTACAAAATGGACAAGCGTCTGCCCTGTAAAGGGTAAACAATCTTTTAACGCATTGCATATTGCCTGTGCGTTGCAGTCACTCAGTTCAACTAAATCTAAGTAAGTAACCACAAACTGCTTTCTTGTCTCTGAATAGTACCTTATAGCTACTCCAAGTAGCTTAGTTTCAGAAATGTCATTGCTCTCATCAAACAATAAGCTGTATTTACTTTTGCCAATATCAGCTGTCAAGTCTGTTGTGAAATATGGTGCAAGTACATTTGAAATAACTGCTCTGCACTTAGTTCTCCTAAGCTTAAAGTTCTTGCAACCTTTGCTGTCACCAAAGTGTACCTTGCAGAGTTCACTTAAATGGTCAACACCGCTAAGTGAACAATGGCCAGCTATGAACAAACTCATGCATCCTTCTGTTTCTTTGACATCATCTTTCAGTTTGTCAAATGCAATTTTTGTTTGCCTTTGTGTACTGAATGGTTGTTCGGCTTTCTGATGTTTCGTTGTATTCTTGTGCCTCTCAATATCATTTAACCTGGCTGCAATTGAACATTTGCAATATTTGCAAAAACACTTAGTAACTATCCCCTTCTACTTTTAACAATCATTTTTGAAATCTCGTGTCACTGAGCCACTGTTCTCTGAAATGTTGACAATATTTCTTGCTCATGGTGAAACACAAATAAGCTTAAATGAAAGGATCATGTAGACACCACAAAATTATGAACTTGATTACAAGCTAATGTATTGACGTTTCGACTTGTCTGCAAGATGGCGTTCGCTTTCAGCTAAATCATATTAAAGGGAGTTAAATTAGCTGAATATTGCGCGGTAACGTACTAAGACTGTTTTATTCCCTTGCTTCAGTTCAAATTCGGCTTTTTAGTGTTCCCAAAATGAATTTTAAAGTAATTTTTACCCACCCCAAAAAAGCACCAAAAATTTTTTTTTGAAGCACTAAATTTACGTGGCCGCGCTAAAAGGAAAATTTTCTCACTAACTGACTTGAAAAAGCACTAAATTTAGCGCAAGAAGTACTAAAATGGCAACACTGCATGCCTTGAGGTGTACTGAGTATATGGTGCTGGCCACATGGTTTGAAAGTTTAAAGATGTATCAGCACTCACTGGGTGATATGGTCAGTATTTTTTTTGCGCGCACTCGCTTTGAATTCAAGCGTAGTCCATACACACTATTTATAGTAGTGATGGACTGAATTTTGCATGTGGGTTATTGCCATGTAGCTGATTCCCCGCTCGTCTATTCAGCCACAAGGACAGATGTAAGCAGGAACATGTAACAAAGGAGAATATCAAACAAGCCAATGTCCTTGCCATTGTCGTCAGTGTTTATTATTGAAAGTCATCGCCGCCGTTTGTACAATCAATTGCCAACAGGTGCGGGCTGACATGCGATGATTCTAACTCAATTTACACAAAGTTCAACACTGCAAAATATCTCTTACACAATAGTTATTGCTAATCACCAACTTACGGCCTGGCTTGACCTTGACATCGGGCATGTGTTGTGTTCCCCTGCCATTCACTGGCGTACAGATTATCGAGTGTGACTCGCTTGTGTAATTAGCCGCTCAACTTGGGCGACGCACTTTTGCCTCAGGTTGAAGTATCTTTGCAACCTTGGAGTAATGTCAACTTCATGTTGCTTGACTTCTGTACTCGTTTCACAACCGGCTTTGATGAAGACCCTGGCAAGACTGATCCTGTCTTGCCCTCTCTCCTCCGTGTATCACACAACTCGTGTCACATGATACGCAACTTCTCGGAGTCACTTCCCTTTGTCCCTCATCATCATCATCTGTTGCTCGCCGACTTCTCTCAACTTAATCGTGTGTTCTTTGTTCATAGTGATCATGTGAACGGTTCTCACTATGCCAATCCTTCATCTCTTGTAAACATGTTCTTACTCTATCAGTTTACGGCTGTCTACCTCATATCGGTCCATAGCAGTTATCTTTCCCCATTAACAGTGTCCCTCGTCATCAGGTGAACCCACTCCGACTTCAGAGGTACTTGTAATTTACGTCCCCAAGTCAAGGACGACAGGTCAATATTTTAGTCCAGCTGTCCGGTGTAGGGGTTGAACCGCTTGCCTCGGCATCAGCACAGCGGATGTTTAAGAACACACGTTCTTACCCATTCAGCCCTGCATGTGGTCAGTATAATGCCTGCCATCTTTACTTCCCAAAATATTTCCTCATACCCATTGTTAAGCTGGGTTGACCTGAGAGCCCAGTTATTTTCTTTTTAATTCACCTTTATGGGAATTTGAACACATGATCACCAGACCAACAGGCTAGTGACTGCGCCAGCTTGATCTATCCTCATCTAATGAGCGTGTAATAATTGTAAGAATTGTCTAGTCACTGCGCCAGTTTGGTTTCTCCTCATCTAATGAGCGTGTAATAATTTTAAGAATTGTCTAGTCACTGCGCCAGCTTGGTTTCTCCTCATCTAATGAGCGTGTAATAATTGTAAGAATTGTCTAGTCACTGCGCCAGTTTGGTTTCTCCTCATCTAATGAGCGTGTAATAATTGTAAGAATTGTCTAGTCACTGCGCCAGTTTGGTTTCTCCTCATCTAATGAGTGTGTAATAATTGTAAGAATTGTCTAGTCACTGCGCCAGTTTGGTTTCTCCTCATCTAATGAGCGTGTAATAATTGTAAGAATTGTCTAGTCACTGCGCCAGTTTGGTTTCTCCTCATCTAATGAGCGTGTAATAATTGTAAGAATTGTCTAGTCACTGCGCCAGTTTGGTTTCTCCTCATCTAATGAGCGTGTAATAATTGTAAGAATTGTCTAGTCACTGCGCCAGTTTGGTTTCTCCTCATCTAATGAGCGTGTAATAATTGTAAGAATTGTCTAGTCACTGCGCCAGTTTGGTTTCTCCTCATCTAATGAGCGTGTAATAATTGTAAGAATTGTCTAGTCACTGCGCCAGTTTGGTTTCTCCTCATCTAATGAGCGTGTAATAATTGTAAGAATTGTCTAGTCACTGCGCCAGTTTGGTTTCTCCTCATCTAATGAGCGTGTAATAATTGTAAGAATTGTCTAGTCACTGCGCCAGCTTGGTTTCTCCTCATCTAATGAGCGTGTAATAATTGTAAGAATTGTCTAGTCACTGCGCCAGTTTGGTTTCTCCTCATCTAATGAGCGTGTAATAATTGTAAGAATTCTCTAGTCACTGCGCCAGTTTGGTTTCTCCTCATCTAATGAGCGAGTAATAATTGTAAGAATTGTCTAGTCACTGCGCCAGTTTGGTTTCTCCTCATCTAATGAGCGTGTAATAATTGTAAGAATTGTCTAGTCACTGCGCCAGTTTGGTTTCTCCTCATCTAATGAGCGTGTAATAATTGTAAGAATTGTCTAGTCACTGCGCCAGCTTGGTTTCTCCTCATCTAATGAGCGTGTAATAATTGTAAGAATTGTCTAGTCACTGCGCCAGTTTGGTTTCTCCTCATCTAATGAGCGTGTAATAATTGTAAGAATTGTCTAGTCACTGCGCCAGCTTGGTTTCTCCTCATCTAATGAGCGTGTAATAATTGTAAGAATTGTCTAGTCACTGCGCCAGTTTGGTTTCTCCTCATCTAATGAGCGTGTAATAATTGTAAGAATTGTCTGGGTGGCAAAAAGTGAACTAGCCAGCTCACCTCATTTCATCATCATCATGTGCCATGGCGATAAGTGTGGGCGGTCATGTTTCACCATCTCACGTGATCACCAGAATCGTGGTTCACCTCATTGTTCTTGACCCGACCATACCATGTGGCCAAGCCATTAAGGTATTTACTCATATGGTCTAGAGCAGTGGTTCTCAACCTTTTTTTGGCCCATACACCCTTCATGATATGTTCAGAATGTCATTCCCCCCTCTTTTGTATTTCCTCCCTATAAATTCCCCCCCCCCCCCCTTTACACAGTGTACATAAAAATGGAAGCTAAATCTAATAACACATACTAGAAAAAGTCTAGACGTCTACATAAAATGTTATTTACGGGTCTACTTACATTATAAAACGAATTTCAGAAAGGCGAGATGTACAGAACCGTAAAGTATGGAAGGAAACAATATCAAATAATCGGTTCTTGTATTAACGTGATCTTGAAATAATATTAATTTCTTTCCTCCCTCCCTCCCTCCCCAAACCCTAAAATTCCTTTGGGGGGGGGGGGGGGGGGAATTCCCCGCTGGTTGAGAACCACTGGTCTATAGTGTATGAACGAGTCTGAGATTTCACAGGCTGATTCAAATTTATTGTTTTAATTGACCTGGACTGTCAGGTCAACCCAGCCTATAATGGATACCAGGAAATGTCATGGGAAGTAAAGGCAGCTGGTGTGATACTGACCACACCAAGTGCCCATTGATCTATAAAAATATGAGCCTGGCACCATGTGCTGAATGCATTTTAAGCACATAACAGGGTCTTTACTGTAGTACTTTCTCTACTCAGACTTCACACCCAAGGGCAATAACTGCCATTCATTTTTCTGCCTTTATATTTTTCTTCTTCTTTTCCTCCACAAATAACATGATGAAACTAGTATGGCTGTATATCATACTTCTATCCAAATGGGAGATCACATTTTGCGATATGTCATCCTTCGGCACTGAATCAGTTAAGAACTGGTCTCTCAAAGATGTGAGGTTCGACAGTCTCACAAGGTTATGTGCAAAGCAGACAGTCCGAGTGTTCTGTTGTTGCAGTTTGTTTCAGTTGCTTGTTAAAAGATATGTGTTGTGTTCAACACGGTTCTTTAACTTGTTATGTCTTATATTTCAAGTGCTGAATATTTAAGAAGGTTGGCCATTAAAGACGATAAACTCCCCCCCCCCCCCCCCCCCCCCCCCAAATTGAAATATTTTGGTCACTTGAAATGTCACGAAAGTCTGGAGAGAACAATAATGGAGGGGTATATGCCCGGAAAAAGAGGAATAGGACGGCCAAAGAGAAGATGGGTGCAGGATGTGGTGGATGATCTCCAGATGGGTGTATCGGATGTGGGACATCTTGCTTATGATCGAGACGTTTTCTGGAAGGTTGTTAAAGAAGCTAGGTTCTGCAAAGGACATGCTACTGAATGAATGAATGAATGTCTGTACATACACAGATGTGAATGACAACCCTCCTATGTTCACCTCACTGCCGTCTCAACAGCTTGGAGAAGACACTTTATTGGGAACAACAGTCGGCACTGTTGCAGCTGTTGATGCAGATGCTGGTGTTAATGGTAAGCTCTTAAATTAGATGAGTTGTTTATCGTGGTAATATGTTTTAAAGAAATATAATATAAAAGTTGTTGGTCATAGTAAGCTGTAAAAAGTACAAGAACTGTTTATCAAGGTAATGTGTAAAAGAAATACAAAGGTTTGTTATTGTAATGTGTAAATCGTATAAGAATGTTTATCATGGTAATGTGAAAAAAGTACAAGAATTGTTTTTCATGGTAATGTATTTTAAAAAATGCAAAATTAATTTGTCAGAATGAAATGTAATAAAAGTGAGTTGTTTATCGTTGTACGCCCTAAAATATATAGAAGTTGTTTATCATGGTAAGCTGTAATTATATATGTTTTATTTTAATAATTTTATAGCTGTAGCTATACATAGTTGGAATCACACTCAGTGGACATTGTAATCCACTTGTCAAATTAGTAGAGCATACCTTCGATGGACATTATTTACCCAAGATTTGGGGGTAGGCTAATTAGTGCCAGAGAACATTGAACTTCATAATTGTTGGTCAGTGCATCTCTAGGGCCACCGAATCTCAAGATCCTCTGTCAGTTCAGTTCAGCCTATCATGACAATTTATCTATGATGTATGACACAGACATATGGCAGAGGTTATGGGGATTCCTTAAAACTACTACAGAGCCCATTGCCGCCTGAGATGAAATACAGGCTTTCCCTTTACTTGCATCAAAGCGGTCTCGGCTTTCCCCGGCGCTTGTGGCCAAAATCACACTACCCCATTTTTTAAAACTGTTTCACGTTTATTTTATTTTTGCTTGTCCTGAATAACAAATTTTCTTAATTTGTTAATACTTTTATTAGCTTGCATTTAAATAATCCATGTTTAGTTTTTACATTCTTTCCTCATTCCTTGTAATTTTGTCAGGGCAACTACAGTTCCAGATTACAAATGGAAATGCAGGTGACACATTTTTCATAGACTCAACCAGAGGACATATCATATTACAAGGAGGATTGGATTATGAATCTGGATCACATATTTACAACTTGGAAATCACTGTTATGGCATGTATTCTTATCTGATATATATTTATTATGTACATCTCTGTAGATTAATCATAACATGCCATGCCTATTACCATGGGCGATCATGTTTCGCCATCTCACACAATCACCTGAGTTGTGGATCAGCTCTGTGTTTTTGTCTCAATTATGCTATGCAGCCAAATCATACCTCTCTGCCTTCTCCTTGTTCTGTTCTCATCAGTCTTGCCAGTTGTCACAAAGTTTTCCAGTTTATTTCTCTCATAATATGCCCAAAAATCTTCACAGTCTACGTCTAATTTCTCTAATCAGTTTATGGTTTTCATTTGTTTCTTGTAAGACTTGCTCATTGGTTTTACTATCTGTACATGGTATTCTTTACATTTTCTTCAGAAACCTCATTTCTACTACCATTAGATGTTTTTCAGCTTGTCTGCTCATTGTCCACATTTCACATCCTTACAGGTTCTATATAGCACTTCAACATCCCTTTTCTCATTGCAATTGACATAATTTTATTGGTCAGTATGTTTTTCATCTTCAAAAGACTACCTTCACCATGGCGATTCTTGTTCTAATCTTTTCAAGGCACTTCTAATCAGATGTTATAACTGTTTGAAGATAGTTGAGCCAGTTCACTTGTTTAGGAATATTCCCATTCACCCGTATACTACATTGTGGCATTTCTGTCTTCTTAGAGACAACCATAGCCTCTGTCTTGTTACAATTTAATTCTAACCTTATGTGACAACGCTTGGTTCTCAGTAGTCGTAGATACTATTAAGTTGGGGTTCTAGATTAACTTGGGTCTACCCTTCTAATTGTCCCCAGGACGGTGCCTGGGCGACACTTCCCATATGACGACTGTTGATATATGAAGACACCTAACTGACAATAAGAGAACAATCTTATAAAAAGCGAATCTAGAATCTTTATTGGAGATTCAGACTCTGCCCAACAGACAAACAACAGACGGACAAACAAACAGGAACAATTAGCTGGGTGAGAGTAGTCTGGTAGACGATCTCATCATCCCACTGGAGTTCTGTCCGTACATGATTGAATGTCAGTCTGTAAACACAGGGCTATGACACATCCACCTGATCCTGTATGGTGCCTTCAGGGCTCTTCCAAACAGCAACAGCCAACAGCACTCGTCAACCGCAAATAGGCACCCCGCCCATAGCAAAGGATTTCTCAGATCACTTCAGGTTGACAGCCCACAGCAGCCGGTTCCTCAGAGCACTTCAGCAATGGCCCCAGTACTCATCAACAGCAACAGGCCACTCGCAGCTAGGCAACCAGCAAACAGCAAAGCACCCAGCCAAGGCGAACAGCGAACAGGAATCAGCAACAGCAAAGGGCAGTCGCTCACAGCACCCAGCTAACGGCAAAGGGATTCCTGCAAGCAAGAACAGTACAGGTGTACAAATCCATCATACCCTGGCATAATACATACTGCATCAATACTCAGCACAGATTTCCCCCCTTCCATGGTCAGCCCTCGAGCTCAGACCACTATCTTATGTCTGAACTCCCAGACATATCTCACAGACAGGTTAGATTACAACACTTAGTAATCCTAACTTAAGTCCAGTAGCTTTTCAGCCACGCGTCTCATCCTAGTAAATAGTAAATAGGATGACACATTCCCTACTATCTCATACCCAGTAGATAATAGATATAATGACAGCGATCCATTCCTGAGGATGGTAAGTTCCATACCTCCTATGAAGATCATCAAGTGTTATGGTCTGGATCATCTTTCTTAATCACCATTTGTCTCATCAGAAAAGTAGATAAGCATATCAGGATACCTCAGGTAAATACTCTATGCCACCTCCAAGGTTAATGGCAGATGCTCAGATTGCAATGGTAACTAACCTGAAATACTGAATTAAAGACCAGACAAACAACAGAAGAGTGCTCTTGTGTTTGTCACTTTCCACCCTTCTTCCTCGGATACCTGGATTTCTGTTGTGTGTGGGTGTATGTATATAGATAGACACTCATCACATAATTACATTCCTTAGGCTGCCTAGGAATTGTGTCGAATCAGCCACCCCAAACAATCTGGTTCCGATGACAGTATAGAAAGATAGACCCACCTGACAAATTATTCCTTCCTCATCAAAGGAAGTATGGAGTCAGACAATACTGATGAAATATAACACGCGTTACATGAGTGGGTGTCTCCCCACCGCTATACTGGCCCAAGGTTAAATCCCTAGTAGGTGTAAAGATATCTTTCCCCCTCCTAACTAAGCCCAGTTAAATAACAACCAGCCTATGTGGCGATAATCACTTCACAGCTTATAGCCTCCTACATATTTGGGTTTCACCTTAACGAGAAATGTCTGTGGTTCTCGCGCGTCACATGAGTGCTTGACAAGTGCTAGTTGCCACCTGATGATGATTGAAACGTACTAATGTCAACCTCCTCCATTAAGGGAATCAAATTAAAGCTCTGTTCAAGAGGACTTCTTCTGTCAGAACAATAATTCCATCATGTACCCCATTATTGAGATAGGGCATCGAATGTATTGTTAATTCACTTAAACCAGACTGCTCCACTGAGCTGGCTCGAACAATACATTCCGTCTTGTCTGTTGACCTTCGCCCACGCGTTAATCTAAGTTATAGTAAACACACATGCTTGCTACACAGCTGGCAGGCCTGGTCGAGACTTAACTTACAGCTGGTGTCCGCTGACCTGAGGTCAACGTGTACATCTTAGATCACGGCCCAGAGTTACGGCACAACTGCCGGCCTGGTCGATAATTGACCCACAACTGAAAAACCAACTTAGTTAAGCGACGCCAAGTAGAAGTGTGTTACTTTTAAAACTTAGGAACAACTATGCAACAGACAGTGACCCGGTAGGTTCATCAAGCCCTCGGCTGTAGGTCCACTCTCTGGATCCCCAAAGGTACAGCATGATACAGCTGGTCACACGGCCTCTCGTCTCAATGACAGGCTGGACCTCCACTGTAGATCAATCTCTAATGCCACAAGAGTTGCATAGTATACAGCTGGAAGGAATGGCCGTGAAAGGATAGCTTCAACAACCTCCGCTGTAGGGCATTCTCCCAGACGCCTAGTATACAACTGGCTATAGAAGCGGCCTCCCTTCTTGAGGACTGGCTACCGAATGGCCTCTTCATGTCGGGCCCGGAAGGACACACTTCCGGAACCTGCCGAACATTTCCGAGTATTACCACATGAAAGTGATGGATACTCACGATTCCCCGAGGTTTATCAGAATGTGTGATTTACAGCATTTAATATCTACCCACATTCAAAGAGTTGAGTTATGTTTCTCGGGACAAATGCAATTCATGACAACCCCGATACATAACATCTCAAGAACCCAGAAGACTGTCTGCCATATGATGGTACACTCCACCAAAGTCATGAATGGGGTTTTTCCAGTTATGCACGGAAAATGGACAAATAGGAAAGGAAGATACCATTAGTAACGTAAACAACGTCACACAACAACAAAGGACTTTCTCTGTGTGTGATTCAGAAAAGAGGACGTGTCTTCCAGAGATCCGTATGCGACTTATTCTGAGCGTCAGCGAATAGATTTTTCAAGAGGAGGGATCGATTGGCAAATGGATACTTAAGGCAGAATCCGAAACCTAGACGTGATACAACTCAGGACAGCAAAATGACAGGTCCACGCCTCAAGGAGAACATTTGGAAGAAGGCAGGGAGTTCATGAAATGTGAAATATTTAAACGCCGCGCCCACATCTCGGGAGCAGTTTAATAACACATGTGAATCATCCTTTGTTATTTGTTCCACTCGGTACAAAAATAAAGTACGAGTCCGGTTCCTTCCTTGGAGTCGTTTGATTATTCGTCACACTGTTCCAAGGTGAGTGTTAAGACTGAGTCAAATGTCATTCTATAATCCCAATGATAAGGAAAGACATGGCACTGTCCTAACTCTTTTCTAACTCTTTTTACTCAGAAATCCCCCCTCATCCGCCTTAAAATGTGGCCTAGTCACCAAGACAGGGTGGGACAGAGTGGGTACTGTGTTGTCCCATCTGAGACCCACTTGCGTTTTGTGACACCTTAGTTGTTCACCGTGTACAATAACCACATCTACTAAATGTTGCAGATCCTGTTCGTTGTCTTCAAACAATACTGTATCATCTGGTTAACTCCTTTAGTAGCAAGCAACTCCACATATGTTGAGCATCGATTCAATTTTTATGAAGAATTTTTCTTTAAATATAGCCTAATTGTTACTTTAACTCCTTCAGTCCTAGAAACTTATTACTTAAGCTCTATCTGACTGTGATCTGAAAATTACCACACTTTTTAGCAGGTCTATGGGAGAAGGCAATATTTATATAGTTTGAAACAAAACTAAGATGGCCTTCCTATTTTCCCCCTTAGGAAAGACTTCTGTCAACCTATATTTCTTAACAGGGTGTTGGCCTATCTCGGTTTGTGGTGTATCTAGAAAATACAGGCTCATTGCTCAACAAAGGTCTAGAGCATTTAGTATTATCAATAGTGAACAGCCATCATCAGATATAGACATAGGTTTTCAAACATCTAACTGGTAAACGATTTTGACATGTTTTCCAACCCACTGCCACAGCCTATTTCTTGAATATTGAAAATCACTTGCTTTACAACATGACTTACAACTGGAGAAAGTGAACAATGCATGAGTTCTAAAATATAAACTATACAAGTAATTATTTCTAGCCAAGCTAAGAATCAGGGGAGACAGAATTACAAATCTAAGAGATAGGCTACACAAAAAATGTGACATCAGAGTATTTAGATATGGCACTTGAGTGCTGCTGAAATCATTACCAAGCTCCAACACAAGTCCTAAATCCAGAACACACATGATGGAAAACTGCTGGCTGCACACAGTCCGGTGACACCAGGGACAAGACACTGTCACTCATCTGTGATGATGAAAACTTGGAAGTGTCAATGGCTCTGTAGAATCTGTTACTCTAGATCAGTGGTTGTCAACCTTTTTTGGCCTGTGCACCCTTTCACCATATTTTCAGAACATCATTCCCCCCCCCCCCTTTTTGTATTTCCTCCATATAAATCCTCCCTCCCCTCCCCACACAATATACATAAAAATGGAAGCTAAATTTAATAACACATACTAGAGCAAGTCTAGACTTCTACATAAAATGTGATTTGCGGGTCTACTTACGTTATAACATGAATTTCAGAAGGATGAGAAGTACAGAACCATAAAGTATGGAGGGGAAAACAATATCAAGTAATTGGTTCTTGTATTAACGCTAACTTGAAATAATCTTAATACATATATATATATATATATATATATATATATCATCATTCCATCATTGGCACCTTGCCGTCTTGACAGACGATAGTTTGTGCTTTAAAAAGGCATAATAACTTTTAACTATGGCGGTAGCGAGTGTGACTGATAAGGCCAATTTGCGCTGTAAATGTCCGTTCACAGTGGGTGCATGTGAACACGTGGTCATTTCCACCATCATGCACCATCTTACGTCTCAAACGCTTGGTGTGTGACTTTTCTGCAATAATTTTCTCCTTTGACTTTATTCCATTTCTGATATTTGCCCTCCATGCAACACGTTCAGCGGCGACTTGCTCCCAATGTGCATTATCAATGCCTGTATCAATCATGTCCCGCTTACACACATCTTTGTATCGTAGTAGAGGCCGACCCTGAGATCTCTTACCCATCTGTAATTCACCAAAAAAGATATCCTTTGGTATTCTACCATCATCCATCCGCCTAAGATGTCCTATCCATCTAAGTCTACGAAGACTGAGCATGGAATAAACTGTCACACAACCTGATCTTTCCAATACTTCAGTATTTGTGATTTTGTCTTGCCACTTAATACCAAGAATTCTTCGCAGACACCGCATATGAAAGCTGTTTAAATTGTTCTCTTGGTGTGAGTAAGTTGTCCAGGTTTCACTGCCATAGAGAAGAGTACTAAGGACACAGGCTTGATAGACAAGGACTTTTGTTTTGGCAGTAAGCTTCCTGTTCTCCCAGACTCTTTTTCTTAACCTGTTCATTGTTGTTGCTGCCTTACCAATCCGGATGTTGATTTCCTGATCTAGGGATAATTTGCTATTTACCACCGATCCTAGATATGTAAAATGGTCTACTATCTCTAGTTCGGCGTCGTCAATAAAGATTGATGGTACCCCATGTGCACCTTGTGACATAATCTGTGTCTTCTTTTTGCTAATTGTTAAACCAAATTCAGAACAAGCATTGGAGAATGCAGATAGTAGACATTGCAATTCTTCCTCAGAGTGGGTCGTAACTGCAGCATCATCTGCAAAAAGCAACTCTCTGATCAGTACCCTCCTAATTTTGGTCTTAGCCTTCAATCTCTGAGCATTGTAGAGGCCGCCATCTGAGCGTGAGTGAATGTATATACCACCATCCTGATCACGAAATGCATATTTCAGTAGAAGTGAAAAGTATATTCCAAAGAGGGTGGGAGCTAGTACACAACCTTGCTTAACTCCACTCTTGATTTCAAATTCTTCAGAAGTTGCACCATCAAACTTGATTATACCCTTCATGCCTGTGTGGAACGATTCCACAATGGACAGAAGAGTTGGTGGGCAGCCAATCTTCCTTAGTGCCTTGAACAGACCCTCACGACTGACCAAATCAAATGCCTTTGTGAGGTCGATGAAGGCAATAAACAGTGGTTGATTCTGTTCACGGCATTTTTCTTGCATTTGTCGCAATGAGAATATCATATCAGTGGTAGACCGGTTCTGTCGAAAGCCACACTGTGATTCGGGGTAGACTTGATCTCCTAGGACTTGAAGTCTGCGCAGAACAATTCTGGCAAATACTTTTCCAACAATACACAGAAGTGAGATACCCCTATAGTTGTTGCAGTCGCTCCGATCGCCCTTGTTCTTGTACAGTGTTATGATACTTGAATCTTTGAAATCCTGTGGGACTTGTCCTTCACGCCAGCATAGCTCTATTAGCTGGTGGATCTGTATAGTGAGTGTGTCTTGCCCACTCCTGATAACCTCTATTGGAATCCCATCCTTACCTGGAGCCTTGCCAGATGCAAGTTCATTTATAGCACACTTAACTTCTGTTATGGTGGGAAGTGTGTCCAGGTGGTCAAGAGTTGGTAGAGCCTCTATGGCGTTGAGGGCATTATCCGCTAGTTTGGTCTCACTTGAGTAAAGCTCCAAATAGTGCTCTACCCATCTGTTCATCTGCTGTTTCTTATCAGTGATGACTTCTCCAGTCAAGGTTTTCAATGGTGCACTTCTTTTGATCACTGGACCACAGGCTTTCTTTATTCCTTCATACATGCTTCTTATGTCTCCCTTATCACTTGCGATTTGAATGGACTCACATAACTTGATCCAATAATCATTTGCACACTGCCTGGCAGCCTTTTGCACATCCTTCCTAGCTTGCCTTAGCTCACTCAGAGTGTTACGCGTTGGTCTTTCCTTGTTTCTTAAGAGAGCTTTCTTCTTCTTATCAATCAAGGGCTGCAGAGTCTCGCTGTTGGCCGCAAACCAGTCCTGCCTCTTATGATCCACAGTGCCGTAAACCTTTACGGCAGTTTTACAAAGAGTTTCCTTAAGTTTATTCCATTTATCATTTACTGTACAATTTTCTGGTGTATCAGTGAAAGCGTCTTCAAGTTGCTGTTGAAACTGAAAGCACTTTTCAGGATCATGAGTGTTAATAATATTAATCCTGGGGCTAGATTTGTGTTTAGCTGTGTAGATTCTCTTTGGTCTCAGTCTAACCCTTGCAACAACCAAAGAATGATCCGTATCACAGTCAGCACTGTGGTAACTACGAGTCAATGATATATGGTTCAGATGTTGTCTCCGTGTGATGATGAAGTCCAGCTGGTGCCAATGGCCGGATCTTGGATGTTTCCATGTGACCTTATGCATCTCTTTTGTTTTAAAAAAAGAGTTTGTAATACATAGGTCATTACTGGTGCAATGCTCCAGCAGCCTTTGCCCATTTTCATTCATGCGACCGATGTTGTATTTTCCAAGGCACACTGGCCATGAACTCGAGTCCTTGCCCACACGAGCATTGAAATCACCGAGCATATAAATGTAGTCGGATTTTGGAACTGCCTTGATCACAGAGTCTAACTCCTCATAGAACAAATCCTTCACATCATCAGAGGAATCGAGTGTCGGTGCATATGCAGTAATAATGGTGGCAAACCCACAAGAGGTTGCCAAGCGCAGGGATAATAGTCTTTCATTTCCTCCTGCTGGAATTTCAATCATTCCCAGTAGCGAATTCTTCACTGCAAAGCCCACACCGTGTTGCCTTTTTTCTGCCTGCCCTTTACCCTTCCAGAAAAAGGTGTAGTTGTTTTCCCTGAGTGACCCTTCCTCAGCGAGGCGAGTCTCCTGCAGGCCAGCAATATCAATGTTAAGACGATTGAGTTCGGCATCAATCACAGCTGTTTTTCTCACATCGTCAATATTGGTCAAGTCAGTGGAAAATCCTGGACACATGGTTCTCACGTTCCAGGTTGCAAGCCGTAGCTTGAGGTTTCTATTTATATTTTTGTTTGTACCTGGTGCATTGGTTTTACAGCCTGCGATTCAGATTTTGTCCTAGCCCCAAGCACCCATTGAAGCAGGCAGGCTGTGGCGGATCAGCACCCAATTGGCTGGGGGCTGCCCAGCTTGAGGCGGGCGGTAGCTGATCAGTGACACCTATAGGTGTCTCCCACCGTCAGAGGCAACGCGTGGCGCCCCATGTCTACGCCAACTGACAAGGACTTATAACCCGTAACAGTTGCCTCTCGCTTTGATTCCGAGACCAGTTAAGACCAGGGATGGAGTTATTGCCTCTCCATAGCACAAAGCCTGGGCTAAAATATAGAGATCATGTGTTGCCCATGCAGCATGATCCCTCTCTCGGCCTGCCTAGTTCACTCCAGAGGAAAGGTAACACCCCTACATCTGGAACAAGACAAGCTGCAGAAGCTGCCGGATCAGCAAAGCAATGCTCTAACTGTCCGCCTGTCGGAGCTTCGATCCTAGACCAGTCGCCAACCAAGGCTTAGGGCCTGGTCTGCCCTGCCATGACAATTTTGTCTTTAGCTTGCATTTCCTCGCACCAGGGTAAGGCTTGTACCCTCCCAATTGCGCTCTTCCGCCCGAAGCCGTTGGCACAATGTGGGGTGTCGGGTTTGGTAAGCGCCGCCCAACGTTCGGCGCTAACAGAATATATATATATATATATATATATATATATATATATATATATATATATATATATATATGTATGTATATATATATATATATATATATATCTGTGTGTGTGCGTGCGTGCATGCATGTGTGAGTGAGAGAGAGAGAGGAAAAAGAAATATTGGAATTTGTACTTATTTGCCCCACAACATTTCAGGATAAAGGATTCCCAGTTCAGTCCTCTGTAGGTACTGTCACTGTTACCGTCACAGACACCAATGACAACCCCCCAGTATGTACCACATCACTCTATACTGTTACCCTGTTAGAGAACTCCCTAAACACCCAGGCAGCAACTGTTCACTGCACTGATGTAGACACCACTGGGGCTGTTACTTACAGCATTTCATCAGGTGAGTGTGTCTAAACTCAGGTAATGTTTCCTTGTTTCTTAGCACTTACTTGTAAGTGGCCCAGGAGTAATGTATTCAGATTCACTTGAGCCTGGGATTTTATTTGGTCATTCACTTGGTCTTCCATGTTGATCCGGTCTAAAATGGGTCCAAGGAAATGTCCTGGGAAGTAAAGGCAGCCTGTGTGATAGTGACAACATCACCCCCTGAGTGCCAGTAAGTAATTAAATACGGGGTTCAAAGTATATACCTAACACACTTCATGGCATGAAAAGGGGTTCTTTAATTTGGTAGCAGCAGTAGTAGTAGCAATAGTAGTAAAAGCAATAGTAGTAGCATCAGTAGTAGTAGTAGTAGCAACAGTAGAAGTATCAGCTATAGTAGTAGCAATAGCATTAACAGTAGTAGTAGTTGTATTAGTAATCCTTGTATTAGCAACAGTAGTCATGTCTGCAGTAGTAGTAGTAGCAACTGTAGTAGAAGGAGCAGCAGAAGTTGTAATAGTGGGAGAAAGCATTGTAGTACTTATTAGTAATAATTGTAGTAATGGTTGTAGCTAGTAACAGATGTAGTGAAAAGTAAAGTAAAATGTAGTTTACTATCTTGATAAGATATTGTAACTGAAAGTTAAAGTTTCTGTTGTTGAGAATACAATGAATACATCAAATAAAATGGGAAGGGTAAACTTTGCAAGAACATAGTCACAAATGACAATGAAAGTTGCTGCTAGATAATATATATATATATATATATATATATATATATATATATATATATATATATATATATATATATATATATATATATATATATATATATATATATATATTCCATTAAACGTCTCAGACAGACTACCTCTATGTTTATTAGTGAACTATTGAGAAATTTTATAGACCATCAGACATGCAGCTGTGAATACATGATTGATTTTCTGAGCTTATAAAATAGTATAGTCAGTTTATTAAACACATATGTCATGAATAAATTGTATATAGTATTTTCCTCATTTTCACTTTCATTTCTTTGACTTTTTTTTTAGGAAACACTAAAGGTGACTTTGTGATAAATTCAACTGCAGGCACAATCAGTACTTCAAACAAATCAGTCATCAATTATGAATCAACCCAATCTTACACACTGAAGATCACAGCATCAGATGGGGCGCAAAATGCAACAGCAACGGTTAAAGTAAGAAATGCTTCCTGTCTGTATAATTTCACTGCCATGTCATATCAGGTTCATCATCTAGTAGTAGATCCTCTGTTGCTCTCATCACATTGTTTTCATTACACACTCAAAGAGTATGCTTAGTAAGGTGGAGAAAGGAATGTTTCATGTGGAATGGCTCACCTCCCTTCAGAGGTCACAGATTGTGAGAAATGCATTGTTTGCCCTGGCCATGTGGGAGTGCGGGGGAATGAACAGGTGGATAGGCTAGCATTGAATGCACCTCTTGGTGGTAGATTACCTATGGACAAGGGAGAGGTGGTCATGCGCCTGTGGGACCCGGTGGGGGAACAGATTGAGAACCTGTATGTGGAAAGAATGAGATTGCAGGAGTTCTGGAAGAATCTCAAAACTGAGAGGGAAGACCAGGAGAACTTTCAATCAAATAACGGTGAGAACGATTAGTAGTGTGACTCTTCGCTGGCTGTTGAATGAGGGGATGGAGAACATATAGGAATGTCCTGAGTGCAGTGATGTCGGTTTTTAGCTCAGCTCAACTCAACTCTCATCAGAGCCCGCTGAAATGTTTCTCCATCTCTGGCCATTCCTCCTGCAGCATGAACCCTCATGCCCAAGATTTCTACAATGTCTAGTGTCTATCTTCATGCTGGTTGATCCCATCCTCTCCTTCCAGGAAAGATGGCCTTCTGTCAGTGTTATTTCCCAGCCACTGTCATGTTTTATATGGCCTAGGTATTTCAGTTTCTGAGATCTGATGCTGGTTTTCTTCAGTGTTCAGATATTGGAGAATGTCAGTGTTGTTGTTTTTTTTTAATTCTTCGAGGTCTGCAATATTCTAAGAGCTTTTCTGTGACATGCCAGTTCAAAAGCCACAATTTTCTTCTTTAGTGATACAAAGCCACCCATCGGGTGCTAGAGCACCAATTATTCCTCCCCATGACACTTGACGGCAAAAGTGGAAGATGATGATGATGATGATGATGATGAGAGATGATGGTTGATACAAATCTTGATTGAGCAAAACATATGATATATTCCATTATTTATACAAGTCACATCTGGTGATTGGTGTGTTGACACATCTATCATGTGATGTGTCAACACACCTATCATGACCCAAAATCTATTCACAACGAGCTTGAAATAAGTTGTTTGAAACATTAACACTGAGAGCTAAATGAAAAAAGAAGTCAAGCCAGAAAATATAAAAGGAGAAGAGACAGCAATGATAAAAATGGTGGCAGACACATAAGTTGACTTAAGGAGGGGAAGTTGAGGAGCATCATGATGCTCCATGCAGTAATCATGAGTGGTCATGGTTTGTCATCTCCCATGACCATCAATCTCAAATCAGGTTTGTATTCATGTTCTGATTGAGGATAGGGTATATTAATGATGTACAGTTATTATGTCATCAACAATTAGCAGACAAACTGAAAAACATCTGAAGGCTGTGGAAATGTGGTTTCTGAGGAAAATGCAAATAATACCATAGACAGACAGAAAAACCAATGAACATGTCCTTCAAGAAACAAATGAAGATCGTAAACTGGTTAGAAATATTAGACGTAGACAGTCACAATTTTGTGGGCATGTTATGAGAAGAAATGATTTGGAGAACTTGGTGACAACTGGCAAGATTGAAGGGAGAAGACCAATGGAAGACCGAGAAGTAAATACCTGGATGGATTGGCCATGTGGCATGGTCAAGACAGGAACACAAAGCTGATCCACGACTCTGGTGATCGAGTGAGATGGCAAAACATGACCGCCCATGCTTATCGGCATGGCACATGATGGATGGACAGTTATTAATTTATTTTCTTTGTGTAAAGGAATAAATATTATTTGCATTGAGAAGTGTGTTTACTGAAATATGTAACATTGTTGTCCCTTAGATCACAGTAGCAGATGTCAATGAGTTCAGCCCTCAGTTTAGCCCATCTGGACCATATTCTGTCACACTGCCAGAAGATGTAGCAATTGGCTATCTAGTGACCACCGTCTCTGCCACAGATTTGGACACTTTTGATACAATCAAGATATATTCAATCATTGCAGGGAATGGTGATAGCAAGTTCATGATTGACTCCTTATCTGGTCATATCAAGGTAATCCAATACTATTGTATTATTTTCTATTGCCATCCTTGCTTTCACACTTTAATATTTTATGCATAATTTTGCGCACTGTTTTAAAGTTAATTCTTTCTGTTCCAAGCTGTGCAGTCTATGTTATCTACTATTCTTCATATGTAGCAGTCAACATGACATGTGTGAATTTACTTCTTTTGTCATCATTGTCACCCTTCCCCCTCATGGGTATTTGTTGTAACCACCTGGGATTGAAAGAATTAACATGAAATTATATAGTGCCACCTTTCTGATCTAATTGTACATTTTGAGTGCTTTTCATGCAATGATTTATTTATCCTGTAAAAAATAAACTATTTGTGCTTAAGAAGTAAATGTAGAACCCATTTATGTGCTTTAAAAGGCATTGGGCATTTGGTGCTAGATCCATATGTTTATAGACCAATCATCACTCGGCTGGTCATGTGATCAATATTATACCCCTCACCTTTACTTCCCAAGATATCTCCTGGTACAGTTAGTGGTAAAAACTCCGCCGCGGAGCAATCACGGCAGGGGGATTCTGATCGTCAGAAGGGTACCCCCTTCCCCAAGTGTTTGGCCCATTATTCTCTTAACACTCTCTAGGGGCGGGCCCATCCAGGTCATGACTCCGGGCATCTTTCCCCTGCTGTGGAGACGTTCAGTCAATTTCATTGTCCTTGTTGTTGTGCTTGTCCCTAAGCTGTTAACATATCCACTCTCAAGCCTCCCCTCGCTCAGTGAGGAAATCCGTGCAGACTGTGCTTGCCCCTTAGCACCTGTGGTTGTGGGGAGCCTGCTTCTTCCCCAGCCATGGCCTCCATCACCTCCATCTGTCTCCGTTGCTGTGTTCCTTCCTCATGACCCGTTCACAGTGCCACACTCTACTAGGAAGGCGGTTCTTCCATTGGTTTTGACCCACCTCTTGGTCTCTGCAGGTGAGTGTGACTTATGGCTGGGGCAACATGACACACACAGATGTTAAGTTGTTGCATATCCTTTACAGGATGTAGAAGTCAACCCCAGCATTTTGTGGCTGTTCTTGATTCCTGGGCAAGTTTACATTCAAGTAGTTTGCCATTGCTTTCTGAACGACCGGCACCCATACCATTTCATTAAAAAACCAACTCAGCTGTGTTTCAAATGTGGTTATGTGGGATTATCAACTGTGTCCTTAACCCCCTTCACCATGGACCTGGCCACTCAGATGTAAGTCCACAAAATACATTTCTATCAATACCAGATATTTGGAGTGCCACATAGTGGTCACGCTTGCACGCACCACATTATGGGAATTAGGAGATTCCCAGTCTAACAATAGAATGACTTGACCACTAGGAAAAACTAAGGACGACGTAAGCATCGTCAAGACAGCAACAGAGGTGACTTCGAGAAAGGAGATCAAGATGGCTGTGCGTATTTTTCCCTGAAAGCTCCGTGAGCAAAAGGTTTGATCATCTAGGGCAAGGCATTATTACTTAGGAAGGGATATCGCCTGTTTGGATATAGCATTCTTGTCATACTCAGGACCGGGACATATATCAAGTATAGACAACGAGTTATTTTGGACATTAGCTGCAATATGCTTTAGGAGATTGGGTAATTATAGAATTAGATGAACGGCCAAGTTGTATTAACATATATAACGTCCCGTGCCCGTGTTAGGGCCCCGTTATATGATACGGCAGTGTTGTGTTCATTTTGTCTAAAAGAGAGCAGATCCGAAATAAAAGGATTTATCTCAAAATTATATCAGTCTTCAAGGTGAGCGACTTTTGTTACATACATTCATTCAAGTTTGAGTTTTAATACTTCGGCGGTTGAATGCATGTTGAGACACGTGGGGACTTCGATCCGAGGAAACAATGGTGTAATGCAAACAAGCGACGATTGATTCCCGCTATATCAGAAGTAAAGATACAATGAATGCGCGCCACGATGATAAATTCCTTTGCACGAGAAGACATCAGGAGTACACAGAATGCGCCAACATGGCAGTTGCCGAAAGATCGTGAGTAACGCCAACATACTTATTGTTTGACGATTATCTGCAGGTAAAGTGACTAAATAATTTAATTAAACTAGTCCTTCATAAGTGCCACAGTTTGAGAAGTTTATGAGTGGAAAGAAAGGAATAAAGATTGCACTATACTATATTAACTGGTCTACATACATGGTGCGCACGAGCAGAAACAGATAATGAACATTACGTGTATCTAATAACAGCAAATTATATACTATCGTTTGAAACAATAGTAAATAGTTAAATACGATCATAATATTGTCCAAGTTTGGGAAAGTGAAGCACAATACAGTAATGGAGAAGTAAACACAACTGATATATTTGGTTTACGGATTGTTTGAGTCCACACTCGACTTATGATGTGTTGTTGGTACAGAAGAAGGAGGCGTTAGCTTCCTACACGACATTTCCACTCTGTTAACAAAGCAGTGAATCAAACTTATAATAGGAGAAAGAACACTTACTTTCACGCTTATGACACTGATATAACTACACACAAGAATGGTACGATATTGCCAGTACCCACACATTTAACATACGAGTATCAAGAATAGGAGGACACATATGAAGATTAAGTTGACACAGTACCACTTCATTACTTTGAACTTTACTCTTCACGGGAAACTTCAATATATATTTACGAGTTACAACGGGATATCTGACAGAATACATAGAGACACGTTATCATTACACCTCAGCAGGCAGGAAATCTAACACGTGTACACTCACTTGATTTGAAGTCGAAGCATACAGATAGACTTTAATGTCACATAGTACCCAATTGTTCAAGGTATTTAATCGATAACGATTCACATTGGGACAGTTATATTTATTATATCGGGACATTAAAGGACATTATACACATCAAGATACTACTGGACACTACACTGCACCTGAAACGCATCGAAACGTTACATTTTCCTCAAGACTCTGACGCCAGGACAGACGTACACTATCACACGGATTGACAACTACCATTTTTCATCGTGACACCAGACACAGTCAGCTTGTTCACGCATTGGACTTTATGTACCAGAACTGGATGCAAGCAGATCTACTGATTTCACTGTGGGCATCATTCATTCGGATACCTACAACAGCCTAAACTTATCACAATAAGGCTGCAGAAAAATTCAAACGTCGTCGTTACACTACAGCCAACTACGTGTTATGGGTTGGTTACGGACTTCCTGAGTCCAGGGTGAAAGTAGTACAAGTTAATTGTACTATCGTTCAAGCCAGGAGCAACAGTCTATTGTGGACACAGCTTCTCGGGTATAAATCAACAAACATACCAATACTCGAGTGGTGACCACTGATCAATTTCTTAATGAACTGATCGACACAATTCTATGTCAAAATTTTTGAACGACAGGAACTCTACTCGGTTATCTATGTACAAGAGAGCCGGAAAAAGGCCAGTAATTGTTATTCATTGTTGATTGATGTTATGTTGACTCATAATAAGGCTATTTATTTTATTTGCGGGTGGTTAGAAGGCCTTGATGAGCTAATGATATCTGATATCTTGATTAGTTCGTGAAGTGATTTGTGGGTTGACAAGCGCCAGGTCATTACGAATTAATTTTGTTTGGTTTTGATCTTGCGGGCGTCACCACAATATTATAGTCTCGTCTTTACGTTAGTAGTATAGTAGGAACATTATCCGTCAAAAATGGGGATAAAATTTTGTTATCGTTTGTAAACAGTAATATGTATTTACGTCAGTCATCGATCGTCTTTTATGATTATTAGTTGTCTTGCGTCACACATATTGTATATAAACATATTTCTTTATATTTATTTTATAATTTAGATCTGTTTCGTTCATTATAGATATATTTGATTGATTCTTTTGTTGTGTTCGAATTTACACTACAAACTTAATTGAGTCATATATATATATATATATACATATATTTTCTCAACGGTGATACGAGATTTACCTTACTATCTAAGTGATAGTGAGTTGAGACAATATCACAATTCTTGTCGATTCTTTTCTTCTCTTACCTACTACTATATTTATTTCAGCCAGATAGCATTTTACAGGTGGGAAAAGAAGAGAAGATGTCTACGCTGCAATATTTTTTTGAAATGGGTGAGAAGTCTGGTCTAACTGGTGCTGAGCTTCGAAATTGGGCAAAGCTTGAGTTCAGTGAACAACAGAAACGTGACAAGGAGGAAAGACAACTTCAAGCCACACGTGAGAAGGAGGAAAGACAGGAAAGATTGGCATCGGAAAAGGAAACCAAACAACTTCAGATGGCTCTTGAGAGAGAACTGAAAGAAAAAGAGATGGCTATCAGACAAAATGAGATAGTTTTGGAACGAGAACGAATGGAGGCTAGAGAAAGAGAATTAACTGTGGAACGCGAAAAAATTGCAGCAGAAAAAGAGAAGTTAATTATGGAAATGCAATTGAAAGAAAATCAATTGGCGTTTGATAAAGAGCGACTTGCTACAGAAACACTCTGGAAGGACAAGGAGGTTGAAGGTAACATAAAGGTCAAGACGCTTGAGATGGAACGTGGAGCTGAAATCGAACGAGAGAAAATGCTGGCTAAACAGAACGATCCTGTGAAAAAGTACCAAGGTTTATTCAGGAATTTTCAACAAGGTGATTCAGTTAGTTCATGGTTAACCAACTTTGAAGTGCTCGTAAAGTACTACAAGGTACCGGAGAAGGACGTACCGATTTTGTTTCATCGTCACCTCGCGTTAGAGCCGTTGAAAGTGATAGAGTTAATTCCTGAGGATTTACGTACGAACTACAAATATATGCGCGATCGGGTGCTATCACATTTTTCTTTGGATGAATCTGGTTTACAGACTAAGTTTAAAATACTTACACCGAAATCGAATCAAACATTCCTGGATTTCGCTTCGGAAATGTCTTCTAGTTTTGATAAGTGGTGTAAGGCTGCGGATATTAATGATAGTTATGAGAAAGTGAGAGACTTAATTATCAGAGATAGAATGTTGTCTGCAATACCAGAACCTATGTCAGTATTTCTTATGGAAAACAAATGTAAAAGTTTAAGTGAGATGGAAACTAATGGTGAATCTTATTTCAATGCACATAGGGATATTTTTGCTAACTGTACACAACCTGAATTAGTAATAGGAGCAAGTGCAAAATTCCAAAGAGGAAACGGTAAGTTTAGAAAGTTTAGTAATGGTAGCAATAGAAATAGTCCTTACAATAGAGAAGGTGATAGACCAAAGAAAGGCCAATTCACCAGATGTCAGTATTGTAGATTATCGCACGGAAATTTAGAGATGTGTGATAAACATCCAGGTTATATCGCATATCTGAAAGACATTATTACTAAGAAGAGAAGTAAGTATGACTCTTTTAAAAGAAGCATTAAATGTTTCTCATGTAGGGCGTACGGACACACAAGCAGGTCTTGCCCAATGAGAAATTCCTGGAAGGAAGCCAGTATCGCATATATGTTGTCTAGTTGTAGTAGCGATTCAGATGATCTAGAGGACACACACGCAGCCATTATAGAGTCATACAAGAACAAAACAGGTAAAGAAGGTAATAATAGTGATGATGACCTTACATCAGCCAATAAGAGACATATTCACGAGGCAAATGCAGCATACACTCGTCAAGGTACTCTGACGATACACCAAGCGTTGGTGAATGATTTACCAACAACCTGTTTTAGAGACACAGGGTCCGATATTACAGGTGTTAATCACAAACTCATAAGAGAAAGTGATTATACAGGTAAAAGTATTGAGTGCAGGACATTTGGGGGTACAAAAATGTACAAAACTGCATGGGTCAGTATAAAATGCCCATACTATAAAGGTCGAGTGTGTGCAGCAGTACTACCAAACCCATGTGTTGGGTTGATAATTGGTAACATCGCAGATGTTAAAGATTACGCTCAAACTATAGAACGCAAACCTGATGTGATACTCACAACAACACAAGAAGAAGGAATTACACATTCATTAAAAGTTCAACTGACTGGTAATAACAACAGTGTGGCACACAAAAATAGAACAAAAGTTAAACACAATAGGTACAAACAACAGATGAAATGGGATGTTGTAACCATATTTATGACAAACATGTTGAGTTGGCTTAAATTGACTTTATCTCAGGTTACATCCATAGTCACAAACACAGCCTCACAAACAAAGGCATATATTGATGATATTGCGAATAAAAATACACTCATTCAATCACTCAAGAAAATTTATACACAAGTCAATAATAACAAACAAAATTACGATGCATTAATTAATGCGTACTTTATTTGCTTGGCTTGTTTCTGCTACAAATTAATCAAATATACTTTATTGTCGTTATATATACGAGTGAAAGTTATGACAGTGTTCAATTTAACAAAGTTGAAAAGTACAAATATGAACATACGTGCAGTACGGAAACACCATAAGTATGAAAGAAAGAAAGAGAGAAAGAAATAGAATAAAAGAGAAGAATAAAAGAACAATAGAATGGGATGAAAGTGTTAGGTTCATATTAACACAAAATACATTACAGACACATTTACAGTCTTATTACTTAGAATTCCAAATTTCTTAGATCTAAATCTATATTTGTTCAAAGTGTTCACACTATCTCATATCTCCACACTTGGGTGTGTGAAAATATTTTAGTTCTCTATTTTACAGATAATTGTTAGTAACTATATTGTTATTTTACGATGATGAATTGGTTAAGGATTTATTCTTGTTGAGTCATAATATTAGAATGTAATTGAGTTATTTTCTTAAAAAGTCTTAAATCTTTGAAATGTATGATTTTTCACATGTATATATCTATATTACAGACCTATAAAAATAGTTGGACAGAGGATAATGAGAAATTATTACAACAAATAAAAAACTCTATTTAGTACATATCCTATTTTGAAATTACCTGATATTTCAAAAGATTTTGTTTTACAAACGGATGCTAGTTTACATGCTATTTCAGCTGTATTAGTTCAATTGCATGAGGGGAAACTACATCCTATTCTTTATTTCAGTAAAAAGCTATCTGAAACTCAAAGAAATTATGCTGTTACTGAATTAGAGGCTCTAGCTTTAATTGAAAGTATTGAGAAGTTCTCTAGATACTTACTAGGTAGGAAATTTCTGGTTCTGTCGGATAACAAACCGTTACAAATTTTCAAATCGGGTCATCCGAAGAATTCTAGAATACTTAGATGGTCATTACTATTACAGGACTATGAATTTGACATTTGCCACATTCCTGGAAAAGACAATAATCTTGCTGACATTCTGAGTCGATTATAGAATAGTAGAATTTTCATGTTGATTAGTTATAGTTGAATTGTTGAATTATAGTTATAGTTCTTGTTGATATAAATTGAGTTCATGGTTCATAATGATAGTTATATACAAAGCCTTATTAGAAGGTCAACATGACAATAGACAACATGATAATATAGTTTGTTAGATTAAATATTATAAATAGAGTGAAGGTACATTTTATCTGATATGTGTTCAAAACAGAGACATGGCAAAGATGAAATTTATGAACAGACACAAGTGCTTGCTGGTGGAAAATCAGAAGACAGTCATAAAGAGACTTAAGTATCAAAATGTGATGTTGAAAGACATGTGATGTTAATTGTTTATTAATTAGAGTTACACAAGAGTAATTAACGTTTATTTTAGTTCATTATGAATTTTGGGTCCACATTGACAAGATGATATGTTTTATGTTATATATATATAAATATAGATATCTATATGTTGATAAATCAGCATAACAGGAGCTAATCAAGGAGATATAATTGAATGATAGTTCAAATCCCAAAGGAAATATCGGTTAAATTAAGGTGGAGTCACAAACAAGCACCCTACCCATTAAATGAATGATTAAGTATATCATGACAATACAACAACAAGTAACGACTACGACTAACATGGTGACTGGGAAATCTGCATTATTACCCTCGTCCGAAACTCATGGTAATACCTAGAGTTAGGACACACTTGTCATTAGGACAAGGTAGGGACTAATATGGTTATTAGTTGAGCTGAATCCATAGGATCAGCCACACGACGTCCGACGTAAGGTTCGGACAGGTGGGCGTGCCCATTATGTTGCATTTATAATTTTTTTTTTTTTTTTGAGGGTTAAGGATGTGGTAAATCCTAGAACTATGTGGTGGTGGGAAAAGAAAATTATGGTTACAGTTGTAAGTATCATATATGATGATTATGAAAGGAAAAAATGACATAGCATTTTATTTTCTGGGAGGGGGCATTATGCCACATAGTGGTCACGCTTGCACGCACCACATTATGGGAATTAGGAGATTCCCAGTCTAACAATAGAATGACTTGACCACTTGGGAAAACTAAGGACGACGTAAGCATCGTCAAGACAGCAACAGAGGTGACTTCGAGAAAGGAGATCAAGATGGCTGTGCGTATTTTTCCCTGAAAGCTCCGTGAGCAAAAGGTTTGATCATCTAGGGCAAGGCATTATTACTTAGGAAGGGATATCGCCTGTTTGGATATAGCATTCTTGTCATACTCAGGACCGGGACATATATCAAGTATAGACAACGAGTTATTTTGGACATTAGCTGCAATATGCTTTAGGAGATTGGGTAATTATAGAATTAGATGAACGGCCAAGTTGTATTAACATATATAACGTCCCGTGCCCGTGTTAGGGCCCCGTTATATGATATGGCAGTGTTGTGTTCATTTTGTCTAAAAGAGAGCAGATCCGAAATAAAAGGATTTATCTCAAAATTATATCAGTCTTCAAGGTGAGCGACTTTTGTTACATACATTCATTCAAGTTTGAGTTTTAATACTTCGGCGGTTGAATGCATGTTGAGACATGGAGTAGTTTTTAAATATTAAAGTTCAGTTTCTTTCTCATATCAAAGTTTTATTTTTTTTTTTTATTATTGTCAGTTGTCATACGTCTAAGGCTATGTGTAACAACAGGCACATTTTAAAGGACTTTGCCATTGTTATGTTGTGGTTTTTTAATATGCATATTGGTAAGAAAGCAATATGTAGTTCAGTGAGTCAAGTAGAGTCAAGAACCAAAATCACAGCACTCGGAGCATTCCGATATACACTTCGTCCCAAATTTCAACAGCCAGCAAAGAGTTTCAGTACTAATGGTACCAGTTTCAGTCTGATTATGTGTCTGTCTGACCTGTCCTTGAGTACTGAGTGTCGACGAGATCCTCTGCTCACTCCCTGCTTCTCCCCTGTCATGAAGATTTATCTGTTCTTCCACTGTTCACATGATCCCAAAGGGCTGTAACTACATCTGCCTTAACATGTGCCCATACCCCACCCAGTGGTGCAAATTCAGCCAATCTGTTCGCCTCCTTGTTTCTTACACACCAGCATGTCCTGAGGAAAAGATCCAGTGGATGTTCCTGGTCTTTGATTTTTGAATTGAAGCATGCCATTCTGCATGACGTATGCCTGTCTTCTTCCTTCTCTGCATGCTCTGTGAGTCCATTACAGTCACAATATGTGTTTGTTTGTCGTCGTCAAGCCTTGAGACAACTTCTACCTCCATTCTCAGTCTAGATGTCAGTATATGTGGTACAATAAGTTATTCATATAATTTCATTCATATTTTATCTAGATGGTGTTCTAGTGTGTTTTCTTATCAGCTTTCTAATATCTAGGATGAGACATGGAGATCGACTAAAACAATTACTAATAAACTACAAACATTCATTAATTGATACCTTCACAGCATACAATGAATAGTGTGAACTAAACAAACACAGGTGAATCTAAAGGTGAGGAAAAGACGCTGCCACTGGATAAGACACATACTGATTATACAGGGTGTATTTTTAATGACTGTGCAGTGTTTGAAAATATTGCCGGTCCAAATTTTGCATTAACCTATTATGTTACAGAGGGTGAATACAAAACTTGGACCGGCAATATTTTCAAACACTGCACAGTCATTAAAAATACACCATATATATATACAAAAAATTATGTTGCATGTCCTTCACAGGACGTAGCAGTCAACCCCAGCATTTTCGCTGTTCGTGATTCCTGGGCAAATTTTACGTTCACTAGTTTGCCATTGCTACCATATATATATATAGAAAGTCTGAAACCCACAGGGCAAACGAAATAGAGAGAGACATAAAAACACATGGAGACGAGAATCACAGTTGAATAATATGAGAAGGACAGGGACGAAGCTGCATGAGATAGCAAAAGATAGACAGTTTGAAATGAGTTGGTTGAAGGTCTTCGATCCAAAGGGGGATAAAGAGCAGAAGAAGAAGAAGATATATTATTTCAGGGGCGTCACTAGGGGGGTGCGGGCCGCACCGGGTGACACCATCAAGGGGTGACACCAAAATAAAAAAAATTGCAAATTTGACAAAGCAGACATAGCTCTGTCTTGTCGGGTTTCATAACCGTTCATTGTTAATTTTAGAAATTTTAATGTTAAATAACAAAAATTTAACTTTGTCCGAGTTTGTCGAAGTTCTTTATTTATGTTTTACCTGAAGTATTGAAGTTATATTGTTCAATTTGTTTTCTTTCTTATGTCCTTATTAACTTTTTGACTTATTTTACAAACATTACTATATGCGATTATATAGGTACAGGAACACTCGGAAGAAGACCATGGTGAAAGTCTAGAGGGGTGACACCAAGAGTTTACCTCACTGGGTGACACCAACCCCAGTGACGCCACTGTATTATTTAACTAAAATGATCATATGTATAAAACTATCACACAACCGTCTTATGTCAGCTCTACAACCTATGTATTTTGCCTAAGCATATTAATAAGACTTTTTCAACTAATAATTAGGTTGCAGAAAGCCTGGATTATGAAACCACACAATCCTACAGACTAACCTTGCAAGTTGCAGACTCAGGAGGTTCAACCGACAATGTTTTCTTCAGTATAGCTGTCAAGGATCTTAATGACAACAGTCCAGTTTGTACAAAGACATCAGTTGTTGTGGATGTACGTGAGGATGTCTACACAGGCTCCATGTACAGCCCTGCTTGCTCCGATGCTGTAAGAATTTGCTGCCTCTCTTTTACATGTTCCAAATAATTCTTGTCAATACCATGTCAATACCTTCCTAGCTTTTTTTGTGTGTGCATGTGCATACATATTTCTTGAAGACTTCTTTCATACATATTTGCTTGTGACTACTTGCACATTATATTAAGGAAGTTAAATGTAGAAAAGCCCAAGTAAAGGCAGTATTTCACAAGATGAAGAATATTGTCTCCACTTTTTTTTGTTACTTGAGGTGAAGAAACAAGTTATTGAGAGCTGTATTGAACCAATTCTGATGTATGGAAATGAATCATAGACAAGTAGCAGACAAGTGTGGAATTATGTGGAAGCTGTTTAGATGTTGTTTTATAGAAGAATGATGAGAACACTGTGGACGGATAGACAGATCAATGAAGATATCTTGAAAGAAGTTAACTCACAAATAGAACTGGTTACTCACATCAGAATAAGACAGTCCACATTCTTTGGCATATCATGAGAAGAGGAAAGCTGGAGTTTGTTGTCACAAATTGAAGGTTGGAGTGGAAGAGAGGTGGAAGGAGACCTAGAAGGAAGATGCTGGACAGTTTGACATCATGGGATTGAGGAACGTCAATATAATAAATGATTTGCAGCACATGAAGCAGAAGACTGTGGACAGACATTATCACTAATATCACATGGCATGAACTATAAGAAGAAAGCATATTACAATAAATTTAATAAAATGAATGTATTTAAAATGAAGAAAGATACTGCCATTCTACAAGATCTGAGCATCAAAGAAAATAAATTGATGAATAAACAGTATCAACATCTTGGAAATTGTAATACTTTGGTCATGATAAGCATTACAGAGGGATTGAAAGAAAGGTGATGGTTCCTGGAAAAAAGGCAGGGGTTGGCAGCACGAAGATGGACTAAGGACATTAAAGACACCTTGGGCAGTAAGCTTTCTGTTCTCCCAGACTCTCTTTGTTAGCTGATCTGTTTGCCTCCTCGTTGTCGTTTGCTGCCTTACCAATCCTGATATTGATTTCCTGATCTAAGGATAATTTATTGTTTACCTCGAATCCTAGATATGTGAAATGGTCAACTGTCTCCAGCTCTGCATCGTCAATAAAGATTGATGGTACCCCATTTGCACCTTACGTCATAACCTGTGTCTGCGTGTTGCTGCTTGTTAAACCAAATTCAGAACAAGCATTGGGGAATGCAGATAGTAGGCATTGTAATTCTTCCTCAGAGTGGGTTGAAATTTCAGCATCATCTGTAAAAAGCAACTCTGTTATCAGTACACAACCTTAATACGAGTATGCTTATGAGTATAATTAATATTTAGAAATTGTTGTACAATACATATGTATTTTGTCCTCCCTATTATGTAACATTTTAGTAATGATGTTAAGTTACATGGAATCAGATTTCTATATTTTCATGTGGTTTTTCAAGTCCTAATTAAAACTCAAGAAGATCTGGTTAATGTTTATTTTGACAGGACACTGCAGCATCTCCTATACTAAGTTATTCTGTCGTGTCTGGCAGTCATCCAGCTGTGGGAATTAATTCAGCAACAGGTTACTGAATTTTATATTACCATTTCCTTTTCTTTTTTTAAATTATTATGTCTGTCGAATTCACAAAAGTAATATAGTTGTGATGATTCACTTGTAAATGGTTAGTGGCTTAAAAGGGTGCATAAGGTAAGAGGATTGACTTCATTGCACCAGGTTTTATCCCACATGGCTTGGTCTCTTTCTGCAGGCGGCCTGCTAAAAGCGCCAAACAAAGCATGAACTCCGCAGCACTAGCAATGACCCCTAGGAGTCTCCTAGAAAATTGCACTTACGAACCAAATAATGTAGCCCAGAATTGAACCCACAGCCTTCAGAGCGCAATGCAGACAGCCTAACTACTTCAGCACAAAGACTCCCTAATGGTAAGTGACTCTGGCAATGGAATATCTGCCAGCAGTTTGTTCCCCTTCCATCTTCCTGTTTACAATAATATCTTGGCTCTCAAAAATGAATGGAAGCTTGTGTAAAGTCACAGTGCCATAGTTTGAATTTGATGTCAGGTCCAAATTTTTGGTGACAAAACAGAAAATAAGGTCAGTATTTTCCCAGCTTCAGTTACCTTCCTAGTGAAATCAGTGGTGCCCATTTTATAGACTGGCTTGACCCCAGACTCATATTAGTTGAAAAATACAACCCTGAAACAGTAGTGGATTACACCCAGGACCTTTGTTGATGAGTGAGTGCTCTAACCTCTGCATCACCTTGACTCCTAAAAGCTAACAATAGTAGTGTCTTAAATCTTGTATACATGTGTCTGCCATAATGAATGAATGAGCTTGTTAGTATTAGGTGGGTTCACATTACACCTCATTATGTAGCAAACAATTCATACATGAAATAATGACTGATTAAATGACTGATGATCACTTTTGATATATGAGAGTATCTTAATGGAAAATGGTTGATGACACACTGCCACAGCCTGTGCAGTAAAACTAAAGCAGCGAGAAGGAACCGTAATGCTCATTCCAATATGGACACGCAACGGAACACCAACTCCAAACTGCCAGTCATTGAATCTGTCAACCTGAATGGATGGACAGTGGAATGTCTCTATGATACAGGTTTATTTTTCGACGCAATTGTACAAGCCTCATTGGTAAATCCAGAGCAAGTTACAGATGAAACCGTCGAAATACAGGGATTTCTGAAAAGTTCCGTACCTATGACACTTCCTGTTGCCAAGGTCAGCATAACTTCCTATGTTGCTTGCATCCGTCCTAAGTATCCATGGACACGTTAGATCTGGTAGATGAAGAACTGGTTTTGATGTTAAAGCTTTCTTTAACTCTGTGTAAGCTTTCTCGCAGTCAGCAGACCAAACGACATTCTCTGGTTCCCCTTTCCGAGTGAGATTTGTCAACGGAGATGCGAGGGAATTCGCGATGTATCTTTGGTAAAATCCACAGAGAGATACAAAAGATCGAACATCCTTTTTGGTTCTGGGTCGCGGTGCATTTCTTAGTTTCTCCACATTACCATCATGAGGTTGCATTTTGCCTTGAGATATTGTGTGTCCCAAAAAGTCTAATTGCCTGAACCCAATCTGGCACTTCTTTGGTCTTGCGGTCAACCCCACTTCTTTCATGCGGTTGAATAGTATCTTCAGTGTCTCAAGATGTTCCTCGAATGTTTCTGTAGCAATCAGGATGTCATCCATGAAGTTGCTAAGACGTGGATTTTCCAATGGTCCTAAAAGTTTCCTCATCATGCGAGTGAAGACACTAGGCGTATTGCTTAATCCGAAAGGCAGAACGTTAAATTCATAGTGTCCATCAGGCGTGCTGAAGGCAAACCACGGTCTAACTTCCTTTTTCACTGGTATTTGATAATATCCTTTGCTGAGGTCTATCTTTGTGAAGTATTTTGCTCTGTTGAGGCTGGTGAAAAGTTGATTTTGATCTGGCAGTGGTTCAGGTTGGAACTCTGTTACCGCATTCAGCTGCCGATAATCAATGCATAATCTATGTTCACCATTGTGTTTCCTCAATAAAACTACACTTGCATTCTAAGGTGATTCAGAAGGTGATATTATCCCAGCTGAAAGCAATTGTTGAATTTCATCTTTGAGAGATTTGGCTTTGGCGTAAGGAACAGGGTAGGTTTTGACTCGCGCAGGTGTTGTATCCTTCAACTTCATGTTGAATTCTTCAAGATTTGTTAATCCCGGCTTGTCTGTTAGTATCTCTGCATAATTCTCTAAGCACTCTCGAATCTGCTGCTGCTGATCCCTCGTTAATGTTGAACTAATGTCTACAGCTCGATAAGTCTCGTTGAATTGCAGTGGATACTCCACTCCCATTGAGTTTCCATGCTCAACTTCTGTTGCTACGGCCATAGCTATCAAATGTGCTGTCTCGGTGGTGGGCCTCTCGTTGTACTTTCGTAACAGGTTGAGATGAAAGATTTTCTCTTTCCCCTTTATAGCGATCATGTAGTTTGTTCTGGAAATTTTCTCCTTTACTACATAAGGTCCTTTCTAACCGATCTGCAACTGATTTTGACTTGTGGGAAGAAGTACTAGCACTTTTTCTCCCACCTCTAACTCTATGTTGTTTGATTTCTTGTTGAAATCTCTCGTGATGGGCCTTTCCCCTAATGTCGCTGGTGGTGTCCAGTTCTTTGGGGCTACTTTCTGACATTCTGGGCATGATTTGACATATCGTTGGATGTCCATGTTAATTCCAGGCCAGTAGTAGTAAGTTGAGATTCGTTGCATGGTTGCATTGATTCTCATATGTCCGCTAAACGGCATACTATGTCCCATCTCAAGTATTTGTGTTCTGTAAGTAGTTGGAACAACCAGTTGAGAATACTCTTGTCCTAACTTTCCTGCCTTTCTGTGAAGAATTCCATTCTTCATGTAGAAATCACCCTTCCTAGGAGGTGTATGTGATTTTGGCAACTTACGGAAGCACGTCCCAAGTGAGCTATCTGTTGCTTGGGCTTGTTTTAAATCTTCGGGTTGAAGATTTGCTGGTGTCGTAGTCATTGGAGTTTCCTTGGCCTGTTGGCACATAGTCACTGCTGATGCTATCATTGGCTGTACTGGTTCTCCTAAAAGGACATAGCGACGTCCGAGCATGACAGGGTGGACTAGGTCATCCATGACTGCTGCTCTGATTTCTCCCGTAACATAGCGTGAAGTTATGCTGACCTTGGCAACAGGAAGTGTCATAGGTACGGAACTTTTAAGAAATCCCTGTATTTCGACGGTTTCATCTGTAACTTGCTCTGGGTTTACCAATGAGGCTTGTACAATTGCGTCGAAAAATAAACCTGTATCATAGAGACATTCCACTGTCCATCCATTCAGGTTGACAGATTCTATGACTGGCAGTTTGAAGTTGGTGTTCCGTTGCATGTCCATATTGGAATGAGCATTACAGTTCCTTCTCGCTGCTTTAGGTTTTACTGCACAGGCTGTGGTAAGAGGTTGAGGCTTCTTTTTGCAATCCCTTGTGTTATGAGTATGATTTTTACAATGGCTGCAGTAGGGCTTCTCCCACTTGACCTGCTGGTTCTGATTTGTAGTGGTCTTATTTGATCCATTAGATCCATTTGGTTTGCTGGATTTCGGTTCTCCTTTATCTTTGGTCTTCTGAGGGAATTCGCGAGGAAGATTATTGGTAGTTCGTTGATTACCTCCCGCCTCTTTCTGCGACTTGTCATATCTCTCTGCCAAAGTAATGATAGACTCCAATCTCTCAGCTCCATTCTGTGTTAAAAATGCTCTCATGTCCTGAGACATTTTCTGTTTGAGTTGATCTATTAGAAACATTTCTTCTAGATCTTGGTAGGTTTCCTCAAATCTAGACATGGTACGCCATTTGTTTAGGTAGGATCTTAGTCGCTCTACGTATTGAGAAAAATTCTCTCCGGCTTCCTTCTGAGCAGTCCTGAACTGTATCTTGTAGTTCTCTCCGTCTATCTCGAATCTGGCTAATAAGGCTTGTTTTAGGATGTTATAATTGCCCAACTCCTCCGGTCGTATCCTAGAAAATACTTCGTAAGAAATTCCGCGAAGTCCTTGTGACAATTTAACTGCCCATTTGGTCTCCTCCAGTCCGCACATCACACACATCCTCTCGAATCTTGATAAATAATTTTCGATGATATCTGTTTGTTCGTTGAAAGGATCCAACGGAAAAGACATGGCTTTCACTTGAACTGAAGCTGCTTCGCCTGGTGGTTCAGCTGAAAATCTACTTTGATATGCTGAGGGATTGTGTTGGTTCATGATTTCCAGTCGTCGTAACTCGGTTTCATTGTCCAACTTCCTCATTTCCAGTTCATGTTTTTGTCTTCTTTCTTCTTGTTCTCTGTTTGCCTGTCTATCCTTCTCCTTATTTTCATTCTCCGCTTGTAGACGTCTTTCCTCCTTTTCCTTCTCAGCTTGTAGCCGTTCGTGTTTCTCGAACTCTTCGCTAACATACTGAGCTAACTCCTTACCTGTTAGGTCGCACTGCTTACCAGTCTCCATGAAAAGATTTCTCAGTCTGGCGGTGTCTGCCATTCTTACCTTTTTCTTGTCTTCTCTGAAGGTGACTACGCCTGTATACCTGGAGATTAGACTTTAAGCAAAGCACGTATGTCTGATTAGAGTTATCTACCTAACTTTATCAATATCTAATGATATGATAACTTCTGACTAGGTGAATGTTACTATCCTAACCTGCTATATTCTACTTTCTTATTAAAGAAATCCCGGACGAGCCCCCAACTTGTCGGATATGGGTGTGATTGATGGCTCAACCCCACAGAGATAAATGATGAAAAATCATTTTTCCCAATGTGATCCTGCCCGTTTAATTAATTTAGTTGTACTGACTCAATTGTTGAGACCAGAAATAGAGTTTTAGAGAACCAAGGAATACCTTTAGGAAATACTGAAAAAGTTGTACTCCCTTTTATACCCAATTTATTCCTTAAGTGGTTCCTTGCCTCTCCTCTACCAACTAATTAATTCTATCTAGGGTAATTTAAAACAATTTGACTATGACAAGTAAAATACAATCAATACATGACATGACCTCAGTTTTTATGATTTAATAAACACAAATATGGATTTTGTAAATTGCATTCAAAATTACAATTTCCTGTCATAAAATAAGGACATATACATATACATAATTATACAGAATTGATGTGCCAATGATAAGGTAGATATTAACAGTTTAGATTTTTCGCAGTGGCATGTAATGCTAAACTTTTACTGGCCTGGAGGATCTGAAAAAAAGAACTGTCGGCAATCGGGATTCTTCACTTCCAGCTTTGGGAATCACTCTGGCTATCATCAATTGTATTGTTAGGGTTCCTGGGCATAGTAGAACATAAGTTGGCTCTTGGTTTTCTTTTCTCACAGCAGGTAATTGTTTAACTAAAGGTTACCTCTCCTATGAAACGAATGGAATGGTTGCAGGTAGATAAGTTTCTGCGCTACTCTATCAAGGGAATCACTCAACCATGTGCTCACTCAACAGGTGCTGCATTCAATCTTCACCAAGTCAGGTCTGGATTGACATGAATAAGACCACTACCTCATCAAAACACGACAGCTTCACAATACGTGTCAACATTTGACATCACCAAGAAGTAAGGTCATAGATTTGGTTGTTTCCAAATACTGGCTGCTGCATGTATGGACCTTCTTCTCTTTAGACAATTTTCTCACTTAGTCGTGGCGAGTTAAAAGCTACCATTCTGCATGCACATCTAGGTTTGTGACCAGTCGCTGTTTTGTTGTTACAAATGAGGCCGGAAATCGATTGTAGCTGTTTATATCTCAGCTTTCTCCGTGTTGAAGTTTTACCCCATATCCGCTCTTGATTCCTGAAGTGTGTGTGTTCCAATCCGGGGCGGTGTCGATTTTCCACTATCCCCCAAGTTTTAATGGTACCAGTGGTTTACGTTCTAGTACAATTTAGTTTTAATTTGAGGAGATTTTGACAGCTAGTAACGGCTTGTGAGTCAGTATACCACAATGAAATAATTACTTATTAAATGACTGATGATCACTTTTGATATATGAGAGTATCTTAATGGAAAATGGTTGATGAAACACTAGCGACAGCTATCTTTATGAATCAGTGCCTGATCAAACACATAGAACAGTGACTAATCAAATACTGTTATGATATTTGTGTAACTTGAGAGAATGATGACTGATCAAACACTGTTATGACATTTGTGTAATGTGATAGAATAATGACTAATGAAATACTTTTATGACATATGTGTATCTTGATAGAACAATGACTGATGAAACTTAAGACAAATGTGCATGGTAATGGAGCAATGATCCATGAAATACTTTTGAGACTCGTGTGTCTTAATGGAGCAGTCACTGGTAAAACACTTCTAAGATATCTTGGTATTCTGATGGATCAATCATTGGCCAAACACTTTTCGGACATGTCTGTCGTGGTGGGGAAAATGACTGGTCAAACACTTTTAAGACGTGTGTATCTTTATGGAAAAATGGCAAATCAAACACCTCTAAGACTTGAGTGCATCTTTATGGAAAAATGACAGATCAAACACCTTTAAGACGTGTATCTTGATGAAAACATGACTGATCAAACAAATTTTAGACAGGTTTATGTTGTAATGGTGCAACACTGACTGATCAAATACTGTTGAGATATATCTATATCTTTTCATGACACTGTCCAGGAGAGTTGTATCTGATGACAGCATTGGACTATGAAGCTGCCACTGTCCATGTCCTGACTGTCCAAGTCTCTGACCAGGCCTTGTTGACTCCCAGGAACACCACATTCAAGGTTACCGTTAATGTCATCCCTGTCAATGAATATGACCCAGTGTTCATTCCCTCATCAACATATGGAACTGTCTCCATTCCTGAGAATGTAACTTCAGGTTAGACTCCATTTATAAAATAATCAATTTTTAGAGCTTTATAAATACAAAACAGTGTTTTCTCATTGTGAATTTTACTAATGAAGACACAAATAATATATTGCCTGGCATAATTTGCTGTATCTCAACATGTGCTCTTTACAAGAAAAAGTTCAACGTATAATGAAGTTTAAATATTGAGCACAACCCACTACTGGCACCGCTGATCGTATTCTGGTATGAACCTAAGGCGTATCCACGTCAATATGGAAGCACTATACTCGAGTTTCGCTCTCGTTTGAGCTCGTCAGTAGTTCATATCCCTGACCGGATCCGGAAACAAGCCCCGGATCACTGGCGTGTGAAGTGGGTGTGTAACCACGCGGCACATGCTGGACACACCAAATTATCATAACAGAATATTATGACGTCACCCATCGTAGGCTATGCTCAAGATTGCCCAATCGCCGCGACTGACGTCCGAACGATCAGAACTTCTCACTGAGGAGGCCTGGTGTTCCTTGCCAGTGAGAAGTCCTGATCGTTTGATTGATGTGGATAGGCCTTAGGTTCATACCAGAATGCGATCAGCATTGCCAGTAGTGGGTTGTGCTCGATATTTAAATTTCAAATCCCGAAACAACCAAATAATCAATATAATGAAGTGGCATAATGAATTCTTACAACTGAAATAAAACATTACTTGTCACCACGGTAGTTTTAAAACTAAGATGCACTGAAGCATCTGCTACTCACTCGGGTAAACCAAAATTATGTCAACAGAAAGACATGATCTCTTTTGGTTTAAAGGGTTCTTCTTCTGTGTTTGTCCGAAATGTTGTTTTGGACGTAATTACATTGTGCCTGTTTACAGCAGAGCTGCGATATTTGCACCTTTCGGCCGACACATCCGACTTCTTCAGGCATTTGTTGACCGGTTAACCTTCCCGGGTGGTTTAAAAGATTAATTACACTACTTCATTATATATTGAACTATTTTCTGTAGTATGCGCCTGATGAGATTCAGCGAAATATGTCAGGTAGTACATTGTGCAATATATTGGTTGTCTTCTTTATAAATAAATTATGTAAATGTGAATCTTTCTGCCGAGTGGCTAGAACGCCTGACTCTCATTCGGGAGACCCGGGTTTGATCCCTCGTTAAGGTGTGGGATTTTTTTCTGTCGGGGGCAAAAAGAAAATCCTAACTGCACTAGCCAGGCAGCCTTTATTCCTCAGGCTCAAAGACCCCTCTGCCATACACCACAAGGTACTATATTGGCAGTAAATGACAGTTTTTATGACAGAATCTTTCTGCAGTTATTTTTAAAAAAAGAACCTACTGTGGGTATGTGAAGTGTGAGGACTATCACATTTTGTAGGCCTGAGTGAACAGAGGAATAAGCAGCCAGCCTTTTCCACCTTAGCAAAGGATGAGAGCTGACATCGAACCATTGCCTGCCCGCATTCATGCCATTTCCAGCGTAACATCCTGTCCATTATGCCAACATGTATTCAGTTTAGACTGTCAAAATACGTGTTGAGCTTTGAAGTTAAATGTTTCATGAGTGTGAAACATTTCTGTAACTAGCTTTTTTAGCATACTCTGTATGGATGTGGTCACATTTAACATTTTATGTATTACTAGCTGACCCGGCCCGGCTTCGCCCAGTCCCTGGCGGGGAGCATCTAATTTAATTCATATTCGGCCCCTGCTCCCGTTCCCATTCCCAAAAAGGACGACCCGCCCCGGCTTCGCCCAGCCCCTGGCGGGGAGCATCTCATTTAATTAATATTCAACCCCTGCCCCCGTTCCTGTTCCCAAAAAAGACGACCTGCCCGGCAACGCCCAGCCCCTGGCGGCAGCAGCAGCAGCAGAAGAAAAAGGAGGGGGGAAGGATGGGGAGGGGGAGGAGGAGCATTAGAAAGAGCACTTGAAAGATCTTTACATCTTCCCCCAACAATTCACTTGGGGTAAATGGAGCGGCGGCAGCAGCAGAAGAAGAAAAAGGAGGGAGGAGGAGGATTATAACGCATATGCCTATAGATAACTGTAACGAAAAGGTCCACCTATTTGAGAAATATGCAACAATTTTAAATATATAGCAATGCTATTAGAAGTTATGTCCCCTCGCTATATATACATTATAATGTAAATTAAAATATTAAATAATATTAAGTAAATAACTGTTTGTACACTAACAAACTATGACAGTTGGCAGCGCCGTAATGAGAAGAAGACATGTAGAAAATTTCATCTCAATCGGATGGACCGTTCGCGAACGCACAAAGGACATACAGACAGACATTGTCTTTTATATATATATATAGATATGGTTGTCCTCTAACAAACTTATGTAAGCAAGGCGACAGCCTTTTTATACATCTTTAAAAAAAGTTGCTTAAAAGTCGACAGGGTTGACTTCATTGCACCGGGCTTTACCCTATATGGCTCGGTCTCTGTCCGCAGCGCGGAAAGCGTCGCACCCAGCATGAACTCTGTAGCTTTAGTGATGACCCATAGGAGTCTCCGAAAAATTTCACTCGTGAACCAATGGACACAGCCCGGAATTGAACCCACAACCTTTGGAGCCTGAGTCAAACGGCTTGACCACTTCGCCACGGAGACTCCCAAATACATCTTGATTACTTTATACATCTTGAGACATAAATGGGTATATGGTGCTGGCTCATGTTTTTATAGAACAATCAGCACTTGCTGGGTGATGTGGTCAGTAGCACACTGGCCGCCTTTATTTCCTAGGACTTTTCCTGATACCCATTTTTGGCTGGGAGCCCAGGTCAGTTTATTTTCAAATCCCTGACTCAGTGAGAGTTTGGACATGCTAGCCACTGCACTGTTCATCATCCTGTTCCTTGCTGGCTGGCGTGGGTGATCATGCGTCTCCACAAATTGCCATCTCCAACGGCATGGTTCAATTTGTGTGTTTACTCCCTTCCGTGCCATGACACAAGACTGTTAAGAATCTTCTCACGCTGTCTTCCTTTATCTTTCTTTCCGGTTGTCACAACATGCACTACTACAGCTCCCATTACATTAACATACTTTATTCATATTGTAACTTTTAACTCCTGTATCATAGTACAACTATTTTATTTCCGTCATATCCAGACATATATTACTTTAAGTAACATCTGTTTGGAACACAGAGTTAAGTTGTGTGTGAATTATTGTCTGTCAGTTTTAAAATGAATAATACGAGCATTAAGTGATCTGAAACTGTTGACTTCTTCAGCTTCTTCTCCTCTCTCTCTCTCTCTCTCTCTCTCTCTCTCTCTCTCTCTCTCTCTCTCTCTCTCTCTCTCTCTCTCTCTCTCTCACTCTCTCTCTCTCTCTCTCTCTCTCTCTCTCTCCCTCTCTCTCCCTCCCTCCCTTCCACCCCCAAATTAAGATTATAAGTAATTTTTTTTTTCCATTTTAAATTGACAGTTTAGCTATCCAAATATTTTATTGTTTGTCTCTAGAATGATGGTTAGTTTGTAGTTATTTGCATATTTTATTGTTTCTTATCTTTCTCCAGATACTTTTGTAGTCCAGGTGAATGCCAGAGATTTGGACAAGGGTCTTAAACAAGGAGCAGTACGATACTACATCATGGCAGGGGATCCTCAGCAGCAGTTCAGCATAGATGAGGCCACAGGTCAGATCAAGGTGACTAGAACACTAGATAGAGAAGCCAGGGCAAACTATTCTCTTACAGTGAGGGCATTCGATGACGAACCTGGTTCAGCTTCCCAAAGAAGTGGTCAGTATATTTTATAGATTAAAAGGCTGCTATATAGTTTATCTTGAAACCAAGAAAATTATCCATTAATGATTTATGATGAAGATTCGGAGCCACTGTGAGAGGCTGTAGTGCGATGGTTAGCACATATTTCTACCTGACAAGGATCCTGCCTAGTTGGAGGGGAATGTTTTTAAAAAACCCCAAGATGTTATACATAATGTTTGGATAACACCTTATGGATTGTAATATTTCTGTTTACAGCTGAATATGTTTTAGCTATTTGCCAATTAAAAATACTTTGGTTTAAACGTTTGCTGTTTTGTGCATGTGACATTTATTTGTAAAGTTTCAAAGTTATTTATTAGGTTCAACCAATTTTAGGATCAACTCACCTCTTAATGTTATGATCTGATATATGTGAAATCGTATTACAACTCTGAATTTGCCATGGGATGACATTTATTGCTCAAATGTCACCATATCATAGTGGTCAAGCTGTCTGCCTCATGCTGTGAATGCCGTGGGTTTGTTTTTGGACCGCATTGTACAGACCACAAGTGCAATTTTTCCAGAAACTACCTGAGGGTCATTGCTGGAGCTATGGAGTTCATGTTGTGTGCAATGCTCTCTGCAGGTGACTTGCCATTCTGTGGAGAGAGACCAAGTGCAATGAAGTTAATTCTGTACACTTATCACTTGTCTAATTGTATGTGTGCAGCTAATGCTACAAACAGTATTGTCATCACTGATGTGAACCTTTATCTATTGTATGTGTGCAGCTAATGCTACAGTCAGCATTGTCATCACTGATGTGAACCTTTATCTATTGTATGTGTGCAGCTAATGCTACAGTCAGCATTGTCATCACTGATGTAAATGACCACATACCCATCTTCAGTCCTGCACTGTACACAGTCACTGTTTTGGAAAATGCTCCATATGGACCTCACGTGGTACTGGAAACACTGACAGTCCAAGATGATGACATTGGTGTCAACAGTATCACGACTGTCAGCATAACAGGAGGAAACTCACAGGCCAGGTTTTCAGTTTTTGGTAGATACTTTAAACAAGATTTTGTTAATTATGTGTTTAATCTGACCTTATATTCCATCTTTACCTTATTGCGTATCATTAGCATTATTGTTGGTCATGGTATCATCAGCATTATTGTTGGTCATGGTATCAGGCAAGAGGATATGGAGAAGGTTGTGACAACTGGGAAGAACAAGAGTATTTTTGCTTCCGCTCGCTTTGAACTCAAGCGTAGTCATGCTACTACTTCTAGTGCACTGAGCTGATTTTTGTGTGTGGATTAGCTTTCCCTCTTACCAGTGTCTCGCACTATGAGGCAAACCCACTCCGACTTCAGAAATATTTTAAATTAACGTCCCCAAATCAAGAATGAGAAGTCAAGACTATAGTCCAACTGATTAGTGTAGGAGTTGCAATACCTCGGCATCAGCATACCAAATGTTTAAGAATGAGCGCTGTTATCCATTCGGCCATGCTGACCTTCAACAAGGGTGCTACAGACAGATTGACATGCCAAACACTTCTGGGACCAAGAGAGTTAAAAGCAGGTAAACATGAATGTTTGACTTTACTCTCCTGAACTCTTTCACTACTTAAAAGTTTTGTGTGTGCTACTGGAACTATTAGTGTTGGAACTCTTTGCTGGCTGCTGAGGATTGGGACGGAGCGCTTATGGGAATGCCCCGAGTGCTGTGATGTCGGTTCCTAAATCAATCAATCAATCAGTCAAGATTTTGTAGCAGTAAGGGGGAAGTAACCACTGTAAAGAAAATCACAAGAGCATGTCTTTCAAAGAGGCTAAATACAGTCAGTGTGGCCAGTGAGGTTCTTTCTTTAGTATAAGTAGGTCAAGTAAAAGATCCCTTTCATGCCTTAAGACACATTGAATATATTATGCTTGACCCATATTTTTATATACAAATTGGCAATTAGTGGGTGATGTGGTCAGTATCAAACAGGTGGCCTTTTCTTCCCAAGACATTTTCTGGTACTCATTTTAGGCTAGGTCAACCTGAGATCCCAGGTCCATTTTAAAAATCAGCCGCAATGCAGATTCCACCCATTACCAGCAGGTGACAGTCTAGCCACTAGACTACGGTTGACCCATCCCCAGATTTCTTTAATAGATTCTGGCCAAATGAAAAAGGTAAAAGAACACATTACACAGTGGTCAGGACTGAGAAAGGAAGAACCAGTCACGCATCATGCGTTGCTTTTACCTGAAAGAGAGAACTATTACTACGATTAAAAATGACAGTCTTACGAAGATATGTTCATACTGAGATGTTGTAGATTAGTGGTCAGTTGACTGCATGTTTAGAATGACACCATTCTTGATTTTCTACCAAGTGTTTAATTTACTACAGGAAACAGCCTGATTCTGAGTGGCCCATTAGACTTTGAAACTACTACATATTACGAGCTGATTCTGGAAGTGAGGGATGATGGTAGCCCAACCCTTAGATCAACTGGTCGAGTCATTGTGAATGTTCTACCCTTTAATGAAAAGGCACCACTTATGACGACTGCAGTTGGTGCTGTAAATATCCCAGAGGATGTGCCAGTTGGGACTCTTGTGTTTGATGCTAATGCCACAGGTATTGTAGTTCTCTTGATAGTACAGATGGTAAAGTAAAAGTAAAGGACCTTTTCCACACCATGAGATGTATGAGATCTATAGAGTAAAACAAAAAGGTAAAGAACCCCTTCACATGCTGTATGTTTTTTTTCACATTGAACGTCACTGCACATTGAGCATTCCCATTTATGCTCATTCTGCCAAAGCACCAGCCATCCCAACGTGTTTCTGCTCACTGTTCCCATGAGGAGCTGATTATGGTTTCTCCTCTCTTTCCCATAAAGGGGGTATTAACGTGCTTGATCAGGCTTTACTCCCAGTTCGTGCAGTCGGGCTAGAGTCAGTGTCTCATCGGTACTCGCCAAATGAAACTGTACTGCACTGATTATATCAGTCCTATCCCTGCTTCTTCCTGTTTGCTTTGGTGCATTTTTTGCCAGCTGATGTATGCATTTGTTACCCCTTACTCTGGCATGTCCGGGTGTGTACATCCAGGTAAGTGACCAATGCTGCCTATCCAATTGGAGCGGAAGTTGTCAGTTGCAATTTTCTGCAGCAGGTGTATTGGGCGTACAGTGTTAGACCCTTATTTTTTTTAGACCAATCAGCATTTTATGGGTTATGTGGTCAATATCACACTGGCCATTTACACTTTCCAAGACATTTCCTGGTACCATTTTAGGCTGGGTCAACCTGGGAGCCTGTGTTAGTTTTTTTTAGTCTCTCAATGGGGATTTCAACAAGCTTGCTACCCACTGCACTACTATTGCTTTCAAGTAGTTATATACCCAATCGCTTGCTAGCCACTGCACTGCTATGGCTTTCATGTAGTTATATACCCAATCGCTTGCTAGCCACTGCACTGCTATGGCTTTCATGTAGTTATATACCCAATCACTTGCTAGCCACTGCACTATGGCTTTTAAGTAGTTATATACCCATTCATTTACTCAGGTTCATTCATGTAGCTTTGCCCAAGCAACCAAGAGTAAGTAGTACTATGTGAGCACCATTGTTAAATAAGTTATAAGTTGGTCCAAATGCAGTAACTATTCATGAGAATATTTATGTGGGAGAAACAGAATAAACCTGAAACAGACAAACAGTATGGATTTGTACAGGTCAAAGGCATAACACAGCCTCTTTCTATCTTCTCTCACTCCTCCTAACCTCTGTCTCCACCTTATCCACTATTCCTCTTACCTATTATCTCCTCGTTTTCTATTTTCTCTATCTCCTCTCCTCTCCCTCTGTCTGTCTATCTATCTATTTATCTAAATATCGGGGTGTCTAGTTAGTCATGCATCGAACTGCACTTGTTCCTGTCATCATTTGGAGGTGACAGGTTCAAATCCTAATAGGGTAACTATAGCTTTCAATGTTTATGTTGTCTAGTGTGTCCTGTAGCCTCTACTTCCTTCTTCTACTTCTGTGAGAGCCAAACAATATATGTGAATGTATTTATGATCGATCTGTCTATCTGTCTGTATATCTATTTATCTATCTAACAGATGACTTAACTATCTATCTGTCTGTATATCTATTTATCTATCTAACAGATGACTTAACCATCTATCTGTCTGTATATCTATTTATCTATCTAACAGATGACTTAACTATCTATCTGTCTGTATATCTATTTATCTATCTAACAGATGACTTAACTATCTATCTGTCTGTATATCTATTTATCTATCTAACAGATGACTTAACTATCTGTCTGTATATCTATTTATCTATTTATCTATCTAACAGATGACTTAACTATCTATCTGTCTTTATATCTATTTATCTATCTAACAGATGACTTAACTATCTATCTGTCTGTATATCTATTTATCTATCTAACAGATGACTTAACTATCTATCTGTCTGTCTGTCTATTTATCTATCTAACAGATGACTTAACTATCTATCTGTCTGTATGTCTATTTATCTATCTAACAGATGACTTAACTATCTATCTGTCTGTATATATATTTATCTATCTAACAGATGACTTAACTATCTGTCTGTATATCTATTTATCTATCTAACAGATGACTTAACTATCTATCTGTCTTTATATCTATTTATCTATCTAACAGATGACTTAACTATCTATCTGTCTGTATATCTATTTATCTATCTAACAGATGACTTAACTATCTATCTGTCTGTATATCTATTTATCTATCTAACAGATGACTTAACTATCTATCTGTCTGTATATCTATTTATCTATCTAACAGATGATTTAACTATCTATCTGTCTGTATATCTATTTATCTATCAAACAGATGTCTTAACTATCTATCTGTCTTATATCTATTTATCTATCTAACAGATGACTTAAGAGCAAATTCCTGACTCTAATGTTTTCACAGACTATGATGCAGGCATTGATGGACAGATCACATACAGCATTACTAGAGGAGTGACCACAAACGAGTTTGTGCTTGACCCCATCACAGGACAACTGTTTGTTGGATCTCAGCTGGACTACGACACTCCTCCTGCCACATACACAGTAATCATTAAAGCAACCGACGGATCTGGATTGTCTGATGCTGTGACTTCCACAGCCTCCTTGAGCATTATTCTTCTGGATGTCAATGATCATACGCCTCAGTTTCCAGTCCAGATGTACACATTCACAATCAATGAAAATGTTGCTGTTGGAACTCTGGTTGGCACAGTCACAGCAACGGATAATGGTTGGTGTTGCAATTTAGTACATTATCTACCAGGCGTTTACAACATAATATTGTAGATGTGTACAGCCATGATAGTCTAGTAGCTAGAGCACTTATCTGCCTGACTGGTGCTCCTGGGTTCAAATCCTCTTTGAAGGCAAAATTGTTTGTGATCACAGCTCCATGATCAACCAAGCCTCATAAAATAGTGACCAGTAGTTTTATTGAACGCTGCTGACCAAGCACCCATGGACCATAGAAGGCTAACCCGTCAACAAACGCTTATAAGAATCCAGATGGTATTAGCTGAAAGGCTTACATATTGCAGCTCTGCTCTAAACAGGCACTATGTAATTTCATCCACAACCAAACAATATGAGACATATGATGAAGAGGAAATCTCCCATCAAGTGCCATTTTGTCAAAACAGTATGGGTCGAGCAGCATATTTCCTTTACCTGTTTACCTCTTAATATTGTAGATTTTATATATGTTTGTGAGCATCGACAACATACTGCGCTAACAGAATAGTGGGTAGTATTGTCTGCTGTTACACGGTAGCTCAGTCATATCTGACAAGGCCTGACACACACATTCTCTCTCTCTCTCTCTCTGTCTGTCTCTCTCTCTCTCTCTCTCTCTCTCTCTCTCTCTCTCTCTCTCTCTCTCTCTCTCTCTCTCTGTCTGTCTGTCCCTCTCTCTCTCTCCCTCTCTCTCTCTCTCTCTCTCTCTCTCTCTCTCTCTCTCTCTCTCTCTCTCTCTCTCTCTCTCTCTCTCTCTCTCTAATAACGAGTGATTCACCAATTATTAGATTTCATTTGCTTAAGCTGGTAGTTATATTAATCCTCTCTCACCAAGCTGCTCTAATAAATGTACATGGATCTGCAAAACTTATACTCAAAAATTAATAAACCGAAATTGATTTAGGACCATTTGGCACTAGTTTAATAACTGTGCATAGGATTTTTCTAAGAAAATTAATTTGGTGGTTTCCCCTCACCTAAATCTCTATCGAAGTTTCACATGAAATATTCTATTGTGGGTAGTGTTCATTAATTTTTTTTTTTTTATTTGCCAGAACAGCAAGCAGTTATATCTCTTTATATATGGTAATTTATATTGTTATATCTCTTTATATATGGTAATTTATATTGCATCAATCTCAGATGTATGAGCTGTGGTTTACTACTTGTCAGATAGACATACAGCCTTGCATTTCTTGTTTTTGTTATCATCTTTTTTTTTGGTTTAACAATTAGCAAAAAGAAGACACAGATTGTGTCACAAGGTGCACATGGGGTACCATCAATCTTTATTGACGACGCCGAACTAGAGATGGTAGACTATTTTACATATCTAGGATCAGTGGTAAATAGCAAATTATCCCTAGATCAGGAAATCAACATCCAGATTGGTAAGGCAGCAACAACAATGAACAGGTTAGGAAAAAGTGTCTGGGAGAACAGGAAGCTTACTGCCAAAACAGAAGTCCTTGTCTATAAAGCCTGTGTCCTTAGTACTCTTCTTTATGGCAGTGAAACCTGGACAAACTTACTCACACCAAGAGAAACGTTTAAACAGCTTTCATATGCGGTGTCTGCAAAGAATTCTTGGTATTAAGTGGCAAGACAAAAACACAAATACTGAATTATTGGAAAGATCAGGTTGTGTGACAGTTTATTCCATGCTCAGTCTTCGTAGACTTAGATGGATAGGACATCTTAGGAGGATGGATGATGGTAGAATACCAAAGGACATCTTTTTTGGTGAATTACAGATGGGTAGGATATCTCAGGGTCAGCCTCTTCTACTGTGACAAGACCGCCGGGGCTTGGACTGGTTTGCCACGATAGTTACTATCCCCTGCCTTTGCTCCAACCACCTCAATAGCACTCTACATCTACCAGGCCCCACACAAGCCGGGACAGCTTAACCTCCCCTCCCTCACCTAGGGTTCCAAACCCCAAGGGGGCTCGGACCAGACACCAGTCATATCACTGCACAAAGTCATAGCTAAGAGAACAAAAATTTAATTCTGAACTACGTCAACCACAACACAGAGAAGGATGGCTGAAAGCCAGACTAGAAGAACTATGTACAAGATCACAGACGCAGATGAGTATTCATCATGGAGGCGGACGATAGCTCGTGCGGTTGTCCAGTCGTGGTAGCGACTCACCCAGGCTCCTCCAGTGGACTGGAACTCCAAGGTCTGCTGCCTCTCCAAAGTTCCCTCTTCACCCAGAGAACCAAGCAAGGGCTGATCAAGCGCAGTACCACTGCCTGACTGACACTGCACTGATGAACAAGGATCCTTCCTTGCTGTCGTACTATTTCACTCGTCACACTCCTGATGAAGTCTGGGCCGACCCTAGAACATTAGCGGTCTCCCACTTGCAGAAAAAAATACATGTAGCACCGTCTCAAAATACACAAGAGCCAGGTCACTCTTCTATCTCATCAGTGACCCACACACTGATATGTCACCTACACAATGAGCGGTTGCTCCACCCGAACACACAATGTCACTGGTAAAGTCTATCAGGTGACTAAACACTTCACCTTAGTTCCATGTCCTTGGACAATAGATCTTCACACAGTATCATGTACCTACCCTGATCCATGGGTAGTAATCACAACCTAGCATACACTGTCAACAGTTCATCACGTTGGCCTGAGGTAGCTCCCTACCTTAACAAACCTGTCACTCTGGTGTTTCCACCAATGTTGTAATCAATGTCCTAGTTCACTAGACCACATGTTGGCTTCATAAAGGTAACCAATGTAAAAACACTATGTAAGCATCAACTGATACATGGTGTCCCATAACCCAGCCGGGCCAGAAGCATATAACACAGGTCATGGCGACCGGTAACAATGATCACTCTGCACAACTTGAAAGGTCACTACCTTGCAATTACCAAGGTTTACACAGAGACTGAATGTCACCAGTGCTTCACTGGCTTGAATCACCAGACGTTTCAGTGTTGGATCCTCTCAGGATCGGATGACACTCGTCGGACTCTTGACGGAGGTCCAAACCTAGACCTACCGACTTATTCAGCACTCAGCTCCTTCCAACATTGATCTCGCAGAATCAGACAACCACTCCCAGTATGGCCTCAATCAACTTCTGGATAGGCACTGGAATGAGTGGGCCCATAGAGCTCATGGTGCAGCTCTTGAATCTTCTACTGTATAGTAATAACAGATCCTGAAACACGGAGAGGTTGGTGTGAGTACTCAACTACAACAAAGACTACCAGCATCTCCACCCTGTCACCTGCCTCTCAGACATTCCTCATGTCTACCAACATGAGTATGAAATCATCACATCATAGATCTACTTAGTCACTATAATATATAGGCATAATGATGGTAGACAAAGCAATAGCACACCTGTTCAGTCAAGTAACACGTCTGGGCTACATATAACCCCTAGCACCAGAGTCGACTGTATGACTCTGTCAAGCATCCTTCGCCTGGTGCCAGTCCAATCCGGTTTCATCTTCCATCCTCAATCAACATATACACTTACTTTCCTTTCAGTGTAGGGATTACTGTATCGAGAAGGTGTCCAGCCGGACCTCTCCTTCCTGACAGACTCATCAATTCATCAATCCCTTCACCCATGGACTGAGGAATTACACACATTAATAACTATATGTCCATAATGAATTATACTCCTGATAATTCATTACTATAGCATTAACTAAGGAGAACTCAGGACTTGTTACACTTAAATAACAAAATCATATCACAGCCATAGTGTCAGGTCTGGGATCCCTGCCCCAGATCCTGAGTTGCCCTTGTATTCACTGACTATCTTTCAGGTCAGTCATACCTGTGCCGGTCGAGCACAGCTGTGGTGGCCATCCACCACTACACTTTCCCACAGCTACTGTGGGTCTCGTGTACCTTGTCCCGTGACTACTTAAGTCACGTCATCCAATGTAGCAAACCTCCAAGTACTCCATGAACCGAGTCAGGGTTCCAGAAGAGTAGAATATTAGAGACAGAAATGGTTAGGTTCAAACCTCGATCTATCTAGACACCTCGGCCTCGAATTACGGAGCGCCGCATCACCCTCGATCGGGTATGTTCATCCATTGCACATGCACGATTGCATTGGGTCGGACCTATTACTGATCGGGTTGGGGGTACCGGCCTACCTCCCGCTGCCTAGACAAACGTAAGATGGAACACGCACGGTCATCCTTGCGGACGGACATGACAACAAGCAGTAACAATAGTATCATGAATACTTATTATCAATTGTTATCCTACCGATGCAACGCCATTCGGCTGACGCGGAATAACAGTGCTATCTGCACACAGCAAATACACCACTGCTGATTTCACCTTGATTCCTCGAAACATCACCATCACTGATAGAACAATTACGTTACCATTCTAATGGCACGAAGCACATTACACATCTCTAATAATAAGCTCTACCTTATCATTTACAGCGTCTAGCATGTTGATGTCATGACGGACAAACTGTCGCCTTGCCTGCTTAATGAATAAACCAAACCCGTAACTGCTACACACTGTAACGCACATCGTTCGGCCTATTTTATTTACACACCACTCGCTGTGGAATACGGCTTGTTCCGTCAGGTAACACATTACATTGCTGATCGATAAAGCCTACTTAAAAATGCAAACCGCCAACTGTAACGGATAACGCTACGCGACAACTCAATTTTGCGATGGCAATTAATTCATTCCGGGAATCATCACGGCATCACGACAACAATTAAATAATAGAATAAGTACTCAACTAACCTGTGATTGAAACATCACAAACTTTGACTGCAGATGTCCGCTCTGGCCGCGACTATTGACATCCAAATTACTGCAGCCTGCTGGCCATGATCTCTCCACGCTGAGGTCTGGTGGGCGACTGACTCCGACAACGTCAGTCCGCCTTCCACTCGCCTACACGGGCTGCGTGACTTTCATGATTCATGAAGAAAACCAGAGTCACGATGGATTCCTCCAACCCGTGCTGCACAACGCACTCGTGAACTTAGAGATCAAAACCACGTACGCACTTGGGGGAACATTCTAGATTCTTCTATAAATAACTAGAATAGCTCCGCCCCCGCACTACTTTTCTAGGGAACTCCCCTATTAATTGACATTAAATTAAAGGGAGACCAACGCATGGCACTCCCTTCAAAGGGCTATTATGCAGAGATCTTACGATATTTATCCGTTTCGTCACATAGGCCCCCACTTAAGATGGTCGACCCGGTCGAACTCACTAGACAAAGATCGGTCTGAACTCTGAACCTCTACTCTATCAAGATTGGATTCCCAGGAAAAGACGTTCCATAACATTCACTTTCCCTGCGGAGATCCACCAGAATGGTATGGATGCTGCATCACCAACCACCGCCTCAAACATACGTTATCTCCAGCGATTAGGCCCGAAACGTAATGGCCTGGTGATTGGCTTACAGGATCTGTCTACACTGGACCGTTCCGCATCCACCTGTTGTAGGCCATCGGTTACTTTACTGAAGGTTCGTTCGTCCCTTCTGACAATAGGATATTTCCTATCCCGACTAGGCATCACCTTCGTGGACTGCTCGCGGATGTCGACCGAAATGAATGGTCGCTTACTCCAGGTTCGTCTGGAGTACCCTTGCTCCTGCCTTCTCTCCCGCGAGTAAGGACAGTGAGCCTGTCGGCATATCGAGTCACCCGACGATTCCGTCGTGCCAGATGTGACTTCGCCTGTCCGACCTCGATTCCCAGTGTGCTTAACACCATGGGCCTCTTCCCGACGGAGCCCGTTCGCCCTATCTACGGTTGAACGCTCAGGAGACCGCAGACCCTCCCCACAGGATGTACTGCGTAGGACTGAGTCTTCCTCGCCCTCGTCTGGACCCAGAACCGAATCTAGCGCGATGGTAGTCGCACTATCTTGTGGAGAAACTACCTCGGACCTCTCCAAATTCTGAAGGAGAGTACAATGGAACTTACGCAATTCCCCGCGGACCTTCACCTCATACGTGGATCGGGACATTATCCGCTCCACAGGAAAAGGGCCCTGCCATCCGAGTTCGAATTCCGCCCCCTCGATTGGGAGAAGCGCGAGAACCCTATCTCCAATCTGCAGAGATAAACCGTTTTTGGTCTTGTGCTTTGGTGCTGCCAGACAACACGTTGGGCACGACCGGATATATCTCCGCACGTCGCCTGTCATTCCAGGCCAGTGGTAGTGGCTGGAAAGACACTGGACTGTTGTCCCCACATCCTTATGTCCGGTTAAGGATAAGGTATGCACTCTATGTATCAAGCGGGATCTGTAGTCAGTAGGGACTACCATCTGACCGTACTGGCTATCCCCTTGCCCGGCTCTACGATAAAGCAACCGGTTTTCTACATAGAACTGACCCGGAGTTGGCGGGACAGAACTTTGGGACACCTCCAGTAAGTAAGGACGCAAAGTCGGGTCCCTACTTTGAGCACTGCTCACTAACCTCGCAAGAGAATGGTCTATTTCCTTACCACACTGCCTTTTTCCATCCTTAGCCCTGGCCTGCCTAGCGCTCACTAGACAATGTTCCCTGGGGTCCCCCAGGAATACATGCGGACGACCGAGGATCAAAGGGTAAATAGGATCAGGCAGCACAGCCGCCAGGATGCTACCCGTAACGTACCTGCACCGAATGTCAATCCGAGCAATCGGCAAGTCCATAGCTACGGAGCTCCTCATGGCCAGCTGAAATTCTCTTGTCTCGCCGGTGAGCTGCCCTGGGCTCACAAGGTGGGATGAGATTACAGCTTCAAACTGCAATCCTGTATCGTATAGACATTCCACCTGCTTCCCATTCACCTCTATCGTTTCGATCACAGGTGATTTCTCAGACTTTGGTTTCTCCCGACCCTTAGGTGTGGTCTCGCTAGGTCTACCTCTAGTAGAGGCGAGACACGCAAAGTGCAAGTCCTTTGGCTTCCTCAGACAATCTACAGTATTATGGGAAGGAGACTTACAGTGCTTACACCACCTCTTACTCCACTTCCGTTTTGGGGAGGCGGGAGGGCTTTGCTTATCGGGTTTCTTACCAGAGTCTTTTACCACAGGATCTGCTACATTGGATGATTCTTTGGGACCTTTGGTCTTGGGCTTCTGATCAAGCCCCTTCTGCCTTTTCTGTGAATCAGTCTGACTGGAATCCCCAGTCTCCCCATAGACTTCCACATACTTTTCAGCTAACTTATTTACTATGTCTAGCCTTTCCGCCCCATTTTCCCCTAAGAAATTCCTTAAAGGCTTGGACATCTGCATTTTCATTTGATCCACCAACATCAACTCTCTCAGACTCTCATACTCCTCTTTGAAATTGGCCAACGCCATCCACTTCAACAGGTATGAGTTCAACCTCACACTATAGGCCGAGAACATCTCACCTGGTTCTCTCTTGGAAGTTCTGAACCTCCGCCTGTAAGCATGGGCTGTCATTTCGAATCTTTTCAAAAGAGCCGATTTCAGGGTTGGATAATCATTTTCCATCCCTGGGGGAAGACGCGCATACACTTCGTACGCGGTGCCACGGAGTCCTTGTGAAAGCTTAAGATTCCAACGCTCTGGCTCTAAACCCATAGCTTTACACATTGCCTCGAACTTCTCTAAGAATTGATCTATCTTCTCTTGGTCCGGTTCAAATGGTGGAAACGGCCATTTCATAGCATGGTAAGCTGGTCTGCTGGCTACTGATGAGCTAGGTAAAGCTACTCCACCTACTGCTCCCTCAGACTCACCAACCGATTTAGCCTCTACCTCAAGTTGCTTCATACGGAACTCATGTTCCATTTCCAACTTCCTAGCATCTAATTTCTTAGACTCTAGGTCCGCTGCCAGTTTTTGTGCTTGTTGGTCTGCCACCAACTTTTGCTCTTCAAGTGCTACCTTTCGAGCTTCAAGCTCAATTTCTGACTTTCTTCTCTCCCTCTCTTCTGCTCTGAAGTCTCTCTCTACTTCCAGTACATAGGCTTTAAACTCCTCACCTTCCAATCCCATCTCAGTTGCAGATGCCCGCACCTTAGCTAAATCTAAAGTACGAGTAGCCATGCTTAGTGTAACTTAGTATCAGTATAGATATGCAATACCCACTCACAATGCTAACTGTACTCCAACCAACACTGTAACTATGTATCTATACTAACTTAACTAAATGTCTGTCCACGTCGAAGAGAAAGGTTTCAGTAGCCCTACTCGTCAAGTAGACAATAGGTATAGGACAGATGACACTATAACCTATTCCTGCGAGAGGTCCCGGGTTCAAATCCCGGACGAGCCCCCACTCTATCTTGTGACAAGACCGCCGGGGCTTGGACTGGTTTGCCACGATAGTTACTATCCCCTGCCTTTGCTCCAACCACCTCAATAGCACTCTACATCTACCAGGCCCCACACAAGCCGGGACAGCTTAACCTCCCCTCCCTCACCTAGGGTTCCAAACCCCAAGGGGGCTCGGACCAGACACCAGTCATATCACTGCACAAAGTCATAGCTAAGAGAACAAAAATTTAATTCTGAACTACGTCAACCACAACACAGAGAAGGATGGCTGAAAGCCAGACTAGAAGAACTATGTACAAGATCACAGACGCAGATGAGTATTCATCATGGAGGCGGACGATAGCTCGTGCGGTTGTCCAGTCGTGGTAGCGACTCACCCAGGCTCCTCCAGTGGACTGGAACTCCAAGGTCTGCTGCCTCTCCAAAGTTCCCTCTTCACCCAGAGAACCAAGCAAGGGCTGATCAAGCGCAGTACCACTGCCTGACTGACACTGCACTGATGAACAAGGATCCTTCCTTGCTGTCGTACTATTTCACTCGTCACACTCCTGATGAAGTCTGGGCCGACCCTAGAACATTAGCGGTCTCCCACTTGCAGAAAAAAAAATACATGTAGCACCGTCTCAAAATACACAAGAGCCAGGTCACTCTTCTATCTCATCAGTGACCCACACACTGATATGTCACCTACACAATGAGCGGTTGCTCCACCCGAACACACAATGTCACTGGTAAAGTCTATCAGGTGACTAAACACTTCACCTTAGTTCCATGTCCTTGGACAATAGATCTTCACACAGTATCATGTACCTACCCTGATCCATGGGTAGTAATCACAACCTAGCATACACTGTCAACAGTTCATCACGTTGGCCTGAGGTAGCTCCCTACCTTAACAAACCTGTCACTCTGGTGTTTCCACCAATGTTGTAATCAATGTCCTAGTTCACTAGACCACATGTTGGCTTCATAAAGGTAACCAATGTAAAAACACTATGTAAGCATCAACTGATACATGGTGTCCCATAACCCAGCCGGGCCAGAAGCATATAACACAGGTCATGGCGACCGGTAACAATGATCACTCTGCACAACTTGAAAGGTCACTACCTTGCAATTACCAAGGTTTACACAGAGACTGAATGTCACCAGTGCTTCACTGGCTTGAATCACCAGACGTTTCAGTGTTGGATCCTCTCAGGATCGGATGACACTCGTCGGACTCTTGACGGAGGTCCAAACCTAGACCTACCGACTTATTCAGCACTCAGCTCCTTCCAACATTGATCTCGCAGAATCAGACAACCACTCCCAGTATGGCCTCAATCAACTTCTGGATAGGCACTGGAATGAGTGGGCCCATAGAGCTCATGGTGCAGCTCTTGAATCTTCTACTGTATAGTAATAACAGATCCTGAAACACGGAGAGGTTGGTGTGAGTACTCAACTACAACAAAGACTACCAGCATCTCCACCCTGTCACCTGCCTCTCAGACATTCCTCATGTCTACCAACATGAGTATGAAATCATCACATCATAGATCTACTTAGTCACTATAATATATAGGCATAATGATGGTAGACAAAGCAATAGCACACCTGTTCAGTCAAGTAACACGTCTGGGCTACATATAACCCCTAGCACCAGAGTCGACTGTATGACTCTGTCAAGCATCCTTCGCCTGGTGCCAGTCCAATCCGGTTTCATCTTCCATCCTCAATCAACATATACACTTACTTTCCTTTCAGTGTAGGGATTACTGTATCGAGAAGGTGTCCAGCCGGACCTCTCCTTCCTGACAGACTCATCAATTCATCAATCCCTTCACCCATGGACTGATGAATTACACACATTAATAACTATATGTCCATAATGAATTATACTCCTGATAATTCATTACTATAGCATTAACTAAGGAGAACTCAGGACTTGTTACACTTAAATAACAAAATCATATCACAGCCATAGTGTCAGGTCTGGGATCCCTGCCCCAGATCCTGAGTTGCCCTTGTATTCACTGACTATCTTTCAGGTCAGTCATACCTGTGCCGGTCGAGCACAGCTGTGGTGGCCATCCACCACTACACTTTCCCACAGCTACTGTGGGTCTCGTGTACCTTGTCCCGTGACTACTTAAGTCACGTCATCCAATGTAGCAAACCTCCAAGTACTCCATGAACCGAGTCAGGGTTCCAGAAGAGTAGAATATTAGAGACAGAAATGGTTAGGTTCAAACCTCGATCTATCTAGACACCTCGGCCTCGAATTACGGAGCGCCGCATCACCCTCGATCGGGTATGTTCATCCATTGCACATGCACGATTGCATTGGGTCGGACCTATTACTGATCGGGTTGGGGGTACCGGCCTACCTCCCGCTGCCTAGACAAACGTAAGATGGAACACGCACGGTCATCCTTGCGGACGGACATGACAACAAGCAGTAACAATAGTATCATGAATACTTATTATCAATTGTTATCCTACCGATGCAACGCCATTCGGCTGACGCGGAATAACAGTGCTATCTGCACACAGCAAATACACCACTGCTGATTTCACCTTGATTCCTCGAAACATCACCATCACTGATAGAACAATTACGTTACCATTCTAATGGCACGAAGCACATTACACATCTCTAATAATAAGCTCTACCTTATCATTTACAGCGTCTAGCATGTTGATGTCATGACGGACAAACTGTCGCCTTGCCTGCTTAATGAATAAACCAAACCCGTAACTGCTACACACTGTAACGCACATCGTTCGGCCTATTTTATTTACACACCACTCGCTGTGGAATACGGCTTGTTCCGTCAGGTAACACATTACATTGCTGATCGATAAAGCCTACTTAAAAATGCAAACCGCCAACTGTAACGGATAACGCTACGCGACAACTCAATTTTGCGATGGCAATTAATTCATTCCGGGAATCATCACGGCATCACGACAACAATTAAATAATAGAATAAGTACTCAACTAACCTGTGATTGAAACATCACAAACTTTGACTGCAGATGTCCGCTCTGGCCGCGACTATTGACATCCAAATTACTGCAGCCTGCTGGCCATGATCTCTCCACGCTGAGGTCTGGTGGGCGACTGACTCCGACAACGTCAGTCCGCCTTCCACTCGCCTACACGGGCTGCGTGACTTTCATGATTCATGAAGAAAACCAGAGTCACGATGGATTCCTCCAACCCGTGCTGCACAACGCACTCGTGAACTTAGAGATCAAAACCACGTACGCACTTGGGGGAACATTCTAGATTCTTCTATAAATAACTAGAATAGCTCCGCCCCCGCACTACTTTTCTAGGGAACTCCCCTATTAATTGACATTAAATTAAAGGGAGACCAACGCATGGCACTCCCTTCAAAGGGCTATTATGCAGAGATCTTACGATATTTATCCGTTTCGTCACATCTACGATACAAAGATGTGTGTAAGCGGGACATGATTGATACAGGCATTGATAATGCACATTGGGAGCAAGTCGCCGCTGAACGTGTTGCATGGAGGGCAAACATCGGAAATGGAATAAAGACAAAGGAGAAAATTATTGCAGATAAAGCACACACCGAGCGTTAGAGACGTAAGATGGTGCATGATGGTGGAAATGACCACGTGTTCACATGCACCCACTGTGAAAGAACATTTACAGCGCGAATTGGCTTTATCAGTCACATTCGCTACCTCCATAGGTAAAAGTTATTATGCCTTTTTAAAGCACAAACTATCGTCTGTCAAGACGGCACGGTGCCAAGGGGGTATCATCATCTTCAACTTTTGCTGTCAAATGGTGTGTGGAGGAATAGTTGACGGTTCAGTGCCCAATGGGTGGCTATAGATAGTGTCATTCCATGTGATTGTATAATGTCTTTGATGATGTCAATCCATTTTCTTCTTGGGTGCCCACTTGCTTTCATATCAGATCTCCTTTGTTTTATTGTTAGCCTATTAAAACAAATAGGTTCTTAACAACTGTACAACCATAATTTCGCTGTGAAGTATTTTAACAGTCTTGTTTTTTTTAATATTTGACCTATGTGCAAGCAGATTCAGGAAAGAATGGTGCTGTTACATACACGAAGATTGCAGGGAATGGCTTTAACTATTTCAACATTGAGAACACAACAGGACATGTGACCACAACAGCGGCCATTGACTACGAAACACTCCAAGTAAGTAAAGCAGGTTCATTGGTAGGTTGGTTGTTGAATCCTCTGAGAGACTACATTTTAACTCTTTAAGTCTGATGCCTGGGCATTCAGGTCATTTGAAACCTGAAACGGCATTGCATCTTTTGGAGTGAGGTGGGTGCAGAGACTTTCCTCCAAATCCAGCAGCCAAAGTACTATTTCCATGGGGACATATTGCAGAACTCTCCTACCCCTCCCCAAGCTCAGAAACCAAGTGTGTGTTTGAGACCTGTATTATCAGAGTAATTTTTTGTTGTAGAGACTCTCCTATCCAGTACCAAAGTGCCATTTCCATGGAGATATGTTGCAGATCTCTCCTACCCCTCTCCAAATTCAGAAATCAAGAGTTTTTAAGACCTGTATTATCAGAGTAATGTTGGTGTAGAGACTCTTTTTCCTGATTCAGTACCCAAAGTATCATTTCCATAGGAAAGTATTGCAGAGTTCTCCTACCCCTCTCCAAGCTCAGAAATCAAGATCTATCAAGACCTGTATTATCTGAGTAATGTTGGTGTAGAGACTCATTTCCTGATTCAGTACCCAAAGTATCATTTCCGTGATTACATGTTACAGAGCTCTCCTGCCCCTCTCCAAGCTCAGAAACCAAGAATGTGTTCGAGGCCTATATTATCAGAGTAATGTTGGTGTAGAGATTCTCCTCCTGATCCAGTGCCAAAGTGCCATCGCAGCTTGTACTGTGTTACAGAGCTCTCCATCCCCTCTCCGGGCTCAGAAAACCATGGGGTATGTAAGAATGGTACAGGAACTTCACATCTGCAGAGAGGTCTCCTGGGATGTAACCAGGTCAGGATTCAGCACAGCACGTACAGACTGGCTGAGATTCGGCCAGGGTTAGCCATGCTTCCTCCACAGGTCTGAGTAATTTCATTATCAGCGGACTTCGACAAAATGCCCACAGGAAGTAATGATGGTAGCAAGGAAACATCAAGCATGTATATTGACAACTTATGATATTACATTGCTTTGAATGTCAGCTTAAGACTGGTGACTTTACAGTTAAACTGTTTGTTCTGAACCATAGTTGTGTTATGAATGGTGAATTTGCCTGCCAACACGCAGGTCCTTAGTTTGATGCCCTGTAGGATCAGGACTGATTTTTTACCTGACATAATATGGCTCTGAGGTCAACCCCGCCTTGTAAAATAATGTTCCAGAGATTTTTTTGAGAAGGTAAACATGGCCATATTATCCCCGTATGTCCTATTCAGCTGTGGAAAATATAGGCTTAACACCATATCCCCACATCTTCTCACATGTGTTCCAGTGCCTTTAAAGGGCTCAATGGATGGTAAAACTGCCATAAGAGGCAGTTAAGGAAAATTGCCTTCCCCATCCCATGGAAAATTGTTGCTGCAAAATCTAACAATGAACGAGTTTATTGATAAGGAAACAAGAATAACTCAACCAATGAATATTAACCCTTTACAGGGCAGACGTTAGTCCGTTTTTTAGCCCTGAACGGGCAAGATTTTTTTCAGGTTCGGTAAATTTTCGGGTTGCGTTAGTAAAAACATCACAAATAAGGTGTTGGTCAACCGAATTTAGTTAATAAATAACACAATGAAGGGAAAAGCATGCAGAATATGTTACTCACGTGATTGTTGTCGGTAATCCATATATGAACACAAATATTTACGAAATACAGCGTATTGTTTGTGATTTTCCGTCATCTATACGGCAATTTACAAACACATTTTCAGAATCATAATCACTTTGTTTAAAGTCCGACTCACGACCGCTAATGCAAAGTAACGCTTTTCACTGATATCTAGCTGCGATTAATAGTCAACTTCGTGCCCTTTAATGTCACTTAAATTGAACCTAGCAAAATCTCGGCTATCACTTGAAGAATCGCCGAAATCCACTTTGAAAAACTAAGCGTAAAAACCCTGAAAACTTTCAGTAAAAGTCCGTTTTTCCATAGTGGGTGCTTACAAATGGCGGCCACGTTGTCAAGCTATCGGCGAAAGCGAAAGTAGCCGTCGTAAGTATCGGAAAGCAGAGAGATCGCGTTTTTACAATGCATAATAGTATTGGGCGGTTTGGGACGCTTCGCCCGTTTACGGTATGGGACGGAAATGGCCGTTCCACCCCGTAAAGGGTTAAGGGAGGCTCTTAATGTGAGGAGGAAATGATGGGACTATACGAGGTAGCAAAAAATAAGAAAGCTTTGAGTGAGTTGGTTGAGGGCCTGCACTATAGAACATCTTGGTGTGAGTTGTTAAGGACCTTTGATAAAATGGGAGATCAAAGTCAGAAGGAGAAGACCAAATATGCTGCATGTTGGAGAATCATAGGAACGAAATACAAAAATAGACAGTAATTGGGAGACAGAGAGATGTGTTTTCTATGTAGAAGGAATCTCATGATAAGAATCCCTTGGATGACTAGATCAAGGCTGGTATCCAAGTACTGCAAATGAATTTGATTACTGACATCAAGATAAGAATCTTAACCTTTTGGTCACCGACATCAAGATAACAATCTTCACCTTTTGTTCACTGACATCAAGATAATCATCACTTTTTGGTCCCCGACATCAAGATAACAATCATCACTTTTTGGTCCCAAACATCAAGATAACAATCATCACATTTGGTCCCAGACATCAAGAAAACAATCATCACTTTTTGGTCCCCGACATCAAGATAACAATCGTCACTTTTTTGGTCATCAACACCAAGATGACAATCATCACGTTTTAGTCATGTTATGAGATGAGAGTGTCTGGAGAAGGTTCAGCCACCTGGGAAGATCAAGAATGTTAGAGACAGGGGAAGAAAATGCTGGATAGTTTGACAGAGTAGCGCAGAAGGGGATCAGTGGTTGAACTTATCAGGAAAACAGAAGACAGCTGTTTGAGGGGGAACATGATTGCCAACGTTGCACAGCATGACTTAGGATGAAGATGATGATGATAAAACACCATATACCCAATATGTCTTATTTGCATGTAATGAACTTCACTGTTTAAAAAAAGGCATGCGGCAGGAATCTGCTGTGGGTATGTGAAGTGCTAATACCATCACATTTGGAGGCCTGAGTATATAGGTGGTCAGTCTTTCTCTCCAGTAGCAAATGTTGATATCTGACAACGAACCCTCAACCGACCCCCTACTTACGCCATTGACAGCATTACATCCTACCCGTTATTTCAATGTGCCTACAAGTCTTTACTCTATAAAACTGTATTTCTCTCTCTCTCTCATGTCCCTCTTATACCTTGCGGTGTCAAGGTGAAGTATAAACAACGGGAGAGTGCCCGCTTATGGGGTTCTTATATCGATATTCTCATGGACTCTGTTATTCCCTGCGTCCATCGTTTACGTGGTCGGCCTCTTCCTCTGCTTCCATCAGGTCTGCTGTACATCATTGCTTGTTGTGTATACTGTTAGTTGGTAACCTACCTGCATGGCCAAACCATTTGACATTGAGTATTATTCTCAGGAATCTTCTTTCTGTTTTTGTGATTTTTTTTCTATTTGTATACATCCAGCTACTTACCAAAAAAGTAATGTAAATTTCTCATTTTTCTTCGCAGATTCTGTTTTTGACAGTTCAAGCTCAAGATGGTGGGGCATCTCCTCTTAAAACAACGGGCCTAATCAAGGTTGAGATCAATAATATGAATGACAATGATCCCATAATTACTGCACAGGATTTTGCAGTGCTTGTTTCTGAGGACATTCCAGTAGGTTCCAATGTGTTCACCTACACAGCTTCAGATAAGGATACTGTTATAGGTGCTTACCTCTTGGCTTCCCCCAGCTTATATTTCCAGGTATGTGAATACTTCTCTTGTGTTTTATTTAAGCTAAAGACTGGCATGGGGTTATTTTTAATATGTGATCATCATTATCATCAAGTGCCATTTCTGCCCTGAAGTCAGCTGTATTGAGTCTCACACTTTGTCCTGTGACAACATGTCATCATCATCATCAAGTGCCATCTTCACAATGAAGTCAACTGTAATGAGCCTCACACTCTCTGTGATTTGTTAACATATCATTATCATCAAGTGCCATCTTTTACGAATAGTAACTATAACAGAGCTGGTCTCCCTGGCGAATGAGTTAACAACTTTCTCTGTAATCCTGTATATCCACATGAGGAACACAGCTGAGCGAGATTCTGCAGCAGATCGCATCTGGTTGGTTACTTACTGGGGTATGTAAGCCTGTCGCTCAGAAAGTAATGGCAAACTACTGAGTGTAATCTTGCCAAGAACATTTATAACAGCTGAAAATGCTGGTATTGACTGCAACATCCTGTAAGGGATATGCAACTTAACAAACAAAACAAAAAGCTATAATAGAAGCAACAAATAGTAATGCTGCAACCTGTCTTACATGTCAGATTTATTGTTGTTACCTTTCCTCTGGAGTAAACTAGACAGGTTGAGAGAGAGATCATGCTGCATGGGCAACTCATGGTCTCTGAATTCTGCCCAAGCTTTGTGCTATGGAGAGGTATACCTCCATTTTTCAAACTATCATTGTTCAAGACGTTAAGGTGCCAGTGATACATGTCAAGAATTGCAGTCATATGTTTTAGTTTGACATTCCACAACCAGTGCTCTGAATCTATCAGCGAACAACTGTAGCATTGGCTTTGAAAATTAGAGCTTTGAAGCTGATTGCTTTGGAGACACAAAGAAGCCACTCAAGGCCAAGCACGTCCAAACAAGAAAAACCCACTTTATTGACGTCATTTTTGCAACGACCAGTACTTGATAACTGAACAGGAGACGTGGTTCTGAGCACAAATTGATGATTTCTACAATCTGGGCATCAGATTGGTGAGTTCTACAATCATGGCATCAGATGGGTGAGTTCTACAATCATGGCATCAGAATGGTGAGTTCTACAATTAGGGCATTAGATTGGTGAAGTAGAGATGGGAGAAGTGCATCACCTTGAGGGGTGAATACATACAGAAGGACTGAAATTCACAACAGTTTTCAGGTTCTTGCCTTGACTCCTTGATACTAATGTGCAAAACTGTTCAACCTTCCCTGGTATAATGTTTATGAGTAATAGAGAAAGAAATATTCTGTGAACTTGTAGAGCCACACACACATTGATCATTGGGGAATGCCAAGTGCCGAACTTCGTGTCTGTTATGTTGGATGACTACTTCAGACACAATTGGGCCACATGTCTACAGCAATGCCCACTGTCCGACATCTTGGTATTTGTCTAGGTTTAATGTTTATAGTGGGCTCGTACAAAACACTTTATCACTCTCAGATCTAGGATGCACACAACAGAAAAGTCAGTTGCGTCCTTAAACGATACAAGCACTTTTATTGTTAAACAGTACTACAGACCGCCGGCTCCTACCGTTTCGCGTTCTGTCTATGACCAGCACACCGTCTGCCACGAATATACAATGTCTTGCTCATCTAATCGTAAGACGACTATTGTTGCTACATCTGATCTGTCTGACGATAATATAGTCTATCAATTACATGGGCTAATAGTTCAAGCACTACTCACACATCATTGGTACCCACAAGCTCTGGTCACGGCACGCCACTGCCCGCCTTTGTCGTTGACATCTCCTCACAACCGGGCCCACTGCCTCGCCATCGCTGACCGCCGTTTGCGTTCATCAAGCGACAGCTTCGGTGTGTTGCTCCCTCATGTCGCCGTGCACAATAGAAACAAGCTGCATTCAACTGCATCTCAGATGTTTTACATTCCTTTGAATCCTTTCAAACACTGAAACACTTTCACAATTCTTCAATCGACCTTCTCTTGTTCACGTCCCAGCACCTTCTGTCCGAGCGCACCGTTTTCCAGCTTTGACCTGGGCGCGTCATGTGACCACATAACTCCGCCCCTTTCGTGCCCCGGTGTGTCGAGTTGGGTTTTCAGTTTAACTTGCTTCGTTTCTCTTATCCATCTCATGGCAGGGAACACATTACCTTTAGTAGTCATAACACTCCGTCTAAGAGAGAAATTGGTGTCATACTGGCCCTGTCCTTCAGGAAACTCTATTATCATCACCAAAGATACTGTGGTTTGAATTTCAAAAGTATGTCTGAAAACCTACAAACTGAGATAAACTATACTATGATGTCTAATGTAAGAGTTAGCATCTAGAATACTATCCAGCACTAAATTTGACAGTCACAGTTTATGTGAGTGGGGTGTGTGTAGGGGTGTGGGAGATGTGTGTGTGGATTGGGGGGGGGGGGTGTATGAGTGGGGGGTCTGAGTGATGGGTGGGTGGGGGATGTATGTGTGAGTTGTGGGGGTGTGAGTGGGTGGGAGATGTTTAATGGCGGATGAGAGATGTTTGGGTGGGTGGGGCAGGGGTGTGTGGGTGGGGAGATGTGTGTAGGATGGGGGATGTGTGTGGGTGAGGGGAATGTGTATGTGGGGGTGGGTGGGTGGGGGAATGTATGTGTGCCGGGGTTGGGTGGGTGGGGGATGTGTCTCATAACATTGTAATATGTATTGTTTATGTATACAATATTCATTTGACAATGTTCTTTTCCTATGTATCGTGCACTACTGATGAATGAAAGATGAGTGATTGGAAGGGCCGAATGTAAGACGGGCCTGCGAGCCCAATTTGTTACCCTGTTAAAATAAAGTTAAATCAAATCAAATCACCAGCATTCAAGAACCCAAGAAGATATAATGTATATGTTACGGTAATTTGCCAGTTCTGTTGTTGGTGTTGTTCAAACTCCGTCTTTTGAGTTGTACACTCTTCTACAACATGAAGAAAATGCTTCACTATATATTTTGGTAGTTGTGATAACTTTGTTTCCATCCCAGCAGGCAGACAGCACACTCTTTAAATTCATAAGCATGAAATTTGTTAGCGCGAGTGCAAGGCTTGTGTGCTGAGTGTCTACCAATTGTATATAGATTGGCTGCGACTTTCAGTCTCAAAACCAGCTTGGAGTCTGGTCCTTCATCACAAATGAGACCTTTACTTCAGGGAGGTGAGGAGGAGTCGCCTCATCCCAGAACCATTTGTCATCTGGTAGGACACTTGAAAGACACTGTCATTCTATCTTTTATTGTTTGGGAAGGCCTTTTGAGGCAGCAATTGCCTGCAATAACCAAACCACCTTAGTCAACTCTTGTGACACTCTTAGTAGGTTACAGTGTTACTGTTCTTTGCTTCCCTGGCAACACACAGACAGATATAGTAACATTTCTGTGAATAATCACTGAGTGTAGAGACAGACCATCATGTGATTCTGTATCTGTGTTCTCATTTTTGGTTGTTGTTTTTGTTTCAGATTGATGGATCAACTGGAGCTGTCAGTACTAAAGTACCACTTGACAGGGAGCTGGTTGCTAGGTGAGAATGAAATCACGTGTTTTAGTTTGAATTTCCACAACTAGTACTCTGAAGCTGGTCTCCCTGGTCTAGGTGTTACATGACTTTCTCCGTAATCATGTATACTCTCGTGAGTAACATGATGTGCGTGAGAATCGGTAGCGGTTCTCTCTGCGTTGGTAACTTACAGGGTATGTGAGCCGGTCGCTCAGAAAGCAATGGCAAACTACTGAGCGAATCTTGCCAAAAAATCAACAATCAGCTGATGTTGACAGCGATTTCCTGTAAAGGATTTGCGAAAGAAGAAAAAAAAGTACTCTGAAACCTACAGTAAAGAACTGTAACACTGACTGAAAATATGGATGCATTCAAGCTGATCGCTCTGTCTGGCATTGTCAGATCTCTGTTTATTCTTCTTCTTTCGTTCGCTTGAAATATGTCTATAATTGCAATGCTGTCTCTTGTATGAATTTAACTGTCTTTTTCAGTTCACACAGCGGTCCATAGAGTTTATCTTCCACTGTCGTCTCTCTAGGCCAGACGTTTTGCCTAGATATATTATATTTTGGGCAGTCTTGGAGTATGTGCTCTGCTGTCTGCGACTCCAATCCACATGTGCACATGGCTGTTTCACCAATCTTGAATTTTGTATCTCTGTTTATGACATCCTTTGAAATGTTACAAATAGAGGAAGCCACACATAAGCTTCCGTCTTCTTTTGCCCTCTATTCCCCATTGGGACAAAACCCCTCAGCCAACTCCCCCCATGCACCCCCATCTTTAGCTATCCCATGCAGCTCTGCCTATGTCCTTCCCATTTTTCATTATTTATGTTTCTATGTCTCTTCTCCAGCAGTTTTTAGGTCTTCCTCTATTTCTTTTTGCCCTTTGGGTTCCAGACTAAGGCTTTTCTAGTTATACTTTTCTTGGCTTTTCTCAATGTATGGCCTATCCAGCACCAGTTTCTAGGCACTACGTTTTATGTTTACCATATTTTACCAGAGATGCTTTCACTGTAACTTTTGGTTTCTTGTTTTTGTGTCTCCAATTGAATGAGATTTAGAGTACTCGTGACGTTACATTCCCCGATTATTTCAAGATTGCATTAAAATAGAAACCGATTACCGAATAGTGTAGTTTCCTCCATTGTCTATGAATCTATACATCTTGGCTTCTCAAATATTTCTTCTTACAGAGATAGACTGTCTTTTTTTTTTAAATTTTGTTTTATATAGATGTTGGGAATTGATCTAGTATGGATAATTCAATTGAGCATCTGTTTTTACATGTATTGTGTAATTTTCGACTATTTAAGTTTGTGGTTACATCCCTCATTGAAATCATTAAAATTGCATGCTATGTGTTATAATCCAGCGATGATCATTTAATAGTCTTACGGATTATTCAGAGCGATGGAAATAATAATGAATGCGTGTTTGCATTCAACACCCATTGTAGTATTTATGTGTAAATTTTCATCACTCTACAAGTTCGGTTATATTTATATTTGGGTAACTTTGAAAAGCGAATTCTCTGGTTAAAATAGATTTCACCTTGCAGCCTCGCGTTGAGAACAGTGCGTGCAGTCACACGCGCTGTCTGACGTCATCACAACATGACGTGGAGATGAATATATCTGTGTGTGCATATATATATATATATATATATATATATATATATATATATATATATATATATATATATATATATATATATATATATATAACTGGCAGTAGTTATATATCCTAGACAACGGCAATGGTAATATCCTTTGGCGTCAGTGTAACCAACAGTGGTGTGAGTGTGTAGGTAGGTCACAAAAAGTGAAAGGGTCAAAATCATTTTTTTCTATTTGCCTATATTAAATGATAAACTGACACACAAACATTAATATCTCGGCTTATAATTGACCTACAGACTTGAATAAGGACCGTTGGTTTTGTTTTTTCAAGAGGTATCCAACTATGTAGTTATATAATTAAAAAGCAATTTAGAAAATGTTACTAAAGTGGCTACAGTTTCTTCACCTCTTTGTCTAGTTTTCTCAATTAACTTCACATTGGTGATTTTGTCACACCATTTTATTCCTTATGTTTTGCGCAGGCATCATTTAGTGAATTTATAGTGAGTTTATTTGTAATCGTTTTCGTTGTTCTGCATGTTTCTGATCCATACAGCAGTACTAAATTAACGTTATAGTTTAATATTTTAAATTTCACAGCAGCCTGCTGTACAAAAATCAAGTTCAGTTATCTCCCTCTGATCAACAGTCACTCCCCTTCCCTCACTGTAACAGTTTCCAGGCTGGAATAGATCTAATCAATCTCCAGGCTCACACCTGGTTTGACAGATTAATACTGGCAGCATTCAGCAATTATAAGAATTGACAACCATTTAGGAATATTTTAGATCATAAAGAATAGGGCAAGTAAACATTTTTTTTTTTAAATGAACATCACAGGCAATAAGTCCTTGTCATTGGAAGCTAGAAAAATTATACATGTTTCATAGAGCTAATTTTAAAATACGGATGTGAATCCTGGACAATCAGAAGACTACAAAAGATGTTATTCTGTGATGCATGTGGATTGCTAATTTGTAATTGTGATATTTCCGTTTTCTAGCTAATTATACTGGTTTTTTTGTTTGTTTGTTTGTTTGTTTTTTTTTTTTTTTTTTTTTTTTTTGGGGGGGGGGGGGGGGGGGGGGGGGTTGTGTTTTTTCATTGGTATACACTAGTTGAAACGTTTAGCTTGTATCTGTATGTCTTTCCTTTCACCAAACTTCCTGTTTATTTTTTATGTTCATTCATTTTTCAGTATCAGCTCAGCCTGTGTTCTATTGGGAGATGAAACGCAGAAGAAAAACAAATATTATTTTCTGTAATCCCATGGTGCCCTAAGCACTTTGATGAGCGTATTAAGTGATGAAACACAAATGATTTGTATGCATCTTTGTTATTATATTTAAAGGGCAAGCAGATTGACACATTTTAAAGATGTTAATGAAATTGCTAATTAATGTTTTAAGCTTCACATTAAAAAAAAACATGCAGGAAGAAGAAAATTTAATATTTGTTTTTTTTTAATGTTGTTTTGTTTCAGGCACATACTCATTATTAAAGTCATAGATCGGCAGACGTCAGTCGACCCCCTGGTTAGAACTTCCACAGCAACCTTGACTGTGCTTGTTGAAGATGTAAATGACAATGATCCAGTCATAACCGGCGTATTTACAGCATCAGTTCCTGAAGACAGCAGCATAAATACACGTGTATGCACTCTGACAGCAACAGATGCTGATGCGAATGAGAATGCTCAACTCCTGTATTCCATAATAGCTGGAAATATCGGAACTACCTTTAAAATTGACTTCAAAGGAAATGTGCAGGTATTCTTGAAATGTTAATTTTTTTTTTTTTTAATGTTGCATATCTCTTGCAGGACGTTGCAGTCAACATCAGTATTTTTTAGCTGCTGTTGATGTACTAGGCAAGATTTTTACGTTCAATGGTTTGCCATTGCTTTCTAAACGACCGGCTCCCATACCAACACGTCATAACGCAACGCGACATGGTCTGCTGCACAAATCGGTCGCGGCTGCATTTCGAACGCCTGGTAAGCGGCTCACAAACAGCGTTCGCAAGCCTTTGCCCATGGAGATCGAAATGTTAATGTCGAGACAAAAAATAGATCTTAGTTGCAATGTTTGTTGTTTTAAAAGATTGATCAAGCAAAAACAAGTAACTTGTGAAAGGTACCAGTTTTAACCGTACTGAACTGATACTACCACAATCTATGCAATATGTGTTACCAGTTGTAATTCATGTGCACCAATCAACGCAACATGTGTGATTGTATTTATTACATTTAGTCACAGCATAATAAGGAAATCTGGCAAAATTGTGTCCTTTTACAAGGTTTGTATATTTGATTCCCATGAAAGTAATACATTTGTGATATCTTCTACTTCTTCTGCGTCCGGATTTTTTTTTTCGGACATGACTGCGTTGTGCCTGTTTACAGCAGAGCTGTGTTCTTGCGCCGTTAGGCTGACACATCCGACTTCTGCGGGCATTTGTTGACCAGGTTAACCTTCCCGGCATTTGTGATATTGTTTTTATTATTGCTTCTTTTGGGCAGTTACTATGACCTTGTGATACTGAAAGAGTTAAGTTACACACTATTGGTATTACCTTCTCAATCTAACAATTTAAATGTGGTTTTAATAATAAATATACACAAACTATAGAAACATCCATCAGTAAAGTTGGAAAGATGATGACTTTAACAGAATGTGATAAGAGTAATATTGACTTAACAATAGACAGACAGAAAGCATGGCCTTTGACAACCTTCATTTGATGGGAATTTCGAGAACAGACATTTTAGACAGAATTCTGTTAACAAACGACAGACATACATGTTTAGTTTAGTTTAGTCGATGGATCAATATCACAGCACACGGGTGTAACCCATAAGTGCTCCATTTTATTCCTAACTCAAATCTGAGTCTGGAGAAACTCAGCTCAGTGCACGAACTCTGTAGCACCGGCGAGGATCCTTTTCCCAGGCAGTGCCGTTAGGCTACTCTTTTTCGATTTCTAACTGCCAAGGGATTTTTTACGTGCGCAACAATACACACGACCAGGGGACCAGGGGAAATTTTATTACTAGAAATCCACATGAAAAAAAAAAAAACCGATCCTCAGGGGGGCTTGAACCCGGGACCTCCAGCCCTTGAGGTGGACACCATACCTCCAGACCACACAGCCCCCAGGCATACATGTTGATATATTCAAACTGAAGTAGATGATCATTACAATATAATGTTCTTGAAACAGTTTAAACTTATTTTCATCCTACATTTGTCACTTTAGTCACTGTGCTCTATTTGTTAACTCCCTCTGTCTCAGTAGGGTTATTACTTTATCTTCACTGAACATCATTTCCTTGACCTCTATAGTTTTCTAGGCATCTGTGAGTTAATCACCAAAAAATGAGAAATAAACGATAAGCTTTTCTAGAACACGATCACAAGTAACAGAATGGACGTTGCAGCCAAACTTTTGTTAGCATACAAACAACAAACACACATCGATACAACCACATGAAAATATATATATAAAAGTAGCTCATCTGTATCCTTGTTGTGGATTTGACACGTTTTTTTTTTGGGTTTTGTTTAAATACTATAAAAATCTACAAAAACTTTACAGACTACAAAGATAAAACTGGAACCAGTTAGTAGCATCACAGGGGAAGGGATGCTGATTAACACTCAAATTAGTAGAACTGCAGTAAAGCTTTAAAAATACAATGAATGAATCACTAAAAAACAAGAAGACGGTAAGCTTAACTATAGCACGATCATAAGTAACAAACTGGACGTTATGGCCAAAGTCTGCTATTGCTTTCCTTTTTGGTTATGACTGTCGCGGAATGCCGCCTTAACATCCCAGAATATTTTTCTCGGTCTCCAAATTTGAGAGGCCAAATTGAGAAAGAATTAATTAATCACACTACTCCACGGCTATCTAGTCGTGAGGTAAGATTATTCACAAAAAGCCTCTCGCCATGACGTAAGCTTGCAGATGGCAAGTAAAATGGGATACTTGAGATGGACACAACTAGATAATTTAAATTAGTCTACACCTTGGAAAACTGCTGACCCAGACGGGCTATGACACCACACAGACACATTGGCACCTTCTTGCCCAGGTAGACCCAGACTGAATCAACAATGAACTGGGCCAGTGAGTGAAATAAAACCACCCAGGCGTGAACAACATTGACACAGGGAGAGATAATGGCCCCAGGGCGGTAAACAAGCCCCGTCCACTCGGACTGGCAGACTCTGCAAGGTGTGAAATCACTGATAAGACTCAGTGGGCTAATAATGGTCAGACCCACAGGTGTGAAGGCTAGTGTGCCTGCAGAAAGAATTTTATGACTGGACAGACTTGGAGTTAATTGCAATTACCGTCCGGTGGAGATAAGAAGAATTTATGATGGGAATGCCAAGTAGATAATACGGTCTGCTTGACTCAGCTTAAATAAGGGTCCCTAGCCTGTTTTATGTTAGATTAAGTTTGACTTCAGAACAGGTGAGAAGAGAGAGTAAATGTAGATTTCTTAGTAACTAAGTATTTTAGGTGTATGTACTGAATTCCAGTCTATATCTGATCTAGGTTATTGCAAGAACTATCATTGTCATAGATTACTTGAGTGTTCTTTCTAAGTTCTACGTTCAATATCATATTGCTTTAAAGTGTTATTCTTCTGAGAAATAGAGCCTTATGTGAGACAGATCTTGTCTGGGTAGACTTTTAGGTGTCTTGGTAGATGCTTGTCATTTCTTTGTACACTATCCTAGTTGCATTTTGGTGTGTGCATTTGTTGTACAGAATATAGTCAACTGACTATTTATTTAATTCTTACAACAGCAGTAACTAAGTGTGATTAAACCGGGCAGCTCAGCAAATATAGCTGGCCTGTGTGGTAACTTCAATTAGACTTGTTGTATATCTCATTTTGTAGCTATACAATATTAGTACTCATTAATAATGCCGGAGGCTATTATGTTGAGTATCATTAGATGTCCATCTTGAAGTAATATAATGTTTACGGATATGTTGGATGTATGTATGTGTAATTTCACAAACTAACTAGGGCATTATGCTATTATGTTAAAGTACCATAATATGTCTAGTTTAATCAATATGTTTATGTGTATTGGATGTTTGATATATTGATTTGTCATATGCAAACCTGCCAATATGAAGTGTTATGCTATTGCCTGCGCATTGGCACATGGGCCAATGATTGTGTTGGAAGCAGAGGTGTAATGGTACAGACATTACCCACAATTGGTAGTATAGGGTATATGGTGCTAAACTTTCTCAGTGTATTGTGGGCGTGCGTCCACGGTAATGCATGGAAACCTGGCACAACTACTGGTCACGGCTTGTAAGCCCGGATGACCTGGCATTGTTATAATACACTTACCGACCCTGTGAGCTGCTAAACTAACATTGGAGGGAGCGGCTGTACGACACAGAATTTCTGTATTAGCGACCTGGACATGGGGCGGCAGAAATGTAATCATTACAGGCGTGTGAGACAATTGAAAAGCCCGTCCCAGACTAAAGACAGTAGGGAGAAGGAGGATGGTGAACACAGTAGAGCTGGAAGATAAACTTGGCCAGACTGGTCATTGTATATGTTTGTGTTATGATATGTTTTAATTAGGATTGCGCTGATGTAGAACTGATATAACACATTCTTGACTTTCTTTCAAGCTCTCACAAGGAGCACCTATGTTACAGATTTCAAGAACGAGTGAAGACTAGGTAGAGCTAGGACTGGCATGAGTCAGGATACCGGCAAGCTGTTTCTTTTTTGAGTCTACTGGAGAGTGGGGATCTGGACCACAGATCCAGATAGATCGAGTAACAAGTAAAGTTACGTAATGTTTGTCATCAATATCAATATGTATATGATTTCATCATCCTCATATTGACAATCATCCTATGTCTATTGTTATGATTAGTAAATAAATGTTGTAGTATTGTAACTCATAGTTCTGTCATTATATTTTAATTCCAATTGTGCATACGTGTTGTGTGTGTACATTGGTGGGGGTTCACTTACACACCAAGGAAGGGAGCAGTCAGGGAGAAAAACCTGTACTGGAATAGTTGTCTTTACACTTTAATTCAGACGTAAAAATCTATTCTAGCTAACCTTCTTCTTCCCATCCTTGGCGAATATTCAGCACAGTTCATTTTAATTTTGTAACGAGCCACTTGGAGCTGTACGTTGGATATTCATGGGCCTAATCTATAGTTCAGCCATATAGATTTTGTCCCTAGTCAGTTTCTGACTATTAGGGGTTGCTCGCCAGTGAAGAATACTTTCATCTAGCCGGTGGGGCACCCCGACATCTGACAATGACCATACTGGTTGATGACCATAGCCATTGTCTCCATAAAGAGATCTTATGCCTGCCGTCACAAACTTGAGACAACAACTGTCTGTTGCTGCTTTTATGTTCAATCTGCCACTGCTAAATAGGTGTCAAATACCCTAGTTGTGGGGCTAAAGGATAGTCCACCTCGCCCAGGGGTATCCCTTTGATAGAGCATACCGCTGCCCTATCTTCTTGTGTTATTATTTCAACTCTTGTCGGTTCCTACATTTATTAACTTGAAGTAACCACTGGCTGGGACTTCAAACATATATTCAGTATGTGGTGCACACTTTGAATAGAATGAGTTAATCAAGTGTTACTCTGTGATAATTGTTTAAATATTTAAAGAAATTAATTAAAGAGTATGATTGATTTTAAAATTACACAAAAGATTTGTGGAAAGTGAACTAGAGGAAGACAGTAAGAGAAGATTCTGCACAGACGTTCATCGTGGCAAAGAAAAATATGAGCATGTGAATAGATACTCAACTGGAAATCTTAAAATGTGGAGAAACATGAATCCATGAAAGTTAAAAAGATACTTGATGATGATAATGATTAATTTTAACATAACAGTTTATTAATTATGTAAAATGAATGAACACAGAATATGACTATGAAGTTCGACAAAAGGAAAGAAACACACAGATACAAGTAAATGTTTCAGCCACAGTTTGTATCAATGAATACACAAAAAACAAGCTAAATATTTTTTTTAACTGATTATTATTCATCGATAAAGGCTTCGGTTGAAAATGTCACTGGTATCTGTGTGTATTTTCTTTCGTCAAGTTTTATAATTATATTTTTTGTTGATTTATTTTTTCGCATCAGCTGGGCAGCAGTCATACCTTTTTTTGATAACATTGTATATTAATTATATAATTTGCCCATCTATTTTCAAATTCATGTACATGAACACATTATTTGGCCATATTATTTTAGGTTGCAGCAGCTCTAGACCGTGAAAATCTGGCTATGTATACTCTAGAAATCGTAGTTCAGGACAAAGGAACACCTTCACGGACAAATCAAGTTACTGTCACAGTCAACATTGAAGATGTCAATGACAACAACCCGGTTTTCACGCTGGCATCCTATATATTCAGTGTACCGGAATCCTCACACGTTGGCACTGCTGTGGGAACTCTAGCAGCCACTGATGCAGACAGCGGAATGAATGGATCTCTGACTTACAGCATTGATTCCTTCCTTCATGGACTATCCTCACATTTCACAATTAATGGTGCAGTCGGAACTATAACAGTGGCCTCCCCTGGAATTGACAGAGAAACACTAGCAACATATGTTATAATAATAAAGGTAGGGACTGGATATTTTAGTTCTTGAAGTCAAATGATTGATTGGTTTTTTGTATTTTTTTAATTGTGCTCACTGGCTTTGAATTCTAGCATAGTCCATACACGTTGCTACTACTTTTAGTAGCACTGGACTGATTTTTGCGTGTGGATTAGCTGTTCCTATTACCAGTGTCCCTCGCCATCAGGTGAATCCACTCTGATTTCAGAGGTACTGGTAATTTGTGTCCCCAAGTCAAGGATGAGAAGTCAACATTTTAGTCCAGCTGACCGGTGTAGGGGTTGAACCTGATACCTTGGCATCAGCACACTGGATATTTAAGAGCAAGTGCTCTTATCCATTTGGCCATGCTGACCTTCTGATGGGGTTTTATTGTTGTCAAGTGTATTTGTTTTATCTGTTGAAGAGAAGGATACTTTGGCTTAAATATGATGTAAATTGTTGCTGATCTTGTTCAAATATGTAGAATGTTATCGCCAGAGGAAGTCCTCTTGTTTACATAGCATTTCTTCTTCTTCTTCTGCGTTCATCCGGAGTTTTTTTTTCGGATGTGATTGTGTTGTGCCTGTTTACAGCAGAGCTGCGTTCTTGCGCCGTTAGGCCGACACATCCGACTTCTGCGGGCATTTGTTGACCGGGTTAACCTTCCCGGCACATAGCATTTGATTATGGTCCGTTGATAAGGTATACCTTTTATATTTAATTTTATATTTTATATTAACTTTTATACATTTAATATTAACAAGAAATAGAAATATATTGGATGCAAGGGCAGTGCCAAATTTCAGTATAAACACAGATCATAAAGCAGTCGTTGTCACAATAAGAACCATCAGAAGAAGAAAACAAAGAGCAGGAAAATACAAGCCATGTGAATCAGTAAAATTAAAAAACCTTAAAGACGAGACAGTAAGGGAAAATTATGAGAAAGAACTAACTGAACTCTTTGTAAAATTACCTACAGAAAGAAAAACGGTGGAAGAAAAATGGGAGATGTTCAAATCAAGCATTTTAAATACTGCAAAAATAACATGTGGAACCACGAAAAAACGCAAAACACGGATAAAGAAAATAACAAGTTGGTGGAACGCAGAAGTAAAGAAAGCGGTAAAAGACAAAAAGGAAAAATATAAAAAGTGGTTGAAGAGCAAACAGGAATGTGATTACATAGAATATAGAATAGCGAGAAGACATGTGAGTAGAATAGTAAAGGGAAAAACAAAAAGATTGGGAAGAGTATGGAGAAACCCTAAATAAAAACTACAAGGAAGCAACTAGAAACTTCTACAAAAAGATAAGTGCAATGCGAACCAGAGGAGAACCCTTTGACCCAACTGAAATAATTAACAGCGAATATGGAGAACCAATAAGTAAACAAAAACAAATCCTAATAAGATGGAACCAGTATTTCAAACAACTTCTCAACATCCCATCAGATGTCACAGGAATTCAAGAGACCTACACAGATGTCACCAAAGAACTAGAACCAGACATACTAAAAGAAGAAATTATAGAAGCCATCAGATTAGCCCCATTGAACAAATCACCGGGACAGGATGAAATACCAAATGAACTAATTAAAGCAGCAAGAGAAGTAGGAACAGCTTGGCTACATAGACTATTCAACCATGTTTGGGTAGAACAACAGACACCATGAGACTGGGGAAACGCCATAATTATCCCAATTTGGAAAAGCAAAGGCAGCAAAAGAGACTGCACACAATACAGAGGCATTTCACTGTTGAGTCATACTGGGAAAATATTTTGCGAAATTCTTGAAAAAAGATTACGAACTACTTTAGAACCCCAGCTAAGCGAAACACAACTTGGATTTAGGAAAAACAAAGAATGCACAGATGCCACTTTTGCTCTTAGACAACTTATAGAAAAATCAGTCGAATTCAATGAAACACTCTACTTAGCCTTTGTCGACCAAGACAAGGCATTTGATAGAGTAGATAGAAACAAGCTGTGGGAAATCCTTAAACAATATGGAGTGAGTACACATCTAACAAACCTATGTAGAAGTTTATACAACAACAGTGAATGCATAGTGAGAGCAACTGGAGGACACTCAGAACCCTTTACCATAATATCTGGAGTACGACAAGGTTGTGTCCTTTTCCCTCTCTTGTTCATAACATATATAGACAACATATGTAAAGAAACCAGCCAAACAGAGACAGCAAGAATACCTCATGACGAGAACACAGAAGAAGAAGCATCTGCAAATCTAACCATTAGAGATCTCCTGTTTGCTGATGACCAAGCACTAATACACTAATAGCAAAATCAGAAGCTGAATTACAAGACCACATGAATAGTCTAAACAAAATGTGTAGGGAACACAACATGAAAATTAGCACAAGCAAAACAGAGGTAATGACTATAACTAAAGAAGAACAAACAACAACAATTCACCTAAACCAACATCCCTCGAAGCAAATAAAGAGTTTCAAGTGAAGTACCTAGGAAGTATAATATCATCAAATGGCAGATCAGAAGACGAGATCGAAAATAGGTGCCATAGGGACAAATGGTACCAATACTAAAGAACAAACATGTATCAAAACAATGTTTTCCCGTAGTGAATTTGAATAACGAAGACACAAACAATAGATTGCACGATTTATTGCCTGGCATATTTCGCTGCATCTCGTCAGGTACATACTGCAGAAATCACACAACTTACGTGAATTAACTAGATAAATCCTTCAAGTTGAAATATACACATATTCGCGCAGGGAATAGCAGAGTCCATGGGAATATCGATATATGAAGCCCATAATCTGGCACTCTCACGATGTTTATACTTCACCTTGACACCGCAAGGTACAAGAGGAACATGATGAGATGAGATAAGGTACACGAAATGTGGTGTTTGAGTGGTTTTACTTTTCCGACCAATGCTGTAACTTTTGAGATGGCTCAGTCTCATAATGTAGTTATCAGATCATTGTCAGAATCGTCTTGCAATTATCTGAGAAGGAAAAGTACTGAGAAATGGAACAGTTGGTTACCTCACTTCCTTATGTTGTGACTTAGTATAGATGAAAGCTGCCATGTCTGTCCCACAATATTGGCATTGCCCACCCCCTCCATAAACAGCTAGAGAGTAAAGGGAAACAGGCTCAAGAGAGAAGAATCTTGGGTTGGGGCAAGTTGATGTTTTCCAGAGTGTGTGTTCTACAATATATTATTCCTGGTGAAGTTCCTGAGAATTTGCAGAAATGCTTATTGGTAGTCACCACTTTCAATCAATCAGATTGGTGCTATCCACACAATGAAGGTTGGCTGCATTTGATCTCTACCACTGTCTCTTGCCCTGGTTGTACACTCTGACAGATTACTGTACTTCCACCTCTTAATGTTATATTCCCACTTGTACTGTCTATCTTCTGCTCTCCTGCCTTCAACACGTCTTTCCAGTATGGTTTTTACAAGAATGCTAATACTATCTCTTTAATGTGGCCGATATATTTAATTTTTCTTTTTGTTTCCATACTCTTGAGAACCTCAATATTGGACTGTTTTTATGTTTCCATGAAATACAGCCTTTTCTTCTGTATACAATGCAAACCGCTTAAGGTGGTCTCGGATGTGGCGAATTTCTGTTGTGAAGAACAATTGATTAATTCCCCAGCAATTTTTCTTCTTTGTCTTTGTAAATAAAACATCTGGTTAAGCAGATATGCCAAACAATGTCCCGACTATCTAATTTCTCTTCTTCTTCTTTTCGTTCATCCGGAGTGTTTTTTCAGATGTGATTGCGGTGTGTCAGTTATGCGCCCTTGGGCCGAAACCCGTAGGCCAACACATCCGGCTACAGCGTGCTTTTTTGACCAGGTAGCATTCCTGGGAGACTCTCACTTTTGTGGTGCCATCTACAGCCCAGCTGGCCAAGGTTGAACGGTCGAAGACAACGGTCATCCCTCAAAGGAAGGCAGGGACAGTCCATAGCATTTTCCGCCATCCAAGGCTGCTTCCATAGTTGCAGGGCCGACACATAGCGCCCTGGATCTGGGCTCACCGAGGGCTCACGTCCTGCTCATGGCTGCTTTAAATCCTCACTTCAATATATTGGTCATTTCGTTTGCCCCGGGTCATTCCCGCACAAACCAGACAGGGTTGCAGACGGTATCCACTAAGCGAGTTTTCGGACATGTGCTTGTCGTTGTGCCTGTCAGAGCTGTTCCAGGCACGACAGACATTCGGAAAACTACCTAGTCAGAGCTGTTCCGAACAAGAGCGGCATTCGGAAACTAGGTAGTCAGAGCTGTTCCTAGCACGAGAGACATTCGGACGAGACATTTCACTCGGACGTAATTGCGTAGTGTCAATTTTTAGTTTGCCACCCGTAGGACGACACTTCCGACTTCCGGCGGGCATTTTTTAATGAGGTTAACCTTCCTCTGGTTTCGAGGCACGTTAGACTGTTGTGATGTCGCCAACATCTCAGCTGGTCAAGATAGAACGATCAACGACATCGCGGTCGGCCCTCAAGGGAAGGCAGGGGCAGATCATGGGCATTCCCTGGCTATCCAAGGAGGCTTCCATAATTGCAGAGCCGGCACATATTGCTCTGAGACTGGGCTCACCCGAGGAGTTGCCACGTCCTGCTCATGGCTGCTTTAGTTCCTCACTTCCATGTGTTGGGAGTCTCGCTTGCCAGTGATCGCTCAAGCACACACCAGGAGCGGTCAGACTGTGAGCGACATCCATTCCGTAAGCTTTTATTTTTGACTTCGGACAACGCAATAGGTTCACTCGCCGTGCGTTCCATTTCGCGTCATTGAGACGTTCTTCCACTTTTGTCTACACTCTCTATGAGTTAGATACAGTTTTCGTAGCCATTTCCTTCGACTGGGGCACTTTTCTGACTTTTTGTACTCGCTCACAAGGTAGTCTAAATGTGCTGCCGGCTCAGCACCTTACCTTCTTGCAGCAGTGACCGAGAAACGGCCTGGCCCTCTCATCCGGGGATCTCTCATATCCCCCAGCTGAGAGCCTTCGAACTTGTATCAGATCTGAGCATGTAGCCTGCTCAGTATCACGCCTCTATATTTTGGTAGGAGGGAATTTGCCCGGCTCTCATATCCGAGGGTTTGTGGCTTAGAGGCGTTCAGCCACAGCCATCGACAGGGAGCCTTAAGTGTTTTGTCCGGACCAAGAACTTCTGCCTTCATGCGCCTGATTTAAGCTTCTGACTGTTATCCTCACCTCAGTCTAACCCGCAGAGCAGCAGGTTGTGTCTCTCTTAGTCTGGCCCCTATCCCATAAGCTGTCCGATATGTAGTTTTCATCCATCGGCAAGCACATGGGGTCAGAGGGACACACAAGCTCCCCCACCGCGGCAAGGTGGAGACACATCGGGGGAGACTATCTAATTTGATCTGCTTAAGGCAACCTTTTTTCAAATACCTGGACATTTGAACAACTTTTTGGCTATTTGCGGACATTGTGCACTTCCTCAGTGTTATAATTTGAGTTATTTCCCCTTCAGGAATAACTGGGAAGTTAAAATCCATATCTTTGAAAAGAAAGATTGAGCTATTACAAGTAAGTGGAAAATAGTGGCAAAAAGAAAATGGAAATAGCAAAGGAATTCAACATTCCAAAATCAACGCTTTCAAGAATCATATAGAAATAAGGATTGGTACAGAAAAATGTTTTATGGTGGACAAGTTGATTGTCACAGAATGAAGAACCAAAAAGCAGCGTTGAATTTAAGATGTCATGGAAAGACATTTTTATTAACTCAAGTATGGGTACTAAGATACAGAGCAAAATTGCAGCTTTCTCATTCCAAAGTGTAAAAAAGTGCTGTTATTCTCTAGATATTTGTGCCAACATTGTACACTCTTGGTGATTTACATACTTTTTTTGTCATAAATCTGTCATATCCAATGTACGTTGTAAATGAATTACCATATGCTTGAACTCTTATTTGGATAAGATGAATTTCTGATAAGAAGAACTATTTCTTTGGTCCCTGGTATGTTCTCATTATCAGGTTTGCACTGTAACAACATCTCCAGGGCATCGCATGCGATAGAAAATGCAGAAAAATACAACTTGATTCCAAAGTTGAAAATGACACAAATATTGCAGCTTTTGTGAAAATGGCCACAAAACAACCGATGTCCTTTTCGGGATAAATGAATAAAAGGAAGAACATTCTAGATAAATAGTCTGTGTGCTAACACTGCAACACATTTGCTTTATTTATGTAACTAAAGAATGAACTTTCTGATCAGGTCAAAGATGCTGGCACACCATTTTCTAGAGCAGCTTTCACAAATGTAACCATCAACATTGAAGACATCAATGACAACTCTCCAGTGTTTGACAGGACCAGCTTCAATGGCAGCATTGCAGAAAACAGTCCTCCAGGCACGTTTGTACTCAGAGTTCATGCCACAGACCAAGATATAGTCGCTAATGCAGCCGTTTCATACAGCATTGACGTAGGACTCACGGACGGCCTTGTAGCAAGTAAATACATTTTGGTGAGTTATGTGTTCAGTTTCCATAAATGTCTTGCAAAGTTATACTCATGAGATAGTATTAAATAACAGTTATAATGTTATTTCTTACCAGGTTAATGACTGATATGAAGTCACTTGAACATGTCACTTCACCATAAATCTAGCATTGTGGTCACCATTAACTTATTCTTGGGATATTAATGTGGTGGCTTTTCCTTACCTACTAAATTGACATAGAAATGTACATGTTATAAATTATTCTACCATCTTTTATCAAAGGTTGATGCATCCACGGGCGTTATAGCATCAAAGGTCAGTTTTGACTATGAAAACCATACGACTTTCCAGTTTGTTGTACGAGCCACAGATGGAGGATCTCCAGCTTTCACGGGCATTGCATCTGTTACTATTAATATTACTGATCTCAATGACAACAACCCAGTTTTCAGGTAACATTTTAAAGCATGTAAAAAATCATCCTTTATTACTTTACAATGTACACTCAAAAACCAATTTTTTACAAGCTAATTTGTGTGAATAAGTGTTAGGCCATTATTATTAATAGTAATTTGAAGCTCATTGTCGCAGGACATCTTAAAGCTTAAAATTCCACATGTCAGAACACAGAAGTGACTTGTTGAAATATTGGAATGGAATAATCATCATCAGATTGTTTGCAGAGTGTCACAACTCACTGAAAAATGTCTCAGTCTGTTACTATTCCTCCTGCCCAAAATGCCGGCAGTGTCCACCTTCATGCTGATAAACCCATTAACTCTTCTTCCAGAAACCAGGCCTTACATGGCTGTTCTTTCCAAGCCTTTGTGATGTTTATTACAGCTAATGTATATTAGTTTATGACATATGGTGCGTTTCATCAGCCAGTTTTCTTCTATGTTCAGATCTTGTAGGATGTCAGTTATTTTTTCTTGGTACATGATATTCTAAGAACTTTTTTTGTAACATTTAAGCTGAAAAACTCAAATTTTGATCTTTATTTTTAGTGGTTATGAAATGGTCCATGACTCACATCCACATCTTGCCACAGAAATGGTACTTTGGAATAGAATACTTATCATATCCATCCATCATGTGCCATGACGATAAGCGTGGGCGGTCATGATTTGCCATTTCACTCGATCACCAGAGTCGTGGATCAGCTCAGTATTCTTGTCTCGACCATGTCATGTGGTCAAGTCATCCAGGTATTTACTTCTCTGTATTCCCCTTGTTCTCTTTCCCTCATCTTGCCAGTTGTCACCAAGTTTTACAATGTATTTCTTCTCTTAACATGCCCAAAATATTTTGACTGTCTTCATCTAATTTCTCTAATCAGTTTACGGTTTTCATTTATTTCTTGCAGGGTTTGGTCATTGATTTTTCTGTCTGACCATGGTATTCTTTGCATTCTCTTCAGAAACCGCATTTTCACACCATCAGATGTTTTTCATCTTGACTGCTCATTGTCAACGCTTCACATCTATACAAAAGTATAGGCTCTCTGTAGCACCGCAACACTCTTTTTCTCATAGCAATTGACATCTTTTTATTGGTCAGTATGTTTTTTATCTTCCAAAAGGCTACCTTCACCATGGCGATTCTTGTTCTAATCTCTTCAAGGCATCTCCCATCAGATGTTATGACTGTTACGAGATAATTGTACCGATTCACTTCTTTAAGAATATTTCCATTTACTTGTATGTTACATTGTGGTATTTTATTCTAGTGATGACCATAATCTGTGTCTTCTTACAATTTAACTCTAACCCTAGTTGTTCACTGTGTGCAACAACTGCATCTACTAAATGTTGCAGATCCTGCTCATTGTCTGCAGTCAAAACTGTATCATCTGCATATCTAATTTTATTGATGTTTCTTCCTCCAATGATGATTCCTTTTATCTTGTACATTTCTGAAAATATTTTAAATGTGCAGGGAAAAAAGATCTAGAGACATTACACATCCCTGTCTCATACCTCTCTTAATAGGCTGATATTGACCTACTTCATTATCAATCTTTATGGCAGCTTGTTGTTTCTAATATATGTTGTTTTTTTTTAAAATAATTCTAATGTCTTTTCTTTCACTTTGTAGATCTGCAAGCATCTCTATCATGTTGACATGTTTTACTTAATCTGAACTTGTAGAATCTCATCACTTGGAGCCAAGCTAAGTGGAGTTTGGTCAGTTTGAAGCAGTTTTTTAGCTAATCCATGGTATACTAATGAGTTAAGAAGCTGCAAAACAATCCCAAGGGCTGATACTCTTGATGACAATAGTGACAAACATTATTGATTTCTCTTGTTCTGTAGTAAATTTCACTTTTTCAACTACCCCAGCCCAGACTTCTATAACACTGAAGTTGCTTACAGTGGAGATTGCCAGAATATAATTACAACAGTCGCAGCTACAGATGTTGATTCTGGAGATAATGGGCTTGTATCTTACTCCTTGGAAACAGCTGGTTATGACCATCTCTTTGCTGTGGATTCAAGTTCAGGTTAGTGTTAGTTAGCTAGTTAGTCACGGTTCCAACTTCATGGCAAAGGGTCGCCCTATAATGCTTTGTTCCTGTGCCAGTGAATATCACACAAAATGCTCCTCACTGCCCCATGTGAAAAGTGGAACAGACAGGAGTCTCGATAAACCAACAGCCGGCACAGGTATACTATGCATAATGCTGCTACCAGAATGCCAACACAAAAGTCCGCCTTGGAAAATACAGTTCATCATCAATGGAAGCGGCAGTCAATAGAAAACCAGCAGCTACACATTACTGCATAAGGCAATCCCAGTTAGTTCAGCAAGACACTGGCTGCTGTTTTACTGAACATGCAGTTCACAATACAAGCAACTGCGGACAGATGTAAAAGCTCTCAACATGAAATCCACAGCTCACAGTGACACTCTGTGCATGTAACTCAGCAGCTGGGTGATGGAACCATGCACCACCAGTTCCCACATGAGAAAAATGTGTAAGCAAACTGTAGCTAGAAGCATAAACACTCCAGAGGCCTTAACAGCTCAACTGCCTACCCTCCATGTTGGACCGGAAGTCTCCAGGTTAGTGTGGTCTGTTTCATCATCTCTTGGTTTTCACGCAAGAAAACCAAGTTTTAAGAAGCTAATAGTGAGGAATGAATTTAGTTAATAATCTTTTATACAACATGAGTACAAAAGCAGCAATCAAGCATAGCTTCAAGCACATGTAAACATAAACTTTAATCAGAAAAATAAGGTTAGAAGTATAGGTTGGAAAGAATGTAATTTGTAAATTAATATGATATTGTGTACAAGATAAGAACAAAAACCGCAATCAAACATAATTTGAAGCACATGTAAACCATAAAGGTTAATAAGAAAAATAGGTTAGAAGTATAGGTTGGAAAGAGTGTAATTTGTACATTGATATGGTTTAATATTGAATTTATAGGCTTTCATTTTATGAGCCATCTGATGTGTGTGTTTTTAATCTTGTGGACATATATGTATTAGCCACATCTAGTTAATTGTATATAAGGTAAATCACAGTTGTTACTTGATTCTATTGTCTTTTGTCAGTTTTAGATATGCTGACATGTTAGTATTTGTGCCTCTTTTGTTTTCTGAATTCACCTCTTGATCAACTATAAGTTAACTCTTTCAGTTCCAAAAGGTTTTGCTGGAGATGCCATAGGGGAAATAACTGAAATATCATGAGCACATGATTAACAATAATAGTGACCTCTGGGGCGGCCAGATTTCTTTAATGTACTCAGACCAAATGTAAGAAATAAAAAATAAACATTAAGCAACAGATGGAATTCACGGAGAGGAGCGCATCACCCACCACACATTGTCTGGGACTGAAAGAGTTAGAGATTCCCAATACCTTGCCTGTGTGTTACCAGGTCCTATAAGGGAAGCTGAGAACAGTAACACTGTAACCTACCATACATGTCATAGGAGGCAATAGAGGAGGGTTGGTTTTAGACATGGTACCTAATCCTGTAGAAAACTATCTTCGGAATTCAGCTAATCATGAACAAATCTTGACTTGCCCTGTGTTGGTTGAGGGCCTGTGTTCCATTGGAAGATGAAAAGCAGCCAAACAGGTGAAGAAGAACCCCCCGTTCTATGACATTGAGACATGTTGGTGACCTGGTCATCTTTCTTGATCAAACTGCATGTTTTCAGTGATGTGGTTGGTATCACACCTGCCACCTTACCGCTATAGACCTGGGGTCGATTCAACTTCACAAATTAGTACTGGATAATTTTCTACGAAGTAAGGCTATCAAGTGCCTTGTGGTCTAGACAAATTGGGCCTGACACCATAATCTCAATATGCTACATTGGCAAGGAAATGGGATCTTGACCTTTCATCATCATCATTTGGTGATCTGTGTTGTGCTGAACTTCACTCCCATAACAGCCTTTGGAAATTTCTCTCTATCATTAGCCAGATGTCCTGCCTATATTGATGTCATGTGTAAATTATCTGTCACATCTTGAATCCATTTACATTGTGCTCTTCCTGTGTTCCTTGACCTTTAAGTCAAGTAAAGGATGTTGTTTGCACACCTTGGGGCATGTGGAGCTGGCACCATATTTGTATAGACCAAGTGACACTTATTGAAAGACAGAAGATCAAATGGTTTGGCCATGTCGTCAGAATGCGACACCAGCTACTACCATCACTGGCCTTACATCAAAGATCATCTATGACGAGACCAAGAGGACGTCCAAGAAGAAAATGGATTGACGACATCAAAGGCATTGTAAAACCACACGGAATGACACTATCCAGTGCTGCCCACCAGGTGCTGGAACGCAAATTATTCCTCCCCACGACGCTTGACGGCAGAAGTAGAAGATGATGATGATGATGATGATGATGATGAATCGACACTCAAGGATTAATGTGGTCAGTATCAGGCTGGCCAACTTGACTTAACAAAACATTTCCTGGTAGCCATTTTAGACTGGGTCAACCTGGGAGCAAATGTTGCTATGATGCAAATTTGAACCAATGACCTACAGGCAGGCAAGCATGTTACCCCGCACTACTACAGCTTGCCCCTTGACCTTTACTCTTTGCAAAACATCAACGTAATGATGGATGCTAGATTTTACATCCCACAGGTCAGCTCAGCCTTAAAGGTGTAGCTTCTGATTACAGTGTGTATGTGCTGGACATTCAAGCTAGAGATGCCGGCAGTCCTACACTCACAGCTTTGACCACTGCAAGGGTTCGAGTTGACACTTATGTACCCAACAATCATGTTGTTACTTTCCGGCTGAAAATCAGCAGGTTTGTTGCATTCAGCTTAGACTGTCGAGGTGTTTGCTCCTTTAGCTACTGTGTGGAAATTTCTAGTCCTAGCATTATCATTAAGGTCTAGACTGTTGTGTGATTTTCCTGATATCCTGCAGACTTGTTGAGATAAACTCATTTGCACCAATGTTCTAACAGATTCAGTGACAGACAAAAAGTAGGATTGAACCAAACAAATATGGATGGCAGAAAACGGGAAGTAGGGTGTATCACAGTTATGACATAAAAGTTGTTAATATGGTAGCAGACATGTTGTATTATAATGCAACTAGCTGACCCTGCCCGGCTTCGCCCAGTCCCTGGTGGGAAGCATCTCATTTAATTCATATAAGTAGTCATATAAGTTCCCGTTCCCGTTACCGACTATCTGTCTGTCTGTCTGTCTGTCTGTCTGACCCGGCCCGACATCGCCCAGCTCCTGGTGTGAAGCATCTCATTTAATTTATATAAGTAGTCATATAAGTTCCTGTTCCCGACTGTCTATCTGTCTGTCTGTCTGTCTATCTGTCTGCCTGACCCTGTCCGGCTTCATTAAATTCATACAACAACAAAAAATGTAACTTAAAAGAACGTTCTACCACACACCATCCATTATTTTTAATGAAAACTCTTTCTAATCACCTGCATGACTACAGTAACTTCTTAAGCAAAAAAAGATGAGTTACAATGTTATGCATTGTGCATCATTTTTATGAAAACTTTGAAAATGCCTTACAGATTGTATCATTATTTATTATAACTCATATGCCGGTACATAACTATGGACAAAGAGTTTATAAATCTTTGAAAACGATGCCACAATATGACTATAAGTTATACAGAAAAGTTATGCCCCTTGAAATAACTTTTACAGAGTTAGGTCCCCTGAGATATATGAAATTATGATGAAAAATGAAAAATGAAATAATACTGAGTAAGCAGGCGATTTCACACTAACAAAATATCACAGTTGACAGCTCTGGAATGAAAGGAAGGCGTGTAGAAAATTTCATCTCAATCGGATGGGCCGTTCGCGAACGAATAAAGGACATACAGAGATACAGACAGACAGAGATACGCACATCCTAATTTATATATAAGATGACAACATTTCGGCAATATATATAAGCCTATGGTAAATACAGGAAATCAGTTAAGATGACTAATCATCCCATGGCACTGAATCAGTTAACAAGTCTGAAGTGGGTAGTCTCCGTGGTGAAGTGATCAAGCCGTCTGCGTCACACTCCGGAGGTTGTGTTTCAATTCCGGGCTATATCTTTTCAGTTCACAAGTGCAATTTTCTCAGAGACGACTGGGGGTCGTCACTCGAGCTACAGAGTGCATGCTTTGTGCGACGCTTTCGGCAGGCCACCCTGCAGAAAGAGACTGAGCCTTATGGGGTAAAACCCGGTGTAATGAAGTCGATCCTCTCGACTTTTAACGCTTTCTGAAGTTCCTTTCAAGACCATTTAGTACAACTTCAGGCATGATTATTGTTAGCCCTCAAGGGAAAGTAGGGACAGCACATGGTCGTAAAGGCCCAATCCAAAGAGATTTCCTCCAATGTAAGCAACAGTAAAGCAACTCTTTTAGTCCTTTGAGGTGTATTGGCTATATGGTGCCATCCCCATATTATTATAGACCCGGAAACGACAGAGCTGATCGATTGGCTAAGGAAGGAGCAAAAGAAGAACAACCTGATGTGCCTATTACATACCACCAAAAGAAAAGAATGATCAAATCAGTCAGAAGGCCACCAAACCTTACTCAAGACGACTACCACGTTATGGACAGACCAGAACAGGTCATTCTTCTGCGCCTCAGAACAGGACACAATAGATTACGCAACCACATGTATACAAAATTCAAGATTGGTCACTCAGCCATGTGCACATGTGGATTGGCGTCACAGACAGCAGAGCACATACTCCAGGATTGCCCAAACTACAACATATCCAGGCGAACCTTCTGGCCTAGAGAGACAACAGTGGAAGATAAACTCTATGGACCGCTGAATGAACTAAAAAAGACTGTTAGATTCATACAAGAGACAACATTGCAGTTATAAACATATTTCAGGCGAACGAAAGAAGAAGAAGAAGAATTATAGACCAATCAACATTTGATGGGTGATATGGTCAGTATTACACCAGCTGCATTGACCAGAACATTTCTTTGTACCTATTTTATGTCAACCTGGGACACTAGTTGTTTTTTTTTTAAATCTCCACCATGAGGAGGATTTTAACGTATTACCACCAAGCCAGCAGGCAAGTCTTCCACTAATGCAGAGCTAATAAATGATGCTCTGTTACTGGGTGCACCCAAGGAATTATAATATCCTGTACATGACTGATTATTCTTGCTTCCATTAATTTTCTTCAAGACAAAGTGCCCTCTCACTAAGTATTGCTTGTGCACTAACAGACAAGGATTTGAATATTGCAATTCTTCCAAACCCACCTTATTGACCAGATTTAGTTCCATCATACTTTTCTTTTTATTTCCCAACTTATAAAAAACAGCTCAGAGGAAATCATTTTAACAGTGATGAAATCATACTGAAATATTGAAAAATAACTTGTCTGTTTCCAAGGTCTTTTATTTTAAAGGTCAACCAAAGATGACATAAGTGTCAATTCAGGTGGATGCTGTATTGAAAAGGATTTAACACTATAAAAACGTTTCATTTCATTATGATATTTCTGTCATTGTCAGGGTAAAAACTTATGGCCAGTTTCTAGATTATCAAAGTAATGCACATAACCATCACCAAGTAACATGCCTATAGACTTTTAGACTTAGCAAACTCGCAAAACACATTCGCATTTAACAACCACACAATACCTGCATATACAATCATGTGACATACAGTAAGCAAACTGGATGTGCTTATAGTGGCTTGGAAAACTTGGAAGAGAAATGAAAACCTAATAAAGAAGTGATGTCCCTTAACCCTTTTGGGACGACCGGGCCGAAATACTGGCCTTGCGGTCGCCATGTTGCTCTATTCAAACAGACGACACGGCCGAAAATCGGCACTGTTTGTAAGAACTGCTTTGATTGGTTAACTTTAATAGTACAGGCCAATCAAATGCTTCCTTGCAATCGTCAGCCATTTTAGCTTTGACATTGCCGTTTCTAACGTGACTCAAACAAGTGGATATTATTTTGTGCTTTTTTTCCCAAAGTAACCCATTTTTTTGTGGATTTTTGAGTTCTAAAATGGCCAGCTTTGAACCCGAAGACCGTACTAGCATTGACTAGCTCTGATAGTAGCGATTTTGTCAGTTCAGGACTGTCAGATAATGACTTTAGTGATACAGAAAGTGCCCATGAGGATTTCAACCTCGTGTCCCCGTAGTTTTGTCTATTGGGAATAAAGAAGATCGTTTTATCTATACCCTTTTATGGCAATGGCCGGACCAAAAAACATGTCACCAGTTGATAGCCAACCTATTACAAATGTCAATAGGGACTTCATAGTTGTTGTTTATTTAACCATAAGTGTTTAAAATTATTCTAAAGTGGTGTAGGTATTCAATGAGGAAATTTTAGGTGAGTACCATTTTTTTTAAATATTTAGTACCAATTCATACATAGTGGTATGAAATATTTTATTTTTCACAAAATACAAATGAGATCATCAAATTTGCATAAACATGAACAAAACAACTTCAATCATACACAGAAATAAACTTTACTATATCCTCTTTCTTTAAGAATATATATATACTTGTATATATCTAAATAGGGTTCTAATATTTTTTTTTGAATTTATAAAATTGTCACTTCAGTCATTTCTGTACTCCAAAAAAAATGGCTCCGTCTTCTTCAGAGGGAAACCTAAATTTGGCCCAATGTTGTTCCGTCCTAAAAGGGTTAATAGATAGCATTGTTTTTGTCATAGTGGCTAGGTGTCACCTGTCAGCCTGGTGATCATATGTTTGAATCTGCATCACGGCAGATTTTTGTACATTGACCTCAGCTGCCAGGTTGCCCAGCTTAAATTGAGTACCAGGAAGTGTCTTGGAAAGTAAGGGCGGGTGGTGTGATACTGACCTCATCACACACCGAGTGTTGATTGAACTATACAAATATAGGTTAGCACCAAATGCCCACTGCCCCTTAAAGCTTGTAAAGTGGTCTTTTACTTGTGATTGTGTCTGCTATCTGAAGACAAGCAAAGAAGACAAAGGACAAGAATCATCATAACCGGAAAATCTTTGTGTTTACATACTTCATTTGTTCAGCCATTTTCAGAAGTCATCATTGTATGTAATATTGTTGAAACACTATTCATGGAGTTTTTAACCATCGCTGTGGTCACTACTCCGTGTGTTTGACCTGAATGGTAGCTGTTAGTCATAGAACTTATGCTGTCTCTGGATGTCCTACTCATTCTAACTCTAGCTGCAGTGACAAGTGTGAATCACACTCTTAACTCTTTCACCCCGTACTCTCTAAAGGCCCATAGGCCCTCAACCAACTCATGCCAAACCATCCTATCTCCTGTAATTCCAACGTGGTCATCCCCATTTAGTTCATCCCCATCTGTTATTCTCTTCTCCATGTTGTTAGGTCTCCCACTATTTCATTCAACTTGTGGGTTTATACTCCCACTGATATCATATGCTTCATTTACACCATGATGCCACCTGCAGGACACTTGTGATATTCTTAACAACACTACTTACCTGAAAACAGCACATTGTTTCAATTTACTATCACAATTTCATCTCTCATTTGAGGTCTCCTCATTGAACTCAACAGTTTCATTATTTGAACACCTTTACAGAACACAGTTCATTGCTAGGCAAGCTGAATTCATTGCTAGTCTGCAGGCGGTTATCAGAAATGTGTATCACACTGGGCTGGTCCGACTCTTCTGCATTCGAGAGTATGATGGATTAGCTAACACACCTCATTCAGGGAGAAGAAGACTTCTAGCAGAAAGGTAAGGGAATAAAGTGGTCAAGCCGTTTAACTTGGGTTCTGAAGGTTGTGGGTTTGATTCCGGGCAGCGTTCTTTGGTTCACGAGTTAAATTTTTTGGAGAATCCTGTGGGTCGTGGCTAGAGCTACGGAGTTCGTGCTTTGTGCGACGCTTTCTGTGCTGTGGAAAGAAACCGAGCCATATGGGATAAAACCCGGTGCAATGAAGTCGACCCTGTCGACTTTTAAGCGAATTTTTATACCTTTTTTGTTTTTGCGTTCACTCGCTTTGAACTCAGGCATAGGCCACACATGTGCTACTACAGCACTGGACTGATTTTTGCTTGCGGATTAGCTATCCCCTATTACCTTCAGGTGAACCCACTCCAACTTCAGAGGTACTTGTAATTTATGTCTCCAAGTCAAGGAAGTGAAGTCAACATTTTAGTCCAACTGACCAGAGTAGGGGTTGAACCTGCTACTTCAGCATCAGTATACCAGATGTTTAAGAACTAGCACTCTTGTCCATTCGGCCAAACTGACCTCCGGGAATATTTCTTTACCTATGACTATATGACCTAGTGAAGACACCATGTCATGCAAGGTTATTCAGTCAAAAACTTGCATCAAAGTGTTTGAACGTGTATTCTTCCTTTCTGAGTTGGGTTGAGTTGAGTCAAGAACCAACATCACGTCACAGTACGTGCTCCGTCCTGATCTTCAACAGCCAGCAACAGTCCCAACAACAATCCCAATATCTTCAATAATCTCAACAGTCCCAATACTAATGGTACCAGTAGCAGTCTGATTATGTTGTGTCCGCCTGGCCTTTCCTCCAAGTCCTGAGATCGGCCTGATCCTCTGGTCACTCCCTGCAGCATCATTCTCTCCAAGTCATGATGATCTATCTTTTCTTCTGCACTGTACACACGATTCATCTTCTAAATATCACTGGTCATAGGTCTTTAAACAACTGGCTCCACTCATTGCTTCCCAGACTCTTATATTTCATTGGAAAAAATGCTCATACTTACCTCAGAATTCCAAGCTGTGTATAACCTATATACATGTATAACCTATATACAATGGTTATACACAGCATGGCATTCTAAAGTAAGTATGACGTGTTTAAAATTCTCATTTTCTCTTTATTGCTTTCATTCTTTTATCTTGTTCTTTTCGTCCTGTCGTCACGTTTTGATGTAGTCACAGGAGATCTCCTTGACTATATGTTGTGTTTTGTGAATGTGTTTGTTTGCGGAAGAAGGCTAATCGCCACAACGTCATGTATGTATCGTAATTCTGTTATGTAAAGCTGCTGTGTGTCATTTTATATTATTTACATTTTCACAGCTTTACCGCAGTTCCACCCTATTTTATTCATATCCAAAGCAATGCACCGTATGTAAAGCTATTGTCTGTGTTTATCAAACAATACATGATGTAATTTTATATCTTTTTCAATGGTCCGATCACACTGAAGAAATCTGGTAAGATATTTAACATGCAGCACAGTATATGTTGCGTCCTTTAAAGTAACACAGTGATACTTGTTCATTATGGTTATTGTCCACCTTGAACGTCTGCTGCAAAATATTCTAGGACTGAAAGAGTTTTTCTTCTTCTGCTCTTTATCTCCCATTGGAGCATAGGCCCTCAACCAACTCATGCGAAACTCTCCTGTACAGTTCCCGCCATATCCTCCCGTAGTACTCATCTCTGACTCTCTTCTCTGTATATTTTTACACCTCCCTCTATTTTATTTGCCCTGTGCTTTCCAGAAGAAGAACTTTCTAGTTACACTTATCAGATTTTCTCATTGTCAGTCCTCTAGAACCACCATCTTTTTTTCTCACCTCTTGATTCACTGATATGTCTAGTTCTCTCTCTCTAAGTGATGCATCAGTTACTGTGATTTTAGTCCTTCAGTTCTGTACAAACACATGTCAATGAATGTTTGTAGTTTATTAGTACATGTTTTAGGCATCCTCCATGTTTCTCATCCATACAGCAGTACTGATTTATAATCCAACCCACCATAAATTTGATTTAACTTTGCTTTTTATTCCCCCAAAGCCCAGTGGAGGTTCATATGTATGCTTTGCAAGATGACAGTTCTAATTCAGTTTCAAACGTGAACCGTAAGAAGCAGTTCCTAACTCAAGACCAGTTCCTGGCCATGGTGGCTCGCAATCCACAGGGTGACCCTGGCTCCAGTATTAAAGGTATTTACTTATTGGAAGGCTGAATACCGGCACCTTGTCGTCTTGCAGACGATAGTTTGTTACTTTGTGCTTTTAAAAAAACAAGCGTAATAACCTCTCAATAGCAAAAAGGGTGGGCTGAATTCAGAGACCATGTGTTGCCCATGCAGCATGATCCCTCTATTGACCTTCCTAGTTTACTCCATATAAATCTGGAACAAGACAAACTACAGAAGCTGCTGAATCCGCAAAGCTAAGCTATTGTAACAGAATGAGTACCATCTATGTTAATAGGTTCGATGTGCAAACTTAGGGCACGGTTGAGCATCCAGGAAGAACGTGACTAAGGATGCTCAAGTCGTGACGTAGGTTGTTTTGGTTAGGTTAGTTACAGCTAAGCTCCAGAGATGTGAACATCTTAACAATAACTTATGTACCATTCTTCAATTTATTACGATCAATAAAACCTTTTATAGAACGACATCGGACTTGGTTTATAATCATCTGTGCCTGTACTGTTACAGTACAGATTTGGAGCCGCACACCAGGATGTCGGTTCTTATCTTAACTTTGATGTCGCGGACATATAACGTGAAGTACTGAAAATAGCACGAAGAAGTAAATCATGGTTATGAAGTGATGAGGAGGTTAAGATAAAGTGAGTGAGTAGTTGACTGTCGGAGTAGTTTGACGTGGAGAATTAAGTAGGACGGAGAATAGTGGGATTATGATTATTGAATGAAATAAGAAAGCAGTTGAATTGTGAAAGTCCTGTTGAGTAATTCGTCTGGTTATGCGTTGTCCGTACGTGAGTATAACTGTAGACAAACAGGTGTTCGTCGCGCTGAGTGAAGTAGGAGTGAGGTTTTGAGACGCCATCTAAGTGGAGTACATGAATAAAATGTTGTCAAGCGATTGGTAATAGTTGCGCGTTTGATATATCTTGTGTCAATGTGTGTGGAGGAGATCGACACGCTTAGACTGTGGTGAGTGATTGCTGGAATGTTGAATTGGCGTCTAAATTGTTTGTGTTTTTTTAAGTAATGGTATGGGCACGTCAGGTTGTCGCGATGCGAGAGTAGTCGTGAGATGAGAGCGAGGTTGTGTATCACTGTCTGAGCAAACATAAAATACGAATACTGTGTGAATATGCGAAGAGTGGCTGATAAGTGACGTTGATAAAACGTGGAGCATAGAGTAACTGAGTATGCGAAAATTGAGAAGTGGAAAGAAGATGGTTGGAAATTTGTGATGTCTTTTGTTTAGAATGTCTGACATTAGACAGAATTAATGAAAATTGTATGACAGGCTGACGGAAAGAGAGTTAACATTTTGAATGATGTTTCATGAAACAGATTTAGTAGTGTTGGCAGAGACATGTCGAAGCAAGAATGCCTGATACAGAGAATTGAGAGAATATGGTTTGCCCAGTCGGAGTGAGATTTGTCGTTAGTCATGTGCGGTGTTGTTTATTGTTTCTGATAGAGTCCCGATAAATAGGAGTAAGCAAGAGAAGGAGAGAAAGTGATTAGCTAAATGAACGTCGGAGCATTATAAATAGAGCACTATAGAAGGTGTTCCGATAAGAGTGATTGGTTTGACTATCATCGCGGTATGAGAACACTAGGAGAGAGTGGAGGATAGCTTAGAGTTGTTGTGGTGAGATGTTGGAAAGTACTGATACGTTGGTTAGTTGCGTCGGGTAGACGAGAGACTTAATAAATAAAATTAGTTGTTGACAAATCTAGTAGCTGGATATGTTGGTGACGTCTGTAGTAAATAGACAATTTTTTGGTGGTTGTAGCATTGTGGAAATACCGTAGTTAACGGTAATGCTTAAGAAGTTGTAGTAATTCTTGGTACAAATCCAAGGGAAACAACTAGATTAGTTACAATTTCCCTTACTGAGTAGATGAATTGTGGTGTGCTGGATTTAGTGCCATGATGTGGTGGAGGTTTGGTAAGTGACACGAGATTGCTGGATTGTAGAAGAAGAAGAAGTGAGTAACGTGCTGCGCCAGACAGCGTGAAGACAATTAGTAAAACATGAATTGAATCCCATGTTTTACTCCGAAGAATAATTATATACTGTGGATATCAGTACAATAGTAAAGGAGTGTAAGTGTGTTAATGAGAAATGAACAGTGTCAGTGTGGAGATAAAATGCCATGTGGTTTTGGGGGGGTCCATGATATATGGACTGAGAAAGAATAACGTTGATTGTAAGCAGTGAGGGGTTAGAAGGTCACAGACATGAGTTCAGTGGCGGTATTTTGTTGCTGTTGATAACGGCATATATTGAAAGTGAAAGTTTTAGATGAAATGCCCATAATAAATGGACATTACTGGGTTGCTGAAGTTTTCGGCGAGATTAATATGGGAATTCTGAGTGAGGAATAGGAGAAGATTAGTTATATGAGGTGAGGTGTATAATGTTGGAGGAGGTCTTGAGAAATAATGGACCTTTTTAATTTGTGTAATATATAGACATTTAGGAGTGAATAATATTTTTAATGGTTACTTGATGCTGTAGATAGCAGCGCAAACTGCAAAATTGCCATAATAAGTGGTATAAGTGAACTGTAGAAGATATATAATTGTTTTAGACTTTATTACATAAAGTCTCAGGTAACATAGGGGGGTAAGTATGAGTGTAGTTTTTGTGAGAAAGAGTTCTGTTTCTTTTAAATTCCGGTGGCCACCGATTCTTTGTCTTCCTATCGTGTGAGAGTGATTTCAGGTTGGTTGAAAGGGGAGAAGTAGTAATGTGGAGGTAATACGGTTAGTGATGACGATAGAGAGTTTGAGGTAGTATCAGAAGGGTACGGTGTTTTTATAGTTGAGACCAGATATTGGTCGTGATGAAAAGGTTTAAGCGGATCGCTTATGAAGAGAAGAAGAAGTATTTCAAAAAGGTACACATATATGTTATGATGTATAAAACTGAGATTTAAATATTATGAGGTATAATAGATACCTATACAAGAAGGGGTTTTTGTGATAGGATATGTAAATAATATATGTAGATTCTTTATGAACTGAGTTTTTTTTGTAATGAAACCTTGAAGAGCTAGAAACGAAAAAGAAGTATAACTTCATAGCGATTTGCTATGTGAGACAATGATAAGAGACAAGTGGAGAATTACTAGAAGTGAAAGTAGTTACTTAAGAGAGTTAGTTTGGGACGGCTTGGAGAAAGAATATCGGGTGTTTAGAATAAGGGGGTTAGGAGTTAAGACTTTTGAAGAAGAAAAGTCTTTTTAAAGAAAGGGAGGTGTAACAGAATGAGTACCATCTATGTTAATAGGTTCGATGTGCAAACTTAGGGCACGGTTGAGCATCCAGGAAGAACATGACTAAGGATGCTCAAGTCGTGACGTAGGTTGTTTTGGTTAGGTTAGTTACAGCTAAGCTCCAGAGATGTGAACATCTTAACAATAACTTATGTACCATTCTTCAATTTATTACGATCAATAAAACCTTTTATAGAACGACATCGGACTTGGTTTATAATCATCTGTGCCTGTACTGTTACACTATACTATCTGCCTGTTTGAGCTTCGATTCTAGACCTGTTGCCGACCAAGGCTTAGGGCCTGGTCTGCCCTGCCATGACATTTAGGTTGCATTTCCTCGCCCTAGGATAAGGCTTATACCCTCTCAATTGTGCTCCTCTGCCTGAAGTCGTTGGCACAATGTGGGGTGTCAGGTTTTGTGAGCACCACACAACATTTGGTGCTAACAGAAAGCAGGTAGTATCGTCTACTGTTACACGGTAGCTCAGTCATATCTGAATAGGACCTGACTCACAACTAGCGTGAGTTACAACTTATTGAAGCAAGTGCTATAGCAGTACAGTGGTTAGCGCATCCCTTGTCGATCAGTGGTCGTGGATTAAAATCATCTTAAAAATTGGGATTTTATTTAATGGATTACATAGTTCTAGCAACCACCCAACCTCATGAATATGGGTACCAGAAAGTTTTCTGGGGCACCAAAGCTACTGCCGTGATACAGACATCTGCCTCAGAAATTGGTCTACATATTCAAAACAATGTATCCCCTTAGGGTACACAATTTATTGCCTGGCATATTTCACTGCATCTCGTCAGGTACATTCATTCATTCATTCATTCAGTAGCATGTCTTTTGCAGAACCTTGCTCCCATAACAACCTTCCAGAAAACTTCTCGATCACAAGCAAGATGTTCCGCATCCGATACACCCATCTGGAGATCATCCACTGCATCCTGTACCCATCTTCTCTTTGGCGCTCTCTTCCTCTCTTCCCATGCGTATACCCTTCCATTATTGTTCTCTCCAAACTTTCATGATGTTTCAAGTGACCAAAATATATCACTTTTCTTTGTTTTATCATCTTTAATAGCCAACCCTCTTCAGTATTCAGCTCTTGAAGTATGGATGCATTTGTTCTTTTCTTTACCCAAGATATTCTTAGAACCCATCTATAACATTTATATTCAAAAGCATTTATGTGCCGTTCAGCTTGTTTAGTAAGTGTCCAGGTCTCACAGGCGTATGTTGCAAAGGGAAAGATGCTCTTCTCTTAAAAATCTAACCTTTGTAGTTCTATCTATCCCACTCCATAATTTATTCAGTTGTTTTAGTCTTTGATGAGCAATTGACAGTCGTCGTTTAATTTCTTTCATTGTGTCACCATTGTTGGTAATCAATGACCCAAGATATTCAAAATTTTCCACCACCTTCAATCTTTCCTCATTAACATATACTGGTGTAAAAATATTGGCCTTGTACCATATCCCCATTATACGTGGTATGGAAGCGGGTATTTAACTTTTTTTTTTTTTAAATCATCTTGAAGCCATAGTAGTATAGTGGTTAGCATGCCTGCTAACAAAACTGTAGTCCAGGGTTTGTTGCCTAGTAATCTTCTAATTCTACCCTCATTCTCCTATTGGAGCATAAACCCTCAAGCAACTCATGCCAAGCCATCCTGTCTTTTCCTGTCTCCTGCGGTTCACTCCATGTTCTTCCCATATTATTCATCTCTGCCTCCGATTCTCTTCTCCATATGCTTTTAGGTCACCCTCTATTTCTTTTGCCCTGTTTGTTCCAAGGGAAGGACTTTCTAGATATACTGTCGTCAGGTTTTCTCAGTGTGGGTTCTTCTTCTTCTTCTTCTTCTTTTTCTGCGTTTATCCTAAATATTTTGTACCAAAGCTGTGATATTTGCACCTTTTGGCCAACATTTCTGACCTGTGGACATTTGTTGACCGGGTTAACCTTCCCGGATGTTTTATAGGACTGTAAACTCACTGTTATGGTGTCATCCCTGTCCCAGCTGGTCCATTCAGATCAGTCGGAGACATAATGGTCAGCCCTCAAGAGAAGGCAGGGACAGACCATGAGCATTCCCCACCATCCAAAGAGGCTTCCATAATTGCAGAGCCGACACATAGCGCTCTGGTACTGGGCTCACCAAAGGAATCGTCATGTCCTGCATATGGCTGCTTAGCTTCACTTCTGTATATTGGGCCCCTTGTCCACCACAGGCTGTTCCTCTGGAAACCAGGAGAGATCATTCTGCAGATGACATTCACACACAGCAAGCTTACCATTCAGACTTTCCATGTAATGGTTTTGCTGGCCATGCACTATTCCATTTCGTGCCACTGGGACATTTTTCAAACTTCTTGTCGCCCACATATTTAGCTTTCAATTTGGACTTTCCACATAATGGTTTTCCTAGCCACGCAATATTCCATTTCTTGCCATTGGAACGCTTTTCCACCTTTGATTGAAGAACACAGTGAGTATTCGATGCCGACATTCTACGTAATGGATTTGCTAGGCTAGCAATATTCCATTTTGTGCCACTGGGACATTTTTCACCCGTGTTGTGTGTGTGGGCTTTCGATTTGAATTTTCCACATAATGGATTTGCTAACCATTCAATATTCCATTTCTTGCCATTGGAACGCTTTTCCACCTTTAATGTCACCCACACATGAGCTTTTGATTCGGACTTTCAACGTAATGGTTTGCTAGACAAGGTATATTCCATTTCGCTCCACTTTGCCATTGAGGTCGCTAGGCGGCATCATTTATGGTCAGAATTATGATAGTGTCTGATCGTATTTGTGCCTCTGACTTTCATTCTTGATTAATGAAAACATTCTTGACAAATTCTTTTGCAGTAGCTCGTCTTGCGGCGATCCAAGAATTTCACCTCTAATGCTGTAATACGAATGCCCCTGTTTGTCCCTTTTAATCATTACCTCCAGTTCCGAAAACCAATAAAATAGAACCTAGGTCCTATTCCATTATTCCATGCACCATTATTCAGGCAGCCAAGATTTGCTTTGAACACTCTAATTTTTTCAAAGTAAATGCACTGGCCACCCAGGACACTCAGCAAAGAGCACCCATGGGAGAGAGCCAGCAGATGGTAGGGTAGGAACAATGGACAGTGAATCAGTGCAAGCCGGACCGCCCGCCTGCACCTGAGATTCAACTATGAGCTTTTTAACTGCATTAACCTTAATATACGCTTTTGGAGCTGAAATTACCGCGGCTACTGGCACAAGACTTGCCCTCCAATTGATCCTCGTTAAAGGGTTTAAAGTGTACTCATTCTAATTATGGGGCCTTGATAGAGTCCCGTATTGTTATTTTTCATCCCTACCTCCCTGTGGCGCGAGTGGGTAAGTTGCGTGCCTGCTGCCTTCCTTATTGGACATGGTAGCCATTTCTCATGATCCCTCTCCGGAATCAAACTCTGATTTCCCTGTTACAAACATGGTAGGCATGTCACGTACCTTTGACATTTGATAGGGCAGACATTTTAAAGATGCATCGCTGGCCTGTAAGGCTATGCTATCAGCACAAAGTTATCCAGAGTCACCAAGAGTAGCAATCGCTCAGTGCTCCCCCTCGGTACCTGGTGATACATGCAATTTGCGTCGGCTGGGAAGTTCCCGATTGGGTGCACCTCACACAGCCATCCAAGACAATGAACGCCAGACGCAGGACTGATCTTGAGAACCAGACCAGCCCTTACGTGTGGGTTCTATCCAGAGCCAGCATCTTTTCCTTACCTCTTGGCTCACTGGAATCTGTCTAGTTCTCTCCCTAATAGGTACCACAATAGTGATGTTGTCATACCATTTTAGTTCTATTCTGTGTCTAGCAATGGCCAGGTTTAACTTGACCAAGATGGCTCTGGGAGTTGCTCCTGACTACTATAGTTTTCTCCTGGAAGGAAGGTAGCTAGGAAAAGAACTTGTCATCTTGTATCATCATGCCATGATCTAGACTGTGTGTAGCTAACACGTCCAATATCTCCCACGGGAATTGTCTTCTCCTTTTTGTAATATTTGTACAGCTTGCTGTTTTCTCCATATTTCACTTTCCAGGTGTATATACCAATGACTTGACAATAACATTAGATATGCAGATGATACAATCTTGATTGCAGACAATGAACAGGACCTGCAAAATTTAGTAGATGCGGTTCTTGCACACAGTGAACAACTAGGATTAGAACTGAATATTAAGAAGACACAGATTATGGTCGTCACTGGGAAGAAGGAAATACCACAATGTGATATACGAGTAGATGGGCATATTTTTAAACAAGTGAATCGATACTGTTATCTCGGCACAGTCATAACATCTGATGGGAGATGCCTTGAAGAGATTAGAAAAAGAATTGCCATTGCGAAGGTAGCCTGCGAAGGTAGCCAAGATGAAAAACATACTGACCAATAAAAAGATATCAATTGAAACAAGAAAAAGAGTGTTGAGGTGCTACATAGAACCTATACCCGAGAAGGTTAACCCGGTCAACAAATGCCCGCAGAAGTCGGATGTGTCGGCCTAACGGCGCAAGAACGCAGCTCTGCTGTAAACAGGCACAACGCAATCACATCCGGAAAAAAAAAACTCCGGATGAACGAAGAAGAAGAAGAACCTATACTTTTGTATGGATGTGAAGCGTGGACAATAAGCAGTCAAGCTGAAAAACATCTGATGCCTGTGGAAATGTGGTTTCTGAGGAAAATGCAAAGAATACCATGGACAGACAGAAAAACCAACGAACAAGTCCTTCAGGAAACAAATGAAGATCATAAACTGATTAGATACATTAGACGTAGACAGTTAAAATTTTTTGGGCATATTATGAGAAGAAATGAATAGGAAAACTTGGTGACAACTGGCAAGATCCAAGGGAAGAGACCAAGGGGAAGACCAAGAAGTAAATACCTGGATGGCTTGGCCACATGGCATGGTCGAGACAGGAACACGGAGCTGATCCACGACTCTGGTGATCGAGTGAGATGGCAGAACGTGACCGCCCACGCTTACCGGCATGGCACATGATGGATGGATGGATACCAATGACTGACCAGCTAATACAGAATTCATGTTATTCTTCTTCTGCGTTCATCCGGAGTTTTTTTTTCCGGGCGTGATTGCATTGTACCTGTTTACAGCAGAGCTGCGTTCTTGCGCTGTTAGGCCGAAACATCCGACTTCTGCGGGCATTTGTTGACCGGGTTAATCTTCCTGGGGATTCATGTTATTAAAACTCCATCCTTCTATTATTTATTTTACCGGTTGCAGTTTAGAATTGACTTTTAAGTATTTCTGTCCCAGGCAACTGTTATATTTACTGACTCTGCTCTAATTATTTTTTAAATCCGTCTGTCTGACAGTAGCTTAACCTTATGCCCCAGACAGTTGTAGCTTAACCATTTTTAAGACATTTGTAGCATAATCTAATGTCTCAGTTATAGCTTATCCTTATGTCTCAATTCTAGAGGATTCACCATCTAACCAGCCAGTCTATTGTGCATGCTTGCCTTCTATCTTCTTTTCCTCTAGTATGGTTTTTTCAGCACAGTTTAGTTTAGTTTAGTTTAGTCGATGGATCAACATCACGGCACATGGATGCAACCCATAAGTGCTCCGTTCTCCTCCTAACTCACACCTGAGTCTGGAGAAACTCAGCTCAGTGTACGAACCCCGTAGCACTGGCGAGGATCCTGATATACTTTGGGTAGATTTTTAACTCAAAATTTTGCCCGGGCAGCGCCGTTAGGCTACTCTTTTTCAATTTCCAACTGCCAAGGGATTTTTTACGTGCGCAACAATACACACGGGCGTCCGATCTCACTACCCAGAGACCAGGGGAATTTTATTACTAGAAGTCCTCGAGAAAAATACCCGGTCTTTCAGCACAGTAATGAGTACTGGCCCATGATGGCATATTGTCTACCCCGCCAGTGGTCTGGGTTCAATTACCAGCAGAGGCAGGATATTTTTCCTCGACCATTGTGGTTCTGGGGTTGATCCAGCCTCCTATAAATGGTTGTCAGACAAATTTCAGAATTTGTTGGGCATGTTTTGGAAGGAAAGATGCTAAGGAAAGGACCAGGCCATCCTCACCTCATATGTGGTGGCCTAGAATGTGTGAAGACCTGACACTTCACACCCACAAGGCAGTATCTGCTATGGGACTACAATTTTAATATGTATTAAGGTAGCAGAGGTATTTTATGGGCTAATTTCAGCTTTATCGTAATTGTGTGTATGCACACACATGCTTCACCTGTGCGTTCACAATGTCAATAAGGGAAGCAAAGAATAGTACGCTCTAACCTACCATGCATGTCATAGGAGGTGACTAAGGAGGGTTGGCCTGAGACTGGCTAATTCATCCCATACAAAACCTATAGCTGCAGAATCCAACCAATCATGACCAAGTTTACAAAGGACTTTGAATTGGCTGAGTGCCTGTGTTCCCTTGAGAGATCAAAGGCAGAAGAAGCAGACCCACATGCTTCCACACATGAATACACACACATGTATTGTTTTATCATTTGCTGACCAAAGGCATTTTTGGCCTGACCATAAGTTAGTACATTATTGTTTTTACTGCTTTACAGCAGATGACTATTCTATTTATTAGACTATTTATTTTTACATTATGAATGTATGTGATGTTCATTCTCTTGAAAATGAGAAATTTAAAAAAATGTGCACATCAACAAATCATTATAAGCTAAACTTTGGCCTTCAGGTGCATCATGGGATTATTTTGGAATCACAAAAGTGAGTCAGTATTATGAGGAAACCCAGCAGTGGTTGGACAGGCCTTATGGGATGGCTATCACAGTTGTGGCTTGCTTATTGGGATTGCTCTTCCTTGCGCTGCTCACTGTTTTCATTATCCGCTACTGTTGTGGCAGAAAGGGGTACGTACTTTAGTCAGTGCTGCTCATACAATTTTGTTAACTCTTAATGAACTCAGACTGTTGTTACATCAACCTGCTGTGTTCTCATCGTTGAGTCAACTACTCCTGTCCTGCTCCACTTTCACTGGTCCCCAATTTGTCCTTGCCAATTGCTACATCATCCTGCTCTGTTCTCATCATCAAGTCAGCTACTTCTATCCTGCTACGCCAACCCACTAATCATCAAGTTCTAATCATCAAGTCCCACACCATTGTTACAAATCCTCATTCTGTCCTGGACAGCTGCTACGTCAGCTCTCTGTGTTCTCATCTTTAAGTCAATTACTCCTGTCCTGAACCAGTTACAGGTTGTCTTACTGCCCCAGACAGTTGCCACATCAACCCACTCTACTCTAATCATTAAGTTAGCTCTGGATAAAGAAATGGATTCCTTCATGTCTTTATAAATCAACTGTTCTTCCTGCATCTTTATGGTATTGATGATGTACACCGCATTCAAATCTCCTTTTTCTATCACTGCCATCTCCACCAACCAATCAGCTCACCAGTTATCTTTCACCCTGAGTGGCCCAATACATAAATGAAAAGTTCTTCTCATGTAGCAGGTTTTTGCAGAATGTCGCTCTCATCACGGCATGCTGAAAAGCCTCTCCATCTCCGGCCATCTCTCCTGCATCATCCACCCATAGAGTTGTGTGTTGAAATGAAAGTTAGATAGACTAATTGTAATGTGCTCATCGTGTCAAGTCATTCATGCTGTGTGAGTTCATTCTGGACCATCCCGAGCCTGTTTATAAAACTAAAATGTCAGACTGTATTTTTTCAATCTGTACCCTCAAACTGCTTTTCATCATATCTCCATATTCCACTTCTGTCTGTCCCTCTATATATCCTATATACTTCCCCATCAGGTATCATACATAAGGATCTCATCTGGTCTTTATAATCAGTAGTTGTTTTGTTTCTGTTTAACAATGACTTATCTTCTTCTTCTTCTTCTTAATCTTCTTTTTTCTTCTTCATTTTTGCTTAGAAAATCAACCTTCTTCTTTTTCTTATTCTTCCTCATCTTTCTTCTTCTTCTTCATTTTCTTCTCCTTCATTTTCTTTTTTTTTTTCTTATTCTCTTTTTCTTCTTCTTCTTCTTTTTTTTCCTTATTCTTCTTCTTCCCTTTGTCCCCCATTGAAGCATTGACCCTCAGTGAGCTCACTCAAAGATATCTGGCATGTTCATGGTTGGCTGGATGGATTTTGTAGCTAAGGTTTTCTGTGGGATTGGGAAGCTGGCCCCAAACCCCACCTTGCTCAGTTGTCTCTGACAACATGCATAGAAGGTTGTTTTTTTTTTTTTTAAAGTTGCATATTCTTTACAGGAGGTTGCAGTCAGCACCAGCATTTTACTGCTGTTGTTGATGTCTTGGCAAGTTTTACGTTCAGTAGTTTGCCATTGCTTTCTGAACGACCTGCTCCCATACTAACAGGTTAAAACCAGCGAGACACGCTCTGCTGCCAAATCGGTCACTACTGTGGTTCGAACGTGGGTAAGCAGCATTACGAATTGCGTCCGCAACACCATTGCCACGAAGAGTTTCTATTCTTTGCGTTCCATGTGGATCCCAGTAACACACTGATGAGCTTTTTATATTTTAAATAATCGACAGAAAATCTGTAGCGAAGAAGAAGAATCACATTGTGGATATTGCTCCTATAACAAAGGTAGCATCCAAACAGCCAGCGTTGGTTTATCCTTTTAGTGCAAATGGAGGTAAGATTTTTATGGCTTATTGACAAAACTTCAATATTTACATTTATATTAGACTTACCTTTGATTCAGGAGGTCAGTTTGGTCGAGAGGTTTAACACATTTATAATTATGTGCTCTGCTGGCAGGGTAGTGGGTTCATTCCACACAGTGGTCAGTTTGACTTAAGCTTTGACTTCTAGTTTAGAAAACAATGGTAAACTTCTGAATGTCATTGCTTAGAGAATCAACCTGTGATTGATCGCAACGTCCCACAAACGACATGAAACATTTAGTTTGATCTTTGCTCCGGTATTTATCCTTTGAAGTCATTAATATTGCACATCTGTTCTGGTTCATCTGTTACAGCAAGTGACTGGATAATAATCATGTTTATATGCTGCCATCTTACAGCCTTTTTACAATAGATTTGTATTTTTTTAATGGACTTTATTATTTTCAACATAAACATTCCTAATCTTAGATCACATATTTTATGAGATTTTAAAATGTAATCATTGATTACTTCAACTAGAATATTGAAAATGAAGAGATTTTTGAACGCTCGCTTTGAAGTCAAACAGAGTCCATGTGCTACCACTTCTAGTGCACTGGACTGATTTTTGCATGTGGATTAGCTTTCCCTATTACCAGTGTCCCTTGCCATCAAGAGAACCCACTCTGACTTCAGAGGTACTTGTATTGTACGTCCCAAGTCAAGGACGAGAAGTCAAAGATAAAAACTAATTAATATAAAAATAACTGTGTTGATGATCAAATATGTATAGTTAAAGAAAGGGTAACAAAATTGGGACACTGGTAATAAGGAAAGCTAATCCACACACAAAATCAGCCCAGTGCACACCGCAGTAGTAACAATCACTAGTAGTGGTAGTAGCATGTGTGTGGACTATGTTTGAGTTCAGAGCACCTGGTCAAGCCGTCTGACTCAGGCTCCAAAGTTTGTAGGTTCAATTCCGAGCCACATCCTTCAGTTCACGAGTGCATTTTTCGGACTCCTGTGGGTCATCGCTGGAGCTACAAAGTTTGTGCTTTGTGTGATGCTTTCCGCACTGTGGAAAGAGACTGGGCAGTATGGGATAAACCTGGTGCAATGAAGTCGGCTCTGTCAACTTTTAAGCAACTGTTTTCAAAACACGTGAATATTTTTTTTTTAAAAGAAGAATTGTACCAGCATTGTCTCTGTTTTTCCTCTGGGCTTTGGGTTGGAGTGTGTTGGAAATGAAATACCTGAAGGAGGAGATATGACCAAGCTGGGCCTAATCCCAGCAAGTCCACATGTGCAGAGCAAACTGGTGACCTGGATATATAAGATGCCTCTCCCCAGATGTGAAGCTCCACTACCATTCTTGTACACCTCGCTGGTTTCTGAGCTTGCAGAGGGGAAGGAAAGCTCTGGAACAGTCCCTGTGGAGATGATACTGTGGTCGGGAAAGACATTTCTACACCAGCATCACCCCAATAGAAGCAAGCCTTTTTGGGGCTCAGATGAGCTGTTCGCCAAAGCATCATCAGACTTACAACTCGCAGTCTTCCAGGGGATTCACAACTAACCATGTCTTTGTTAGAAAACTTCACATGTTATGTTTGTTTTTGATGATTTTCTTCTTGTATGTTTTTGTATGTGACAGACACAGAGGGGCAACCTTACAGAAAAGCTTTCCCCCCGATGTTGATCACAGATCCAGATTCACCGGTAAGCATTTGAATAATGGTTCTCAAATCTATGCTGTAAGATGGGCTGTGTCTGCAGTGCAAAGTCTGACATGTCTCTCACCCAAGTGAAAGCAGTATAATTCCTCTGTCAACATCAAAACAACCTTCACTATCTCATGCTGACCCAATAGCTATGTCACCTAATAAGAACAGTAGACTTGATACAGGAACGCTGCAGAATTATATACAGACCACATTGTAGCAATCACTGGGATTAAGAAGTGTTGCCAGAAATCCAGCCTCTTCCGCCAAATAACAACGATCATAGTTGTATATAAGACGTCTTGCGAGAACCAGCTATGGACAAGGTATGAAAAAAGGAAACATGGCCGCAACAACATCTACTGGGTTATAGTGAACCGCCTTTGCTGAGGTGAGGTGGCAACAGAGGCAAACAGTCAGGGGGCAAAGGAGCTGGTTTTTCCACAGTCAGACGAAAGGTGCCGTGATAAATGTTATAACTCACCAAGCATACAGTGTCTGCATCCCTTAAGGCAGGATGCCTTGTGGGTAGGCACTGATAGCGGCGTATTTGTGGGATAAGTACGAAAAACGATTAAACATCTCAAAATCAGTGTGCAGTTGTGAAAGACACCCCGGAGTCATGACCCCTAAAGAGTGTGAAGGAGCTAAAACATTCAGGGGGGGAGGGGTCGCTGTTTCTGACAATCAGAAACCTCTTGTCATGCTTTTTCTGCAGTGGGCTTTTTAAAGGTTGTGTGTGTGTACTTTGTGAGTATTTGTTAATCATTTCTACTCTGCTCACAGGTAACTGCTATCTCATGGTTGATACTGACCCATGGGGTGTCAAGTGCTTGTTATCTCTTCCCAGGGTAATAAGGTGGGAGGACTAAATCTTTGTCAGCATCTTGCTTTCACATATACTAGGTCCAGAATTATAAGAGGAAAGTGACCAGTTCCCATCCTCACCATTCTGCCTTCACAGGTCACAGAATAATAAGGTGGGGTGACTCATTCCCTTCCTCAGCACTTGCCCTTACAGAAAATCCTGACAATGATTTAGTTCACATTGTGTAAGGCTGGGTCAATAAAAACAAATACAATCAATCCTATATCAGAAAGAAAAAATCATGTGATGATTGAGATTCACATGAAAGAATCAATAACACCATGTGTGGGATTCATAAGAAAGAGCCAGTAACATGGTGTTTGGAATTCACAGGAAACAGTTAATCATGTGATAGTTGAGATTCACAGGAAACAGTTAATCGTGTGATAGTTGAGATTCACAGGAAACAGTTTATCATGAGATAGTTGAGATTCACAGGATACAGTTAATCATGTGATAGTTGAGATTCACAGGAAACAGTTTATCATGAGATAGTTGAGATTCACAGGAAACAGTTAATCATAAGATAGTTGAGATTCACAGGAAACAGTTTATCATGTGATAGTTGAGATTCACAGGAAACAGTTAATCATGTGATAGTTGAGATTCACAGGAAACAGTTTATCATGAGATAGTTGAGATTCACAGGAAACAGTTTATCATGAGATAGTTGAGATTCACAGGAAACAGTTAATCATGTGATAGTTGAGATTCACAGGAAACAGTTAATCATGTGATAGTTGAGATTCACAGGAAACAGTTTATCATGAGATAGTTGAGATTCACAGGAAACAGTTAATCATGAGATAGTTGAGATTCACAGGATACAGTTAATCATGTGATAGTTGAGATTCACAGGAAACAGTTTATCATGAGATAGTTGAGATTCACAGGAAAGAGTCAATGATATGATGTTTGGAATTCACAGGAAACAGTTAATCATGAGATAGTTGAGATTCACAGGAAAGAGTCAATGACGTGATGTTTGGAATTCACAGGAAATAGTTAATCATGAGATAGTTGAGATTCACAGGAAAGAGTCAATGATGTGATGTTTGGAATTCACAGGAAACAGTTAATCATGAGATAGTTGAGATTCACAGGAAAGAGTCAATGACGTGATGTTTGGAATTCACAGGAAACAGTTAATCATGAGATAGTTGAGATTCACAGGAAAGAGTCAATTATGTGATGTTTGGAATTCGCAGGAAACAGTTAACCATGAGATAGATGAGATTCACAGGAAACAGTTAATCATAATATAGTTGAGATTCACAGGAAAGAGTCAATAACATGATGTTTGGAATTCACAGGAAACAGTTAATCACGAGATAGTTGAGATTCACAGGAAGGAGCCATTCATGAGATGAAGCCTTTCACACATCACATGTTGCTTGGGAATGAAGCGTTAATTACATAAAAAAGCATCTTCCGTACAATTTGCAAATGAATAATAGTTTAGAGTGATCTAACCTGTCTTCCTCATGTCTTGTAATCCTGGATAGCTGCTGCTTTTTGTTTATTAGAGATACTCAATTAACAAAACTAATCATCTTTGTTCAGGCACTCAGCCGAAATAGATCACCATCTCTCACAAACCTGAACAGATCAGCAAATATACTAGATGCCCGCATGACAACGGTTGATGGTGGTTCCACACTGTATTATGACCACAGAATCAACAGCAGACATTTTGATGGGAAAGCTTATAATCAGGGTAAATCATTTTGAAAGATTTTGTTATAAACTTGTAGGGGAACAAATATCCTCTGAAAGAACTAGAGAGTTTGAGAAATGCCATCATTGTGTCATGACTCGAGGAAGGGAAAATCCTGACTGCTCCTCCAAGTGTTAGAGGATGGGAAACACATAACAGCGAGGCACTCGCAGCTCTGGAGAGCGAGTATCCACTCTGCAGCTGAGTGGAGCAGGGCATTAACTTGTCCTGACAGCCGGAAATTTCTGTCATAGACAAAGGTAAAATACACCCATGTGGATGTGACAAACACGGGGAAACCACCAAATTATCATCCCAAGATTTCATGTAATTCAACGGGTCGTAGTCAGAGAATGACATTAACGGCTGACTTAGGTCCTGTAGGGACTGTTATGTGCCGCAAGTAACACCAGACCATCATCAAACTACTGATGGCTATACAGACACGATCAAGATGCAGAGGTGTTTCCAAGGCACCAGGGCCAGGTTTTATACTGGCCAAGACCTACTAACATGTCCTAGTCATGCGTCCTGGGCAATAGGTCCCTTCGGGGTCCTAACTAACATAGTAAGATCATTGATTCTTCCGAAGTCAGAGAGTATCTGCCTGCACAGCGAGGAACCACCAGTCTGCACACCAATAAGCCAGACATGGGACAACGGATACTCACGTAAACCTCAGTCCGGTATGACATCACACTGATGTTGGACAACAGGATGTCTTCATCCAACATACAGGACTTCACGCTGGAGTTCACAGCCAGCGAATGCAAGCAAGCATTCTGACAAGATCAAGTTTACCTTGGTCGGCCAGAGCAAGTAACAACAATTACCTGGAAGAGGTTAATTAATCTAAAACATATACAACTATAAGAAAGAGACAAACCGTTTTATTTGCTCATATAATGAGAAGAGTGGCATGAGATAACATCGTGATGGCAGGAAAGATCAATGGGAGAAGAGGCAGACCAAGAGAAATGAGGCTGGATGGACAGACGAGGGCATGGAGGAATACCATCAGCGTAGTTGAACCAGAACACCAAGGACTAGGATCTGTGAGGAGACATAAACACTTATGCCAGCTGGCAGAGCACATGATAATGATGATGATGTTAGGAAAATTATGGAAATAAACTGCAGATATTTAAGAACAAACAAGTAAGTTAATTTAAAGGACATTCTTTGGTAGTTTTCATCTCATCTCATCTCATCATGTTCCTCTTGTACCTTGCGGTGTCGAGGTGAAGTATAAACTTCGTGAGAGTGCCCGGTTATGGGCTTCGTATATCGACATTCCCATGGATTCTGTTATTCCCTCCGTCCAGCGTTTACGTGGTCGGCCTCTTCCTCTGTTTCCATCTGGTCTGTACGTCATTGCCTGTTGTGGCATGCTGTTGACTGGTAGCCTACTTGCATGGCCAAACCATTTGACTTGCTGCTTTCTAATAAAATCTAGAGCAGCTTTAACCCCCACTTTAGTCCTGATTTCTTCATTTCTGATCTTATCTCTTCTTGATACGTTGAGTATTCTTCTCAGGAACCTCATTTCTGTTGTTGTGATTTTTCTTTTCTCTTTTTCTGTCATTGTCCAGGTTTGGCATTGGTAGCACAGAGTTGGTAGGAAGATTGTGTTGTAAAGTGCTTTCTTAGTAGTTATTGATACATGTTTGTTCTTTAGTATTGGTGCCATTTGTCCAATGAGTTGATTTGCCTTATTGCACCTATTTTCGATCTCGTCTTCTGATCTGCCATTTGATGATATTATACTTCCTAGGTACTTGAAGCTCTTTACTTGTTTCAAGGGATGTTCGTTTAGGTGAATTGTTGCTGTTTGTTCTTCTTTAGTTATAGTCATTACCTCTGTTTTGCTTGTGCTAATTTTCATGTTATGTTCCCTACACATTTCGTTTAGACTATTCATGTGGTCTTGTAATTCAGCTTCTGATTTTGCTATTAGTGCTTGGTCGTCCGCAAACAGGAGTTCTCTAATGGTTAGATTTGCAGATGGTTCTTCTTCTGTGTTCTCGTCATGCGGTATTCTTGCTGTCTCTGCTTGGCTGGTTTCTTTACATATGTTGTCTATATATGTTATGAACAAGAGAGGGGACAGGACACAACCTTGTCGTACTCCAGATCTTATGGTGAAGGGTTCTGAGTGTCCTCCAGTTGCTCTCACTATGCATTCACTGTTGTCGTATAAACTTCTACATAGGTTTGTTAGATGTGTGCTCACTCCATATTGTTTAAGGATTTCCCACAGCTTGTTTCTATCTACCCTATCAAATGCCTTTTCTTGGTCAACAAAGGCTAAGTAGAGTGTTTCATTGAATTCAATTGATTTTTCTATAAGTTGTCTAAGAGCAAAAATGGCGTCTGTGCATCCTTTGTTTTTCCTAAATCCAAGCTGCGTTTCGCTTAGCTGGGGTTCTAAAGTAGTTCGTAATCTTTTTTCAAGAATTTTGCAAAATATTTTCCCAGTATGACTCAACAGTGAAATGCCTCTGTATTGTGTGCAATCTCTTTTGCTGCCTTTGTTTTTCCAAATTGGGATAATTATGGCGTTTCCCCAGTCTCGTGGTGTCTGTTGTTCTACCCAAACATGGTTGAATAGTCTATGTAGCCAAGCTGTTCCTACTTCCCTTGCTGCTTTAATTAGTTCATTTGGTATTTCATCCTGTCCTGGTGATTTGTTCAATGGGGCTAATCTGATGGCTTCTATAATTTCTTCTTTTAGTATGTCTGGTTCTAGTTCCTCGGTGACATCTGTGTAGGTCTCTTGAATTCCTGTGACATCTGATGGGATGTTGAGAAGTTGTTCGAAATACTGCTTCCATCTTATTCGAACAATTGGTAGTTTTGATTTGTGTAAATTGGATTTTGCAGTGATTATCCTTAAAGTAGGTTTTAATTGTTGATACTCTTCCCCTGGACTTTGGGTTGGAGTCTGTTGACAGTGAAATAGCTAACATCCGTGAAGGAGCAAACACCAACCCTGAGCTAATACCTGCCAGTCCGTATGTGATGTGCTGAATCATGACCAGGTTAAATTGTTTTGATTTACCTTTGTGTGGAATGTGAAGTTCTAGTGATGGTTTTGCCCACTCTGGGTGTTTCTGGGCTTAGAGAGAGTAGAACTCTGGGTGTTTCTGGGCTTAGAGAGAGTAGAACTCTGCAACACACCCCGTGGAGATGGTATATTAGTACCTGATTGGGCGGAATGTCTCAACACCAATCTCACCTCAATAGATGCAAGACCCTTTCAGGGCCTGTATGATCTGTGTATCAGTCTTGAGAGTGAAAACTGATAGTCTTCCCGAGGATTCACAATCAGTCAATCGTAGTGGATATAGACAAATGATAGTCTTCTCAAGGATTCACGATCAACCAATCATAGTGGGTATAGAAAACTTATAGTCTTTCCGGGGATTCACAATCAACCAATCATAGTGGGTATAGAAGATAGGAGTGACTGCTGTTGAGCTATACCAAAAGTGAATTAACACAAAGTATAACAAGAAAACTCAATGAAAGGAAAGGCACACACAGATACAAGTGTATCAACCAAAGTCTTTATCAACAAGCAAATATAAAAGGGAGATGGCGCATGTTGTCTGCAAAAAAAAAAAGGACTGGTTGCTTAGTGAACTATTTGGTCACCAGGTCATGATGTCTGCATCAGTGTGGAATTGTTGTTCCTTTACAGCTTTTATATGGGTCAGAAACAAATGAAAGCCACATTACAACAGATCCAGACTGTAGGATTATAATCAGATTGCTACTGGTACTATTGGTATTGGAACTCTTCGCTGGCTGCTGAGGATGGGGACGGACCGCTGATGGGAATGCCCCGAATGCTGTGATGTTGGTTCCTAAATCAATCAGTCAATCAGACTGTAGGATGGGTGTGGCAGAACATCCAGCCTCTTCAGTGCTAATGATTCCTGCACATTGTTCACGACATGCTAATGATAAATTGTCATGCAATAGAATCACACTATGCAAGAGCATGGCAGAGTATCTATGAAAGAAAAACCAGAAATAATAAAGCAGTTGGTACGGCTGTGCATAGTCTAGAATTTTATCTGTCCGTATTTCAATGTCAGAACATTTTAATGCAATTGTTAAATATTCTGTTTCAGCATCTGGAAAACTGTTTGAGTACAGCACAAAAACTAATGAACGCCGCTGGCTGTAGAGATACTATTTAATAAAGAAAAGCTGATGCTTAATGATAATGGATCAAACACAAGAGTTCCCGGTTAACGTGGAAAACCTTTAATCTCAATTTACCTATTCAGTATGAGCCATAAACTGTGACTCAAAGGTCAGCTTTTAGTACTTAAGTCAAAGACTGTGGCGGAGCGGAATTGGATGTTCTCATCATCTCATCTTCTTCCTCTTGTACCTTGCGGTGTTGAGATGAAGCATAAACAGCAGGAGAGTGCCTGTTTATGGGCTTCATATATCGAGATTCCCATGGACTGTTATTCCCTCTGTCCATTGTTTACATGGTTGTCCTCTACTTCTGGTTCCATTGGTCTGTACATCATTGCTTGTTGTGGTATACTGTTAGTTGGTAACCTAGATATAGCTGAACCATTTAACATGCTGTTTTCTAATGAAGTCTAGTGCTGCTAAAAACTCAACCCTAGTCCTGATTTCTTCATTTCTGATTTTTTTCTCTTCTTGATGCATTAAGTATTCTTCACAGGAATCTGATTTCCGTTATTGTAATTTTTATTTTCTCTTTCTCTGTCATTGTCCAGGTTTGGCATTGGTAGCATAGAGTTGTTAGGAAGATTGTGCTGTAGAGTACTTTTTTAGTATTTACTGATCCATCCAGTGGGAATCAATACTGTTGTGGATGCAACTGTATAATTCTGCTGTCTTCCTACTATACAAGAGGCTTCTCATAAGTCTTAAGCCTAACCATGAAGGAGTAGGTGAAGAAAATTGAACTTTGGCACATGTATAGCTCATTCAGTATTTAATGGACATATGAATTATGAATTTCCCTCCTCAACTGGTTTTCCCCGATATGGTGCATGACACAACACACCCTATTGACCAGATCTGCACATCCAACAGTTTGTCAGAACAATGGAGACATCAGACGCCAAAATTCTTGATGTTACAGGAAAAAACACCTACAGAAATACACAGGGAGATGGAGCCAGTGTTTGAGGAAGTGTGTCCTTTGTATGCTTCTGTAAAAAATTGGGGTTTTCATGCAGTTTAAGTGTGGCCATTCCCAAGTTGCTGATCTGCCAGGATCAGGACGACCGTCCTCAGAGTGCAATGATGCAAATGCTGCAAAAGTGAAGAAAATCATAGAGCAGGATAGGAAAATGACAGTTACTTAGACATCGGGTTCAGCAAAGCTGAGTTAGAGTACAGTTTTTAGAATTTTACACAACAGACAACATGAGAAAAGTGTGTGCCCGCTGGGTCCCACGACTGCTGACATGTGAACAGAAACAAACATGGGTTGATTGCTGTGGCCAGTTGCTCAACATGTGGCGGTCAAACAACATGTTGACGACCATGGTGACGGTAAATGAGACTGGGATTCACCATTATGACCCAGAATCAAAAATTGCCAGTATACAGTGGAAAACTCCGGGCTCGCCAACACATGTCAAGCCAAGAGCACAAAAATCTGCAAGAAAAGTGATGCTGACTGTTTTTTGGGACGTTAAAGGTGTCATATTGAAAGATTACATGCTTCATGGCAACACAATGGGCAGTACTATGCAGATCTTATCAAACTAAGAAAGGCTGTGACCAGAAAACGAGGGATAGTGCATATGCAAATTCTGCCTTTGCTTCAAGACAATGCGCCCTCCCATAAAACACGGCTTGTGCTGCAAACTGCCAACGATTTGAATATTGAAATTCTACCACACCCACCATATTCTCCAGATTTGGCTCCATCAGGCTTTTTTTTCTTTTCCCAAATCTTAAAAAACAGCTGAAGAAAGAAAATCGTTTTGACAGTGACGAAGATGTCATACTGACTTGTGATAACTGGTTTAGTTTGAAAACAAGGTCACGCAGAGATGGCAGAAATGCATAAATTCAGGTGGTGGCTACATTGAGAAGGAATAAGCACTGTGCCAAATTTCAAGTTTCTCCGCCTACTTCTTCATGGTCAGGCTAAAGACTTATGAGAAGCCCCTTGTATATTCATAACTGACACACCTTTGGTCACATTTCTTTTAAGGCACTTTTGCAGCTGAATTGGACTCAACCTTTTTAGAAAAAAGAGCACCTTTCAAATCCGTACTGAACCCAACTTTTATGCCTTCTTGACAACAAAGGAGTTGTGTTTACAAGTTATTTTATAATTTTGTGTTTTTTATTTAGATTTATTTGTGTTGTCTTGTACCTGAAGAAGATTCATGGAATTGAAACGTTGCCGTCTGTTGTGTCCTATATACTTATTTTTATTTTATTACGTCATTATCATATATTTGTTAATTGTTTCTTATTTTGGGGGATTTTCACTCTGTTTCACCTTTATGGAGTCCATTGGAAGATATGTGCACTGTGTCTGTGTTTAGTATCATATTTTCACAGGAGCTACACATACCTAACCGTTTGCATTTCATTTTAGTATTTACTGAAACGTGTTTTTTATTTAGTATTTGTCCAATTAGTTGGTTTGCCTTATTGCATCTTTTCTGTATATATTATAGAAGTCAATATAGTAAAAGGCTTCTATTTATCTCTAAATTGAACTTAACTCTTTGAGAGTCAGTTCCAACTAATATACTGTCTGTCACTGTCATTTACTGCCAATATAGTACCTTGCAGTGTATGGCAGAGGGGTCTTGAGCCTGAGGGATTAAGGCCGCCTGGCTAGTGCGGTTGCCGCGAACTGTGCAGGTTAGGGTTTTCATTTTTCCCCCGACAGAAAAAACTCCACGCCTTACCTAGGATTCGAACCCAGGTCTCCCAAAGGAGAATCTGGCATTCTAGCCACTTGGCCAACTGCTCCTAATATACTGTTATACTCCTAATATACATTTGCCTTATTAAACATCAGTGTAGCTTGGAAAGAACAAAGATGGACGGCATGGTTTCTGTAAGAAGTGGCAGGATATTGAAGAGCTTTGGGCATGAACATGTATGAGGAGCCGGCTGGCGAACAGGTTATGGACACATTTTGTAATCCTGTATACCGCATTCAAAACACAGCTGCAGGCGATTTGGCAGCAGAGCACCTTGCGTCGGCTTCCATATAGTGGTATGAGTGCCGGTCGTTCAGAAAGCAATGGCAACCTACTGAATGTAATCTAACGCAGGAATCACAAACAGCCAAAAAATGCTAGAATTGACTGCTACGTCCTGTAAAGGATATGCAACTCACTTTGATATGGGTGGGAACTGGCAGGGGATTGATGATGTGTATTAGAAGATGGATAGTAGTTGTATTTTCTGGTGAGGTTTTTAGCTCATGAGAAGATGTCAACTGGAAAATGTTGAAACAACAGACAGTTTGGGATGGAAGCCAGACAGGTAAAATAAAACTATAAAGAAAATGCTGGACAGCTTGACATTGTGGCGTGAATACACATTTATATTGTAAATGATTGTTAATATGCAGGACAGTAGACTGGACAAACATGACCGATTATCGGTGCTATATGGCATGGACCATAAGAAGAAGAAGTCTAAAAAAGTGTTGAATAATCAGAAATGGTTAAACTCACAAAAAGAACTGGCATCAGAAGAAGACAGTCCACATTCTGTATGCATGTCATGAGAGAGGAAAGGCTAGGATATGTCATCACAATAGGAAAGTTGGAAGGGAGAAAAGGCAGGGGAGGCCAAGAGAGAACATTCTAGATAGTTTGACATCATGGCATGGAACATCAAAAATGTTTCTCAGCACACACAACAGAAGGCCGTGGTCAAACATGATCACCAACGCCACACGGCATGGACTATTAGAATTGTAATATAAATGGCTCAAATAGTTTCAGTTGAAAAAATATTCATTAAAGTATCTTGAAAAGATTCCTTTTATATTCAAATGTCTATGTTCCCAGTGCCTAAATGTAAGAAAAAGTCAGAATGCACTCATCAGGTGCAAAGATACTACCTGAAGGTGAGTGAGTTGAGATGTTCTTATACCCAGGAAGGCTAACCCGGTGAACAAATGCCCGCAGAAGTCGGATGTGTCGGCCTAACGGCGCAAGAACACAGCCCTGCTGTAAACAGGCACAACGCAATCACGTACAAAAACTCCGGATGAACGCAGAAGAAGATATTCTTGTTGTCTAATGGAAGTCTTCTTGGCAAAGTGGTCACGCTGCCAGCCTCACGCTTTAAAAGTGTGAGTTCAATTCCAGCCTATGTCGTTTGGTTCACAAGTGCAGTTTTCTATGATACTCCTGGGGGTCGTCGCTGGGGCTATGGAGTTTTTGTTTTGCTCGATGCTTTTGGCAGGCCGTCCTGCAGAAAGAATCTGAGCCATATGGGATCAAACATGGAGCAATGAAGTCTTATCTTTCTTCCCCCTACCCCTGTTCATGTTGTGTAAAATGCTGTGTGGTTGTGTTTGCTACTTGAAGTAAACAATAACACATTACTGTTTAATATATCACAAATTATTGTATCTACCACTGATGTCCATCTATTTCTACACAAGTTCATTTATAATAGACCCGTAGCTAAATTAGCAACAAAATTACCAGTGATGAAATGTCAGACACCCATCCATGTCTTCTTCGTGTCAAACAAATGTGATCAACATTTTTTAAAAATAACCATTGGGAAATAAATCAATCAATTCATCTAAGGCGAATAGGACAAGCAAATACTGCATTTTATCAAATTGAGAACGTTTTGTCCTTGAAAGTTAGAAAAAGAGTTGTTGCCTGTTACATAGAACCAGTTTTAACATACGGCTGCGAATCATCGACAATTAATAAACAGGCAAAAAAAATCCCTGGAAGACTTGGAGATGTGGTTTTATAGAAGAATGCTGGAAATTAATTGGACAGCCAAAAAGAGCAATCAGGAAGTTTTAAGGGAAGTTGAGTCGCAAAGACAACTTATCCCAAACATCAGAAAGAAGCAGCCATCATTTTTTGGCCACGTTGTGAGAAGACAAAAACTGGAACATGTGAGAACCAAAAGATTTGCAGAAAGAGATAGAGGAAGACAGCGTGGGAAGATTCTTGGCAGTCTCATGGCATGAAAGGAAGTCAACACGCGAATTGATCCATGACGCTGGAGATCGTAATTTGTGGAGAGACATGAGTGCCAGCCAGCAAGGCACTGGATGATGATCTTCTTCCATGGGTATCTTCTCCCTATTATACATCTTTTCACACTGGTGTCATCTTCCTCTGCTTGGGTTACATTCTGTTTCCACTCTGGTTTCATCTTCTCCATGCATGGTTACATCCTCTTTCTACTCTGGTTTCTCATTGCATGGTTACATCCTCAGGGGTCATCTTCTCCTCACACAGCTACATCTTCATTCCACTCTGGTGTCATCTTCTCACACAGTTACATCTTCATTCCACTCTGGTGTCATATTCTCCTTGCACAACTGCATCTTCATTCCACTCTGGTGTCATATTCTCCTTGCACAACTGCATCTTCATTCCACTCTGGTGTCATATTCTCCTTGCACGACTGCATCTTCATTCCACTCTGGTGTCATAATCTCCTTGCACGAATGCATCTTCATTCCACTCTGATATCATATTCTCCTTGCACGACTGCATCTTCATTCCTCTCTGGTGTCGTCTCCTCATACGGCTATATCTTCAATCCACTCTGGTGTCATCTTCTGCTTGCGTAGTTACAGCCTCTTTCTAGCCTGTGGCTCAGTACATTTAACTTCAACAACCAATTTTTCAGGTTTGCTTTCCCTAGCCTTTGACTGTTCCCAAGTCTACCTACTTTACTTCATCTGGTCCCTATCCCTTGACCTGTTCGACATGGGACACTACCAGTATACCGTCAAGATAGTTCATGGGGTCACTGGAACAGGCAAGTTCCTCTATAACATCAAGGTGGATACACAATGGAGGAGAGTCATATAAAATAATCAACCAGCTTTTACACTGTCAACATTAATTTAACATGCCATCTAGAATGCACAAAACTTTTCATGTGAAGAAATAAGACAATGAGAACAATAGTAATTTATTTTCTTTAATTCCTGAAACTCAATTTTACCAAAAATTACCCATCATGCATGCTCTGATTTCAACTCTCATGTCCTTCACATATGTTCTGATTAATAACACCATTCAAATGTCAAAGTAAAAAGTTATCCCAATTTACACAGCATATTGGAGATCTGGGTACCCTATTGGGACTCTTCACTAGCGTTGAAGATGAGCACATATAGGAATGTCCCAAACGCTGTGATGTGGATTCAGATCTTCTTCATATTATTCCGTTATTTTGATGTCTACATAAGAAGTCTGGTGTTTATGTTGTCATAATTGAGAGTTGTTGAGACTTCCAAATGGCTTTGTGTGATTGTTTGTCTGTACTGTTGTGTAGCAGTGAATCTTGGAATGTAAAGGTACAAATTTGGAAGCAACAGAGGTGAGGTTTCTGAGATAAATTTTGCAAATACCCTAGGCTGTCAGAGTAACTAAATTAGAAAATTACATTCAGCACAAGAAAAAGACAAGTGTTCTTTGGTAACGATTGTCTGGAAAAGGCTAATAAATTAGAACAACGTTTTTAGCACAAGAAACGGACAATGTTCTTAGGTCACATAATGAGGCGATAGATTTTAGAAAACATTAATGACTGAAAAGGTCAGGCTGAGAGAAATCATGATGGTGGCATGAGGAATGCCATCAACAGAATTAACCCAGAACACCAGGATTGAGATCTGTGAAGGGACGAGTCATTTAACAGGGCATATAACGATGATGTTGCCACAACTGAGAGTGTTGAGGCTTCCAGTAACTTTGTGTGAATGTTTGTCTGCATGGGTCTATGTTGAGTCTGTATTTGACGAAGCTGACAGCAGTTTTGAAGGATTTGTTCACTTGTCTGTTCTACATGTTCAGAGGGCTGATTGGACCACTTTTTCAGGTGTCCAACCAAAGTGGTGACCAACCTGTGTTACTTCTACCATTTTACTTCCCCACTGAAATTTCCAGTACTAATTTTATAATAAGGCTGTGTCAGAACCACCCTGAATAGACACAATTCTAACCCTGCCACCACTAAGGATCGAACCCAGGTCCACTATTGGTAGGCAAGTATCATTCAAATTTAACCAAGTGAAAATGTCTGTTTACATAAATTCAACACATTATTATAATTAAATACATCAAATTTAAAGAGAATGTGGTAAATGAAATCATACAAGTGTTGCCACAAAACGATCAAAAGTAGGAACAGTGAAATAAAATTAGTGCAGATAAAGAACACCCAACATTAAAAATAGAACAAGAATGACATGGAGGAAACAATTCTTAGGTTGTTTCATCTGTCTTCAACCTATAAACATATTCACTCTTATATTTTTTTTTCAATGTTCTAACAGGCTTTTCTGTCCTAGTGACATCATTTCCAATAGCATTTCTGACACAACACAAACAACCAGACATTTTACAGACTAAAAACACAACCAAATATGATCCACAGCCCATGTAGTGTGCTGTTGGATCTCATCTATGCCCATTGTCTCCTATATCCAGTAATGTCAATAATTTCAAATTTATCTCTAGATCTTCACTTGTCTCCTTCAATTGTCCTTGCTTCTTTTCCCCCTTTGCCTTCCCCTGTCTCTTTCCCCCAACAACTTTCCTCCTGTCATGATATGATCCAGTTTTCCCCTTGTGTCTTCTTCTTTTGCGTTCATCCGGTCTTTTTTCAGATGTGATTGCATTGTGCCTGTTTACAGCGGAGCTGCGATACTGTACCTTTTGTTGACCGGGTTAACCTTCCCTGCCCCCTTGTGTCTAAAACATGTGGAATATCAGCTAGTGCAAGTAACCAGTTTTCTTCCTGAGTTGATCTCTTTCACGTCATCTTCATTACTCTTTATCTGCCCAAGGTGTCCTCAACATTCCTCTATAGAACCACCTCTCTTCAGTCTCCCAAGTGACTTATTTCAGATCTGCTGTCATATGCCACAAGTATATTAATTTAATCAACAAAATGTTATCAAGTCCAGGGGCACTTTCTACTTGTTGAAAAAAATGAAAAAACATTGTTTCTTTCACAGGACAATCTTTGGCGTCTTCAAATGTGTCTGACACTGGTCTGGCAGAATAATTTGTTCAACTTTTATAAAGCAAAAAGCACAACCATAACTATTACCATTTGAATATAATAAACTGCTGAAAGCTACACAATGTCAAGTAAATGATGCTTGGTTATACTTTTACTTCAAGCGCCTTGCCGACTCATGTGGGTGATGATGTATCTGCACAACCCTCTTTGGTACTATTTACATTTTAAACAAGGTAAAGGAATCCCATGGTAGATACAGTCAATGGGGTGAGAAGTGTTTGACCTTCACAGTCAAGGTCAAACATAATGAGATGGGGTCATTATTTTCATTCCTTGTTGTCTTTTCTTCTCAGACAATTCTGATAATCGTCAGGAACCAATTCGTATGGGTGGGTTGAACCCAGGGCTGTACAGTTGAAAAATCTTACTTCTGCTGGAGACTAGTCTCAGAGTCAAGGGAAAACCACTACATGTGGTTTCCAAGGGCCAGCCTATGGACATGTCATAAATCATACTACAAACATGACTGATGAGGACTGTGGAGTGACATAATCAGATGACTTTGACACCACTCTCTGGACTGACTAACCTGAATATTGTAAACTATTTTTAAGATGAACAAAGTATCTAATAATAACTGCACCCTAATATACAAATTAATGTTGCATCTCTCTCTCCATTTACTTGATTAGCTGTTGTGTAGACATAAGAACAACGAAACAACTTTATCAATTTTTACAACATCTCTTTCTCCCTTACAAACATGTCACAGCACCCAACTAATAACCCCACACTCAAATCCTTCTATTTAATTCCTTAAGTATATTGTCTCTGGCTGCACAATGCCCCCTGTGAGTTCCTCCTCCACTCCTTCCAACTGCCACTCATGTGTGACGACCTCTAGTGCCTCCCACTCTGCTTTGAAAGCTTTCATTGGATCAGGTGGAGCCATCATGGCTGACCCAGACATCTGGTCCTGCATGGCTCTTGTCTGATCAGCAGCTGCACAACACATGTTTAAAAACATAAAGACTTCAGAAATTAATGGAACAAATGCATCTTTTATAAATCTTTACAACAATGACATGTTTTCTTATTAGTGGCCTGCACAAGAAAAAAGATTATTATTATCACTGCACTTCACACATGTCCATAGTATTAGACAGTTCAGATCATCATCACTGCACTCCAGACATGTTCATGGTAATAGTTCAGATTATAATTATTGCACTCCATACCTGTTCATAGTAATAGCTCAGATTATAATTATTGCACTCCAGACCTGTCCATAGTAATAGTTCAGATTATAATTATTGCACTCCATATCTGTCCATAGTAATAGTTCAGATTATAATTATTGCACTCCATATCTGTCCATAGTAATAGTTCAGATTATAATTATTGCACTCCAAATCTGTCCATAGTAATAGTTCAGATTATAATTATTGCACTCCATATCTGTCCATAGTAATAGTTCACATTATAATTATTGCACTCCAGACCTATCCATAGTAATAGTTCAGATTATAATTATTGCACTCCATATCTGTCCATAGTAATAGTTCAGATTATAATTATTGCACTCCATATCTGTCCATAGTAATAGTTCACATTATAATTATTGCACTCCAGACCTATCCATAGTAATAGTCAATGATATAGTAACCTGACTGCAAATTGGTAGAGTGCTTATTCTAGTTCAATTCTTTCTCCTTGATAAATAATAATTATTCTATATTCCAAATAAATATAATTCTACCAACTTTAAGTGGTATAAAAGATCTACCATGTAATAATGCAACTTATGCCAGCAATACTCCTTCGCCATGCTCTGGTACTTTGCTTAGAGAGCAGTGGTTAGCATCTAGCCTGCCAGTCTGGTGGTCATGCATTTGAATCCTCATGAAAGTGAATTTTTGTTTTCATTTGCCTGGTTGCCCATGCCTAAATAGGTGCCAGGACCTGACCTAGGAAGTCCAGATGGCCAGTGTGATACTGACCACATGTGCCCAGTATACCTGAAGGCTTGTGGACGAGTCTTATCCATGTTTGCAAAATAAAACAGAAGACTACTGTTGCAACCCCCACTGCTGGTGTATGTCAGGAGGGTTTTCGTAATGGCCTCGTGCCTGAGCCGCCGCTTCAGTGTTCAGGCCTAGGATTTCTTACTGTACTCACGATAGATAGATACAAATCCCTGGCCTTACCAGGGATAGGAACCTGGATCTCATGTGTGAAACTGGCATTTTAAGCTTTCAGCAACCCATTCCTCTTTGATAAAACTTAAGCACTAAATGTCATCTCTCTTTCCTTGGCTCCTCTCTTTCTCTCCTGCTGCTTCTCCCTCCTCCTCTCTCCCTCTATTCCTTTGTCTATCTCCCCATCCATTTTTCCACCTCTCTCTCCATACCTTAGTTCTCCCCTCTCTCCCCTCATTTCCTCCCACCCTCTTCTCATTTCGAGGAATTTCCCATCCTCTTCCTCAGTCTGCAAGGAAATTTCTCAAAACAGCCAGATTTCAGCTTATTTTGTTTAACTCATTAAGCCACGACTGTTTAAACCTTACTGTGGAGAGCAAGATGCTTCTGATATCTGTTATTTACACTAGGTATCTCCAGTTGGATGGTTGTGACTCCTCTAGATGATTGTAAGTTGTAACCCTTACATCGGATGCACTGGCGCTCAAGATTATCTGAGCACTGAAATGGGCTTGCAACTATCGGGGTGAGGCTGGTGGAAGACCTCTCCCAACCCGGTACCAAAGTACCTTCTCCATGGGGACTGTATTCCCCCCTCCAACCTAGAAACCTGTGGGGTGTGCGATACCGGTACTGGAACAGCACATGTACAGACAGGCATATTAGAATGTAACCTGGTCATGATTCAGCACAGCACACACAGACTGGCTAGGATTTGGCCTAGGTTGATGTTCCCTCCACAAGTTTTAGGTATTTCTCCAATGGAGAAGTCATACTAATCCACATGAAACTACAAGCTCTTACCATTGTCCTGTCCTAATATCAGTGTATACATGCTGCGCAAGCCAAACACATTCAGGAAATACCAGGATGCTGAGCTCACCCTGAAATACAAAATCAGATTTATTAATTCCTCCTCAGATAGCTCACCATATCAGGGTGTTTGTCTACCTTGTTCCTTTGCTGCTACCACTAACCCTTACAGTTATTTCAATGTATTTCTGACTTTTCTCTTCTCAAAACAAAGTCTTCCCTGTTTCTCTGATGTCCGTGACAAGCAGCAAGTGTCTTAGCCTCTTTACAACATATTATTTATTTTGGCTGTTGACATAAGCCTGGGTCACTGACATTGAGTTGAGTGACCGGGCAGGAGGAAGAATGGAGATGAGAGGGGGAGACAGTAAATTGACTGACCTGGCTACGAGGAAAACAATCAACCCTCAGAAATAATGGGGCGGATATGAGTGGAAATCCCCAGGGGGGGATGGGTCGAGAGAGAGTTGTGTGTTGTGTGAAGTGAGGAGACTGAAAAGTCAGTGAGAGAAGAGACCGACTGCGGGTCAGGTCGTTTAAGAGAGAGCTCCGTGTTGTGTTGTTCTTCGAGTGGTGAAGACAGGCCTGAACCCAGAGTGGGTTCTGTATTGAGTGTGGGCCTAAACCCAGAGTGGGTTCTATAGTTGAGCAGTGGCTCCAACCCAATGTGTGGGTTGTATTGTGGGAGACCCAGCCGTGGATAGTAGCTGGATTACCTGTCTTGTGGATTGAGATTAGAAGCCAGCCGTGAGAAGGCATTGATGTGTGCTGGTTAAATTGTGAGGAGGATATTTCTATTCTATGGATTACGTTATGTTCCTGGATGTATAAACCTGTTCCGTTTGTCCGTCTTATTTTTGTAATAAAGGATTATGTGCGCCAACGGAATCTTGTTTAATGCCTGGTGAATATGCACTGCGGGGGTGAGTTACATTGCAAGACAGATATCTCCATTGACACACCATGAACATCGTTACCTAGACAACGACCATCACACAAAACTTATCATCAATATCATGAACAGTATCATCGTGAGAACTTCGTGATATTATCATCAAGAGAAACGTGTGACATCTGGGCGCTCGTCACTTAGTAAGGAGTATCTGTGGGCTCTTCGCTGAAAGAGAGGAGTTATTATCTGTGACTTCGTTCCATCAATTTATACAGTACTGCGTCAAGAGAGTAACAGCAATTCTGTTGTGTGTGTAAGACGCCACATCGAAGAAAAAACTGTCAGCGCGCGGGGAGGGTACGCGGCGGAAATCACAAGCTAGCAGACAGTTCAAGTGAAGTCCACTACAGGTGATTTGGACCCAACCATATCGCTAAAGCGAATGGGGGTGCAGCGGCAGCACAAAAGTCGGTGATAAAGACACGCCATACAGACTAACCGGGAGAGTCCATTACGGTGACAGGTAAATTTTATACCAGGCAGGAGGGCTGAAACCAGCAGACGCGGCGATGAAAGACCAGTGTTGAATCCAGAGTGGCGAGGGCAGCGTGTGTGTGTGTAGAACATCCGCTGTCGGTGATAATGACAGGATTGGGAACCAAAGATAATTGACAGGTGTGTGTGTGCTGGAGGCAAGCGCACGGTGTTGTTGCAAGTTGACTGGTCAAGATTATTCGACGCAGTAAATAGGACGGGTGGGTACACCAGCGTCCAGGTACGAGGGGAAAGTTACGGTAACCCCCACCACAGCCGTGCTAGGGCAGCAGTGGAAAGTGTGATTTTCCACGAAGTTAATACCGCAGCCGGGTGGGGCTGTCAAGTTTGTGTGAAAACTGTTTTACGGAGGAATTTTTCACTGAGAGTGATAAAGAGAAATTAGGTTGATCTTGGAAGGTCAAGGCCGTGGACAGTGGAAAGTTACTGAGATGTTCCATAGTGGAACTGGATAAACAAGCTGTTTTTGTGTGAAACAAGACTTTATGTTCGGCTTTGTTAAAAGCCCTTTGTGTTCATTACCTTATAATCAGCAAACATTTTGTCAACGATTGATGACGTGGCATCTCCGCGAACATAGTTACATACAGTTGCCAAAAAGAACTGACTGTACAGAGTGAAAGCGTTGAACATTTATTGCCATTATTTTGGTCTTTTCTTTTGGTGAATCTATAACATATATGATACAGCGAAGCGCCATCTCCGCAACGAGAGTAACAACAAATCGAAAGAACACTTTGGATTATTACCACGTACAGAGAAAGTACAATAACGTTACGGATATCACTATCATCTTCAACTTTTGTCGACAGTTGGAACTTTTGATCACCACGTGAATTCAGGAACCACTCAACAAAACAACAAGTCGCTGTGATATCCAGCGTCGTAGACATTTCCAGCCGAGGGTGAATAACTATTAAAACGAACAAAAACTTTGGTGACTGAATAAAAAGAACTTTTGGCGACGGATTAGTGGGCACATATTTATCGGCCAACGATGTGGACATTCTGTTTGCTGCTCATTGTCTTATAAATATTGTTTTCGGTTGTTAAGCTGTTACTTGTATGTGGTCCAGTGTTTGTCAAGAGTAGGGGATTTGTTGGGGTGTTTCTCGAGAGTCGGGATACAGCACAATAATTTATTTGTCTTTCTGGTGCTTACGATATTTTTGTAAGAAAAACGTTAATGAGTTGACGTATCGTGCAGGGGCATTGAAATAGTCTTAACCAATATCTAGAGCCGAGTTGTCTGACGTCAGATCTGTGTATATTTTCAGTATATATTCTTTTTCTTTCTCTCTTTCTTTTCGTTATATTTACATATAATATTTGTTGTGTTCGGATATATGTTTTTATTGTGATCTTTCGTCATTTCTGCTGTCTAGTGGTCTTGTTCAATTTATATTTTTATTTTACGCGCACTGTGGATGTCTCTACACAAGCTTGTGGTTGTTACTGTGGTTTATTTCTGTGTCATCATCGTCTCTGTGTACGTGGCTTGTGAGTCTAACGTTTTTATAGACAACATTTAGTGTTATCATTCATTCGTTTGGTATATGTATTTATATGTATGTTTAACAATATTTCCAGAAATGTTATACAACTTTTGGTCATAGATATATAGATATAAGGGAGTATAGGTGATACTTCCCCCCTTCACTACCTAGTGCTTATAGAGTGACTGGGTGAGTACAGAGTGATATTTTAGCACTACGAAGTTACGTGCACAAGGAGTGGTAGTGTACGTATTGAAGGCACACAAAGGACTAGTAGCAGAGTCTTTACATTTATAGTTCGCTGACAGACAGCAACGTGTCCACAAGTACAAGATGCCTACTTTGATGGATTATATTGAAGCAGGTGAAAGAATAGGCCTGAAGGGTAAAGAGTTACAGGAGTATGCCGAAGCAAAAGAACAAAAACAGACGGAAAGAGAGGAGAGGCATAATGAACGCGAGGCAAAGCGTCTACAGGAAGAGAAAGAGACACAAGTAAAACTAGCTGAAATAGAAAACAAGCGTCTACGGGAAGAGAGAGAGACACAAATGGAACTTGAAAAGTTAAAACACACAAATGCGGTGGAAATTGAGAAAGAGAAGATTAAGATGGAAGCAGAAATTGCTCTCAGAAAACTAGAACTATCTTCAAAGGGTCAAAGTGAGGAAAGCGGAAAACCTTCGCAGTCGTCACAGAGATTAAAACTGCCATACTTTACGGACCGAGACAACCTTGAATCTTATTTGGACAGATTTCAAGCAAGTGCGAAAGTGTTAGGCATCCCCGAAGAACAGTATGCCATTAGACTAGGGGAGCTGCTTACGGGCAAGGCACTAGACACCATGTTCAATTTACCTGTAGAAGAAAGGAACAACTACACTATCTTACGTCAACGTTTGCTGACTAAGTTCCAACTCACTGAGCATGGATATAGGACAAAGTTTAGACAGTTAGGGCCAGAGACAAATCAAGATTTCACAGACTTTGCTAACACTGTAAAGAATACATTTAACAAATGGATGGAGCTTGCAGAAGTAGGGAAAGATTTTAATAAATTAGTAGATCTAATGTTAAGAGACAAGGTAGTATCTGCATGCAATTCTAATTTAGTGGCGTTCTTTGAGGAACGGAAGCCAAAGGACATAGACACAATGTCTCAGTTAGGGCAAAACTACATGACTGCACATCCTAACGTATCTATTGGGAAACTAATGAGTGAGGAAATAGTCTGTGCAGCGTACACTAAACAGAACCAGAATCCAGTTATCAGACCAAGGGCGAAAAGTGTGGATTCAGCACAGAAAGGTGAGCAGCAAGAACTTCAAGATAATGGTTTCCGAGGAAACAATGTTGGTAGAGTAGGACGGTACCCATATAGAAGAGGGAATTTTCAGAGACGTCCGAATTATGCCGGATGTTGGAATTGTGGGAGCTGGAGACACAAGGCAGCGGAGTGTGACGTGCAGCCAGCCAGTGAGCCGACAAGTAATGCAAGGAAGGAGATCACTTGTTTCAAATGTGGTAGGAAGGGGCATTTCAGCCATCAATGTAGAATGAGAGAAACAGAGCACTCAAATGCAGCGCAAGTAATTGAGACGCTGAACAATGAAGATTGTAGTGGGTGCAAACCTCTTTTTGAAAAAGACAGTCAGCCAGTCCTAATATGTGGTCATACAGTGAAAGCAGGATCAGCAGTACATGAAGGAGGAAGCTTGAAGCTGCATCAGGGATTCGTCAATGATAGACCAGCATTAACAATTAGGGATTCCGGATGTACGTCTATCGGAGTGAGGAGAAGTTTAATAGATCCCTCGGATTATACAGGGAAAAAGATTAGATGCATAACATTCAACGGCACAGTAGAGTTCTACCCAGTAGCCATAATAACAGTAAAAACACCATATATCACTGGAAGAGTGACAGCGTGTGTTTTGGACTCACCAGTGGCTGATTTGATCATAGGAAATGTTATAGGAGTTAAAGATTGTACAGAAGAGGAAGTAGCTTATTGGGACCAAAAATATAGTGTAAACAGTAATGAGGTAGTTACCACAAGAGAACCTAAATTAGAGAGTATAGCTGAGGTAGAAGAGGCACTTGAAGTAGACACAGGAACTCAGGACAAGGATAGTACAGCTGAGCAGATGAGAATGGATCCCAAATATAGTGCTAGTGAATCCCAGAGACAAGATACTACTCTGAACAAATGTTCCCAAGGGTGTAGGAGAGTAGAAAATAGGCAGTCAAAGAAAGGTAGATGGTGCTTCGAGAGGAAGAACAATGTTCTCACTCGCCGCTTGTCAGATAGTGGAACTGCACGTGGGCAAGGAGCAGTACCTTTAGTACATAGAGACCGATATACTAGAACAGCTCAGGATAGTGCATGTGCAGGGCACATAGGCATAAGGCGTATGCAGCATAAAGCAAGGTGCCAGATATATGGGCCAAGATTGAATAAAGAGTTCAGACTAAACAGAGACTCAAGTGTAATGGTGCAATATACAGATAGGAAAGTTGAGTCAGGTCAAAGGAGTTTTCGCGACATTACTGACCCAGGGCTAGGGATAGCAAACAGATGTTGTAATTGTAGAGGTACCATGAGTCATGGGTACATGAAAGGTAGACACAGCATCGACAGGAATCAGAGGTGGGTTAATGCAAGAACAGAGCCACCTGATATAGGGTCGGTACACAAATAGTATTGTGGGGTCGTGAAGTAGTAAGAGACCTGTGGGTACATAAGTATAATGCGTTTCTATGGTGTATTATTATTATTATGTGATGTATTAGTTCATGCATTGAGACACAAGATAGATGGTTGTATTTATGTGTGATGAATATAGATGTGCATTTGATGTATTATGTAGTGTGGTAGCTAGAGTAAGGTGCAGCCATACTTAGGGCTACCCAGGCTATATGTCTGGGTCACATGTTTAGTAAGTTTTAGTCTCCCAATATTTGAAAACGAAGTTTTCTTTTAAGAGGGGGGTAATGACATAAGCCTGGGTCACTGACATTGAGTTGAGTGACCGGGCAGGAGGAAGAATGGAGATGAGAGGGGGAGACAGTAAATTGACTGACCTGGCTACGAGGAAAACAATCAACCCTCAGAAATAATGGGGCGGATATGAGTGGAAATCCCCAGGGGGGGATGGGTCGAGAGAGAGTTGTGTGTTGTGTGAAGTGAGGAGACTGAAAAGTCAGTGAGAGAAGAGACCGACTGCGGGTCAGGTCGTTTAAGAGAGAGCTCCGTGTTGTGTTGTTCTTCGAGTGGTGAAGACAGGCCTGAACCCAGAGTGGGTTCTGTATTGAGTGTGGGCCTAAACCCAGAGTGGGTTCTATAGTTGAGCAGTGGCTCCAACCCAATGTGTGGGTTGTATTGTGGGAGACCCAGCCGTGGATAGTAGCTGGATTACCTGTCTTGTGGATTGAGATTAGAAGCCAGCCGTGAGAAGGCATTGATGTGTGCTGGTTAAATTGTGAGGAGGATATTTCTATTCTATGGATTACGTTATGTTCCTGGATGTATAAACCTGTTCCGTTTGTCCGTCTTATTTTTGTAATAAAGGATTATGTGCGCCAACGGAATCTTGTTTAATGCCTGGTGAATATGCACTGCGGGGGTGAGTTACATTGCAAGACAGATATCTCCATTGACACACCATGAACATCGTTACCTAGACAACGACCATCACACAAAACTTATCATCAATATCATGAACAGTATCATCGTGAGAACTTCGTGATATTATCATCAAGAGAAACGTGTGACAGCTGTTAATGGTAGCAATTTTGGTCAATATTTAAAAATTGGGTTTTTACTTATGAAATCATACCAGTTAGATAGAGCTTGACGAGACAAATCCAACGGTATCTCAACGAAGACTGTACGTTGATTTTAAGCGGAGTTATGAATTATATGGTGACGTAATTTAATACCAGGAAGTCCAATGAAGAATTAACTGATAAGTCAGGATTTATCGCGGCCCTAAGATTGGAAACTTGAGAAATTCTGCCTTCTATTAACGTGGCTTGTTTATTTTTAAACGGACAACATTGTGCCATATATCATTGCGTCCGGGGCGGCAAGGCCTAACTTGACGCATTATTCATTTTTTTTATAGGATGTGCCCTGACCTAATTAACAATGTAGTCACTGGAGGGTCTTCTCCGTGATTATTTATTGTATTTTGTTTAGGCATTTGTTTTTCGTTATTCTTTTATGTAAGCTTCATTACTCTGTGTAATTTTTTTATTTTTTATATTTTCAGATTTCTGCAGTATGTACCTGACGAGATGCAGCGAAATATGCCAGGCAATAAATCGTGCAATCTATTGTTTGTGTCTTCGTTATTCAAATATATAGAAACTCACCACAGGAAGGTGTGCACCTGAATTGTTTTATCAAATTGACACAGGCTGTGGCAAAGGTGTGACCGGCAGAATCTTGAATGTCCCAGGAAATGGTTTAAGAAAGAGTGTCACAAGTGATGGCCATTCTTTGGTTAATTGCTGTTTATGTTTCACAACTAATTTTTTTAATTTATGTAAATTATTAGTAAGAGTACTTTCCTGTATTAGCTTGCCTGGTTCGTTGACATGAACGAGACTCCTCACTTCTCTCAGGTGTATAACGCAGGTGTATAATATAATTTAGTATTAGGATCCAGAACACCAAAGACCGAGATTGTGGAAAGCCATGAACGCCTACGCCAGCCGGCACTTTATGATGATTATTATTAATATTTGCCTATACAGAGAATATTTTAAAATGGGGTTTCTACTTATGATTTGGTAACAGGAAAGTAAAGGTAATATTCCTCTTTCGATAGAATGTCGAGAGGAATGAGAGGATCAACTTCATTGCACCAGGTTTGCTCAGTCTCTTTCACCACAGCGGCCTGGTGAAAGCATCGTACAAAGCACAAGAGTCTCAGAGTTTCTGACAAAGATGCAATTGACTTATAAGACTTTTTGTTATGATGTGCTGTGACCTAATTGCTAGTTAAAAATAGCTGCACATTTATTATATTAATTAAATGTCATGTGAAATGTTCGTCGTTAGTGAAAGAACAATTCATGAAAATGTATCATATTGTCTTAATGTACTAACTGCAAGGTGTGGAATGCGCCTGACCCTGCAGCCAGCAGGGTTAGGATCGGCTAGCCTCTCCCAGGAGGGGTGAAGAGCGAAAATTAGTAGCCTGCCGATGACCCGCAGACTACACAAGTCAACCCCTACCTCCACGTGGTGCAGACCGGGCAACCATGACCGTGAGGTCATGGGCTAACGGGGCTATGGCTCGCCATAGGGGATGGACTCCCTGTGGTCAGATTTGTGTCCTAAACCTGTGACTGGCCTAGCAAGCCGGCAGGGGATCTTCATACTGCTCGTAGAAAAACTAAGAAGTATAAACGGACTGACTAAAGTGGGGGTTAAAGCAGCACTAGATTTTATTAGAAAGCAGCAAGTTAAATGGTTTGGCCATGCAAGTAGGTTACCAGTCAACAGCATGCCACAACAAGCAATGATGTACAGACCAGATGGAAACAGAGGAAGAGGCCGACCACGTAAACGTTGGACAGAGGGAATAGCAGAATCCATGGGAATATCGATATATGAAGCCCATAATCAGGCACTCTCACGAAGTTTATACTTCACCTCGACACCGCAAGGTACAAGAGGAACATGATGAGATGAGATGAGTACTAACTGCATTGCGACAGCTTTCTTTTGTTGACTAAATATTATAAACATTAATGTAAGTAACTAAGTTTGCGACTGCTGCATAAATTAAGCAGCAGTTAATTAATTATTAAGGTATTAAATAATAAAAAATTAAAATATTAAATAATTAACTGTTCACTAAAAATCGATTTCTACTTCTCAGACTTCTTTTTTCTGTATCTAATAATTAATTAATAAATAATAGTCAGCAATTAAAAATTAAATACTAACTTATTTAAAACATAACTTATTTTACAGTACTGTATTTAAATTTAAAATAATTAAGTGCTGCAGCGGAGCTTAGAAAAAAAGTACTCCTTACTTAACATCTTAAACATCTTACAAGTTTACAGACGGGTCTGAAAACTGGCTTTCAAAATTATTTTCAGTCATGTAAAATGCTGAAATATCATCATGCACGTACACAGATAGATACATACATTACAGTATATTAGTATTACTGCTACACATGACACTTGTATTCTGTTTAATGTTAGTACTTAAATTAGTTAAATTACCAGTTCTAATTGTAAATAAATACAGGTCCGCTCTATAGTTTATTGTATCGGCGCCGCAATCGGAATATCAGTATCATATGACGGTCGGCCGTGGCCATGTCTGACACTAAATATTTTGTCCTGAACGTCTGCAAACACCTGTAATGCTGAAACTCTTCATATTTATGTAAAACTGAACGGGGAATTCAAATATGGAAGAAAAAATGAAGGGAATTTTCAATTAACATGAGTTATAAACCAAATTACCTTACTAATCGTGAAAAGAACCAAATATAATCCAAATTAATCGTTTTTTTGATATAATAACTTGGCGGTTAGCTAGCTGAACCACTTCTAAATATATGAGAATAAGTTCCCCTTTCATCGTACCATACCGATTTCCTTTTTTTTTCGTTCTTTTAGCAGTCCCTGTCAAACCGGAAGTGATCGTTCGAGGACACAGGAAAAAGTTCGCAAAATTACACAAAAAAAAGTGAAGAGCTAAAAAAAAGGGCGATAATTCTGAAATTGCTATAATAATGGTATGAGAAATACTGTAATGCTCTCAGCTGGATGAAAGGAAACTTCCAACTGCACCTCTTGGTGGTTGGTGCCTGGCAAAGTACATGAGTATGGTACATGCAATTCTTTCTTCTACAAGTTCTCTGCTATGAATTTATTACAGGTATTGTGTAGTGCAGGAGAACAGGAAATATAAAGTCATCTGTAATTACGGTACTCTATAAGCACTTTATAACAATCTATTAGCACTTTACAACTGTCTATTAGCACTTTATAACTGTCTATTAGCACTGTATAAGTCTTTACAAATGTGGAAAATATGGACAGAGAAGAAGATCTTCCTTAATCTGATAATTAATGGCTGCACTTTTTCAGACTTTCTTTCATTATTGGCTTATTTAAACAGAGAAGCCACAAACAGTATGTTGCACGATTTATTGCCTGGCATATTTCGCTGCATCTCGTCAGTTATATATCATATGAAGTGAGTAAATGAGTAATACTTAAGCTGATATTCACAGATACTGTTTGAATGTGGAACATCTGTTATCTTTCTGTTTACACAAAACCGGATAGAACCGCCTGACTGCTAACGCCTCTATATTTGAGTAATCATTTATTGTTCGTACACACATGAAACGCTTTTCCTGTGTTCACTCTATGACCGTATTTTATAAGGTGTTGAGAAATCAACGATGACAGCGTTTTATAGCCTTTCGACTGCACAGGGATTCCTGAAGACTGATTAACTCTCTGTTCCACCCACACTGATATATGTTCGGCTACTCGATTTGCTAAATGTCTTTCCGTCTACCTATGTAAGTTGCTCGACTTATTTGTCCAGTGTGTACTTGCTCAATGACAAGTGTTTAAAATCCTACAGAAAATATACCCATGAGACAAGACAATTTGTCACTCTACTTTCGAGACACCAATATCTATAGACATTACACTACATTTGTAAACTATTATTGTGTGTTCTTAAACCTAAACGTTAATGGAAACAGCACTATTATTACAAAACATAATTATCTAAATTCATACACTGAATCTTCATCATTCAGTAGCCTGTCCTTTGCAAAAATTTCCTTCCATCATAAGCCAGATGTCCTACCTCTGTTGATGTCATGTGTAAATTATCTATCACATCCTTAATCCACCTACATCATGATCTTCTCTCTTCTCCACTTCCACGGTACACCTCCCTCCATTGTTATCTTTTCCAGACAGTCATCTTTTATATGTGAATCTTACCAAAAGCAACTAAGACCATTTACACATGTCTTACCAAGATGCATCAAGTGTGATCAACTCCACTCCTCGCTGTAACATGGGCTTAAACCTAAATGTTAATGGAAACGGCACTTTTGCTGTGGACAACAAATTGAAAAGTTAGATGAAAGGATTGTCTATCAGAACCACACTGTAAACAGTTCAATCAGAATTACAAAGAATAAAACTGATCTTTACTGTAAACATGACGATGCACCAAAGAGACTACTGGGGGACATAATACTGGAGAAAGGGGTAGACCAAGGACAATGTTTACAAAACAGGCATGCATGGGTCTAGTAATGCAGACATACATAGTACGTACAGCTACTCAGGTCTCTTAATTGTATGAGTCTCTAATACTTCCGGTTAAAATTTTGTGCCACATCATTTCTTAAGAATCATCATCATTATCATGTACCACGCCAGGCAATGATGACAATATTCCTCTACAACCACCTGTCTCCTGTGTTCTTGGTATGCACAACCTCTGAACACCTTCCATACTACACATGTCCTCCTTCTGTTTTCAATACCCTCAATCTCCCTGGCTGTCACAATGTTCTTCAGATCCTCTCCTCATCATCTGACCCAAACAAAAATCTTGTCTTGAGTTTGCAGAATACTAGTAATTCATGTCATCATGATCATTGTGTAGCAAGACCTTCACAGAACCTCGCTCTCATCATGGCCCAGTGGAAAGACTTGATCCATCGCCAGTCCAACTGCCTCATGCATTTTCATACCCAGAGTTTCTAATGTCCTGTGTCCACTGCCGTGCTGGTCAACCACTTCCCTCCTCTTCCAGGAACCAGACCTTCCATTGCTGTTCTTTCTAAACCCTTGTGTTATTAATATGGCTAACGTATTTCAGTCTGGGAGCTATGGTAGTGCAATGGCTAGCATACTTACTTGCCAGCTCGTTGGTCATGGGTTTCTTCTTCTTCTTCGTTCATCCGGAGTTTTTTTTTGGATGTGATTGCGTTGTGCCTGTTTACAGCAGAGCTGCGTTCTTGCACCGTTAGGCCGACACATCCGACTTCTGCGGGCATTTGTTGACCGGGTTAACCTTCCCGGGGGTTTCTTAGGACGTTTGACTCTCACTGGTGTGGTGTTATCTCCCATCCTAGCAGGCCCATATAGAACAGCCAAAGACATCCTGGTCAGCCCTCAAGGGAAGGCAGGGGCAGACCATGGGCATTCCCCGCCATCCAAGGAGGCTTCCATACTTGCAGAGCCGACACATAGCACTCTGGTACTGGGCTCACCCAAGGAATCGTCACGTCCTGCACATGGCTGCTTAGCCTCACTTCCGTATATTGGGCCTTCCGTTCACCATAGGCTGTTCTTCCGGAAACCAGAAGAATGCAGTGTGCAGATGACATCCACACAGTGAGCTTTCGACTCGGACCTTCCGCGCAATGCATTTGCTATCCGAGCAATATTCCATTTCGTGCCTCTAGGACACTTTTTCCACCTTTTTTGAAGCTCACACAGTGAGCTTTTGATTCAGACTTTCCACGTAATGGATTTGCTATCCAAGCAATATTCCATTTCATGCCTTTGGGAGGCTTTTGTAACCGACATACCTGTGGTATGAAGTGTGGCAGTCTGAATACTTCTTCATACACCTTTAAATGTCAACCTGTATGTAGTTAAAGTAAGCTGCGGTCAACTTGAGCTTGTTGATATCTCCATAGAGTTTGTCCTCAAATGAAGCAGGTGTGGGCCAACATATCTTTCTCTGTTCTGCATATATTGGGCAATCCTGCAGCAAATGTTTAGCTGTCATTTTTCCAGTTCTACAATTACATTCATCGGTATCTCCTATCTTTAGTTTATTGAACAAGTGGTATTTCAGCCTGTTATGTCCTGTGCGGAGTCTGAAGATTGCTACTTGTTCTCTTCGGTCGAGTTTGTAATATGCATCATCCTTCTGGTGGCCTGGATGCTCTGATTCCCATTTGGTTTTATAGGTGCTTTTTATCAACCTCTTTGCCTCATTGTAAGTTATGTCTATGTCAGGCTGTGGTAGTCGTCCGCCCTTTTTTGCCAGTCTGTCAGCCTCTTCATTTCCAGGTATACTGCAATGTGATGGGATCCACTGTATTACAACTTTTTTGGATTTCTGGCTTAGACCATGGAGTGCTGCTCTTAGGTCAGCTATTTCTGTGCTGTTATTGTTCTTCAGTATTGAGACAGCTGACTTTGCATCTGTGAAGATAGCTATTTGCTTCTCTTTATTTTCCTCCATCAAGAGCATTTCTGCTGAAGTTTTCAGAGCCTCTGCCTCCGCTTTGAAGTTACTTGAAAACTTTCCAGTTGCCACTGAATGTGTTTTTTTCACTCCATTTTTTAAATTTAGGAGAATTCCTCCTCCTCCATTCTCTATTGAATTTTTGGCTGATCCATCTGTATATGCATGGGTCCAATTGCTGCTTGGTCATGGGTTTGAAAACAGATTTTTTTAAATTGACTTGGGCTCCCAGGTCGACCAAACCTAACGTGGGTACCAGGAAATTCTTGGGAAGTAAAGGCAGCCAGCATGATATTGACCTCATGACCCCTCGAGTGCTGAATGGTCTATGAAAAATATGGGGCTAGCACCATGTGACCAATGCACCTCACAACATGTAAAAATAGTCCTTTACTTAATTTCAGTTTATGAGACATGACACTATTTATGAGTAAGAATTAGTGTACATCAAAATGAATTATGTTTATAGATCAAATCAGTTGATTTAGCATAGTCACATCTAAGGTCAGCTGATGGGTTTTCAGCAATCCAAGTCTCCTGTTGTTACAATGTAGTCAGACATCTTGTTTCCTTTCATCATGTTATGCCAGATCACGGAGTCCAAATCTGGGTATGAAGTTTTCTGAACATGCCACCCTTCAGTCTAGATTCATGGCATGCTCATTAACTTATTGGAAGATAACGTGGTGGTTTCCCCTTAACTTCCACATACACGTGTTTTGTGGCCTCAACCTTTGACAGCAATTAATCCATGTCAGGACAAGTGAGTGTCCTGCTCTGTTTAGGAAAAGAGTTGTTCACCTGATCCGGTCGGTACTGGGGTCCCTCAACTGTGTTTGCCAGTTTTCTACCACTAGGTGATGCAGTTGGGAGTTTCCTTTCATTGAGTTGAGACCATGATGGTATTTCTTACACTCTCCAGTACTTCAGAGGACCGACCTTTCAATCTTAATGCTCCCTTTTTTTTAAGTCTTTGACTGCTCGCTTGGAACTCAATCATAGTCTACATAACATACTATTAAAATCTATTTTTGATGGAAAGGTGTAAGACTAATAGTAGTGAGAGCGCACTGGAGTGACTTTGAGTGAGGGTTAACTTTCTCTGTTACCAGTATCCCTCTCACTTAGGCAATTCCTCTATGACTTCTGATGTACTTGAAAATTACATCCCAAAGTCAAGGATGAGAAGTTCACATTTAAATCCAACTGACCAGTGTATGAAATAAACACACCACATAGTGGTCAACAAAGACAGCTTAAGTGTGTCAAAACCTCCTTAGCCATGCCAACCTCCGCTCCCCTATGGTCTTCCTTCTGCTCAAATGCTTTACACCTTTCCATTGAAAACAGTTTTTAATAGTATGTTATGTCTTCAGTGTGTTACCAGGGCGAGGGAATGAACAGTAATACAGTAAGTAACCTACCACTCAAGTCAGAGGGACTAAAGACTGGTTACCTCATCCAATAGAAAACTTTGTAAATCTATGCTCCCCAGGAAGGTTAACCTGGTCAACAAATGCCCGCAGAAGTCGGATGTGTCGGCCTAACGGCGTAAGAACGCAGCTCTGCTGTAAACAGGCACAACGCAATCACGTCCGGAAAAAAAAAACTCATGATGAACGCAGAAGAAGAAATGTATGCTCCATTGGGAGCTGAATGGCAGAATAAGAAGAAAATATGTGTTATGTCTTTGCATGCAACCAAAATGTATATGTCCAATTTTGTAATTGTCTTTTCATGTCTGGTTGTTAATTTGTTTGTCCAAACTTTATAAATGATGCCAAACTTACTCGTTAAAAACCCAGAAAAGGCCCAATTGATCCAGCCACCAATGATGATCATTGGCAGGACGTTGGTGACATTTCCCTTCATCATATCAGTCATCATAGTAGGGTCTGGGAAGTCAAATAAAACATCTTCAGTTAATGAATCTAGGCAAGCTGGGATGTCAAGTTTCTGCAACAACATAACCAAATTAATTCAAGCACTCACATTTTACCGGCTACATGTATGTGGACTATAATCTAATTAGCTCCAGCACTTCTGAAAGACTACTTAAAATCTTTTAATAAACTTTTCACACTTATACAGAAGTACAAAAATAAAAAAACTAAACAATTCAAGAGCCTGACCCTTTTTTCTCAGGAGCCAGAATATTTGTGTGTGTGTGTGTGTGCAATATAATGCAAGACATAGCAAATGACTAAATATATTACATGTCCCAAAGCCTAGGATAAACATACATACATAAGCATAGCATACTCCGCAGATCAGTCGTGGAACAATCTTCCACAAGAAATAAAAAACATTACCAATCCCTACACGTATAATGGCAAACTATTTTAACACCATCTTAATGCAGAACAGCTTCCCCCTTAATAATAATAATAAAACCCTAGTATAGCAGCCAGTCTCCTTTTGGTAGTACAGTATGTCTCCCATATCTAATAGCAACTGCCACATCAATGATTAATATTAGTCAATCATGTAATAATGACTTTTTGCACATTTCCCAACATGTATAATGCATATATGGATATTGTTGTTGTTGTTGTTCTTGGTTAGTGATATATAGATAAAATAATGTATGAAAGAGAGAGATTAGAATGGCAGGATGTTAGATGGGCCTACGAGTCCAATTCTCAAGCTTTAGAAAATTAATCATTGTTTGCAAATATGAGCCAAGCAAACGAATGAAAATTCAGGCGCCATGATAGCTGGTACCCTGGGGTTGTTTATTTCTACCCCTGCACTTTTAAGGTGTTATCACTATTGGCACAGGCCCAAACATTTACCCTTTACCGGGCAGACACTTGTCCGTTTTTTAGCCCTTAACAGGCAAGATTTTTTCAGGTGCAGTAGAATTTTGGGTTACGTTAGTAAAACCATCACAAATAAGGTGTTAGTCAACCGATTTTAGTTAAATAAACAACACAATGAAGGGAAAAGCATGCAGAATATGTTACTCACGTGATTGTTGCCAGTAATCCATATATGAACACAAATATTTACGAAATACAGCATATTGTTTTGTGATTGTCAGTCATCTATACAGCAATTTATAAACACATTTTCAGAATCATAATCACTTTCTTTAAAGTCCGACTCACGACTGCTAACGCAAAGTAATGCTGATCACTGATATCTAGCTCCGATTAATAGTCAAATTCGTGCCCTTCAATGTCACTTAAATTGAACCCAGCAAAATCTCGGGCTATCACTTGAAGAATCGCCGAAATCCATTTTGAAAAATGAAGCTGAAAAAGCCCGAAAACTATTTTTAAAAACCTGTTCAAATTCATAATATGCGCTTGCAAAAAGCGGCCACGTTGTCAAGCTATCACCATATCGAAAGCAGCCATCAGAAGTATCAGAAAGCCGAGAGATCGCGTTTTTACAGTGTATAATAGTAACGGGCGGTTTGGGACGTTTCGCCTGTTAAGGGGTACGGACGGAAATGGACGTTTCACCCGGTAAAGAATTAAATGCTTAGTGAAAGAATGTATAACACAACTTGACATCATGAAATAATGAATGCAATTATTTTTTTATCATCATTACACAAATTTGCATTGCCTGTGCTCCTCCCAATTTAGAAAAATCAATTATCTGCATAAATGAGTCATGCATAATTGAAATAGCAAATACAAAGAAACCTAAGGTCTAGGCCAAACTTGCATGCTGCAGTTGCAGTGTCATAAGGTCAAGTTATGTGTTTCAATTTCTATACAATGCTTAAGAACTTTGGGAGTCTTCGTGGCGAATTGGTCAAGCCGTCTGACTCGGGCTCCGAAGGTTGTGGTTTCGATTCCTGGCTGCATCCTTCGGTTCACGAGTGCATTTTTTTTTATACTCTCGAGGATCGTCGCTGGAGCTACGGAGTTCATGCTTTGTGTGACGCTTTCCATGCTGTGGATAAAACCCGTTGCAATGAAGTTGACCCTGTCAACTTTTAAGCGACTTATACAGAACTTAAACAAACATGAATCGCAATCACACTCATAGTTCAACCCCCATCACCTGTCATTGGATTCTTTGCCTGAGATTCCCTCTTTTCTGTCTTAAAGAATCCCCGCTCCTCATTGTTGAAAAAGCTCTTCCTGGCCAGAAAAGACGGCTTTGGGATATACTTTCCATTTTCACGCAGAAGGCGACTGCGAATAAGGGCATGGCTATAAAGAAAACAAACAAAGTCTAGTGAAAGCATATACAACATAAATTACAATCCAGACGCTTCAATTTCAGTAGATTAAATATATTTAACTAGTGACTATATATATATATATATATATATATATATATATATATATTTTTTTTTTTTTATTCGCATATCCTTTACAGGACATCGCTGTCAACAGCAGCATCTTTCAGCTGTCTGTTGATTTCTTGGCAAGATTATGCTCAGTAGGGGGCTGCATGGTCTCGAGGTATGGTGTCCACCTTGAGGGGCTGGAGGTTCCGGGTTCAAACCCCGGTGGTAGCTGGGATTTTTTCACATGGACTTCTAGTAATAAAATTTCCCCTGGTCTCTGGGTAGTGAGATCGGCCAACCGTGTGTATTGTTGCGCTCGTAAAAAAATTCCTTGGTAGTTGGAAATAGAACAGGGTAGCCTAACGGCCCTGCCTGGGCAAAATTTCGAGTTAAAAATCTACCCAAAGTATTTCCGGATCCTTGCCAGTGCTACGGAGTTTGTGCACTGAGCTGAGTTTCTCCAGACTCAGGTTTGAGTTAGGAGAACGGAGCACTTATGGGTTGCACCCATGAGCCGTGATGTTGATCCATCGACTAAACTAAACATTTTTGTAATCTTATTTGCTGTAGCCATGTGATCATACTGAGCCTGTTTGAATGGACAATTATTGTATAACAGGTCATTTGCAGAAGGTTGCTCACATCACGGCTCTCTAGAAAGAATTCTGTTGGAAATTATCTCACTATCACCCTCACTTGAATCCCTGCTCCTACCCTGATTTCCCCAAACAGCTATTCCCACATCCGTACTTGCACCCTCTCTATACATACCTTGAGCAAGCATACGGCCTGACCTGATGCTGCATGAGATCACCCACCCTGACTTCACACTCATCTTGCTCCCTAACCCAACATATGATTCTGCATCCAACTCCATATTATCAATCCTAGGTACTTTTGCTTTCTTTCACCCCCAAACAAACTTTGCCAGCTATATTTAGAGTCACCAGCTATATTTAGCGCCGACGGTGATCTCCTCTGTGTTCGGGTAGAGTGCGTGTCAGTGCGTTTCAATTGCCCCACACCACAGTGTTGTTTCTTTGGGCTGTGGCAACCGTTTCTGTCTCCCTTCGATCCTCATTTGCATCGGTCCTGCAATCACTTTCCGGTTATGGTTAGGGTTAGTGGGTAGGGTTAGGATTAGGGTTAGGGGTAGGGTACACACACTAACCCTAACCCTACCCCCTAACCCTAACCGGAAAGTGAAAGAATAGCGCACCACCGCCGCCGCATAGAATTGCGCACCGAGCTACGGCGCAACACACGGAAACCCCCTGAATGTTCGGCGCAACACAGGGAACCCCTGGATGTGACGTCATACCCTGGGATTCCCTTTTGTTTGGGGTGAATGAAAGCAAATGTACCCAATCCTAACTTTAACTAACTGTGAACCTATCATGACATGTGCAGACACCAGAAGAGCAAAAGACACACATGAAGAAAAGATGCAAGACTTTTGCAAGATAGATAAAAAAAATTAAATGGGGAGGACATGGATGGAGCTACAGGATACAGTAAAATATAGGATAGGATGGGAGGGCGTGGCCCGAGTTGTTTGAGGGACTGTGCTATACTGGGGGATAAAAGGCAGAGAAGAAGCATCTCCTTCAGCAACCTTGACCAGACTTCGGGACCACAAGCAAGAGTTAAAAGGGTGCAAGGGATGAAGACCAGACAAGAGTACAACACAATGCAGGGGCCCAAAGAAGAATAGCTAACCAGCGCAGAACTAGTGTTAGCTATGCGCTAAGAGACACACTGAAGAAGTAATCCGAGTTCATGTGGACTGAACGGTTCGATGTGCAGTGAGGATAATCTGATGACTAACACCGGGCAGAAGTGGGGGGTTGTCAAAACTGGCCTGTCGAAAATAGGTTACTCTGGCTTCTTTTTTGATAAACACAAAAATATAATAATATTATACCTCACCTGTCAGAAACCTGCCTCAGTTCAGATTTCTTTTCAGATGACAACAATATTGTAACATAATGGCGTAAAATTCCTATTAAAAATGTGATAACAACAATGGGCAAAAACACCCAGACACGTATATTCGAGTCCAGCAACAGTTCGGCCATTGTTGTACTGCTAACTGCTAAGCTAAACTATAGTTATAGATACGTACAACGGACAAGGTTTCTTATTGTAGCCACGTATTTTCCAGAATATTCATTTCACACAATCAATCAATCAGGTGTCGTCTCCGCAATGAAGGTTGGCTGCAATGGATCTCCAACACTGGTCTCTTGCCTTACTGTAAATTCTGTCAGGCTGATGTTCGTCCATCTCTTGATGTTATCCTCCCACTTGTATCGTTGTCTACCTCTTGCTTGCTTGCCCTCAACCTTGCCTTCCAGTATGGTTTCTATAAGAGTATCATGTCTTTTAACGTGGCCAAAATATTTCACTTGTCTCCTTTTTATTTCTTTCATCAAATCTCTCTTCATTCCCAGTTTTTCTAGGACCTCAGCATTTGATTGTTTTTGTTTCCATGAAATACGACCTATACGCGCGTGTAAAGAACCCTTTACACACACACATCGTATTGGGTTAGTTAGTTAGTTAGTTAGTTAGTTAGTTAGTTAGTTAGTTAGTTAGTTAGTCGCAGTTCCAACTTCACAGCAACGGGTCGTCCCCGGTATGCTCCGTTCCTGTGCCAGTGAATATCACACAAAACGCTAACCACTGCCCAATGTGAAAAGTGGAAAAGACGGGAGTCTCGACAAACAACAGCCCGCACAGATACACTGTGCATAATGCCGCCACCAGAATGTCATCACACCAGTCCCCCACTAAACACCCTGTTCATCTCTGATGGAATCGGCAGTCATTTTCCTATCTGAATGTTTCCTAGATGTTCACCCACACAGTCCACGAAAATACAGTTCATTGCTGATGGCAGTGGCAGTCAACCAGACGCCCAGCAGCCACGCATTTCTGCATAAGGCAAAAACCGGTCAACTCTGGGACATAGCCACCTGCCATCACTCCGAACATGCAGTCACGTTCCAAAAAACCTCAGGCAGATTCAAAAGCATTTCACGCGAAACTCACAGCTCACAGTGTCGCGCCACGCACTCACTCAGTAGCAGGGCGACGGAACCATCAAGTCTCCTTAGTCGCCTCTTACGACATGCGTGGTAGGCTACAGTGTTGCTATTCTTTGCTTCCCTTATGGGCCTCGGCAACATACGGGAGATCGTATTGGGTATAATATGGTGCTAACCCCATATTTGAATAATGAAATCGGCACTCGATGTGTAATGTGGTCAATATCACATCGACCGCGTTTCCTTCCCAGAACATTAACGGATACTAATTTTTTTAGTCCGAGTCAACCTGGGAGGGGAACAGCGGTAGCGTAGTGGCTAGATATTCACCCACCGGCCCGGTGGTCATGCGTTCGAATCCACATTGAATGGATTTTTTTTTAAACTGACCGGGACTCCCTGGTCAATCCAGCACACAAACTGGTATCAGAACATTGTCTTGGGGAGTAAAATTTGGCCGGTGCTATACTGACAACATCACTCAACGCGTGCCCATTATTCTATTAAAAAAAATAATGGTCTAGTACCGTAGGGTTGAGTTGAGTCAAGAACCGACATCTCAGCCGTAAGCAGACAGAAAGGATGGAAATGATACAGAGCGAAGGTATGCGAATTATTCTTGGATGTACAAGAGATACAGCATGCAGGGCGATGCGCTATCTTCTTGATTCTCCAACAACTGAAGACAGGATACAAATTTGCAGAGTACGTGCCTACCTCAGAGTTAATGCTAACACACAACATCCACTGCAAAGTGAAATTAGGAAGCTGAAGGGCGGCAGGTTAAAAAGAGGAAGGTCGTGGATGGGTCAAGTCGAAGACATTCTTCAACAGGTGTATGCACTTGAGGACTTATAACCTGGCGAGGAGTGGGTACAAGTGCCAACAGATTTATGTACGTCCTTTTCTGTTTGCATCCAACTAGACAGAAAATGCAGACAAGAAAATCCGGCTGCTGTGGAGGCGGAAGTACAAGCGTTGATTTTCGAGAATTCGTTAGACGGTGATGCTGTCATTTACATAGATGGGTCGGTTGTCCGACATATGAGAAGCTCATGGGCCTTTATAGCTCAGGCCGGAGGGAGAATTGTGAAGGAGGACTCTGGTGCTTTTGTTGAGACCACAAGTAGCCTGATGATGGAAGTCATGGCAGTAAATAAAGCAATAACATGGCTCGAGACGCAGACATTCACTAAGGCATGTTTCCTTAGTTAGTGACTCAATGAGCATGCTCAAAAGGATAGAGATGGGGTGGATCCGAAGAGAGTGGTTGCTGTCTCTGGAGCGTTCTCGGCTGGCAAAGATTAATTTCATCTTCGTGCCAGGGCATGCGGGAGTACAAGGAAAGGAGCGGGCTGACAAGCTCGCATGTAAGGAAGGCTACTGAGGACGGCGGACGCGCCATGGACCAGGCTGACATTCTGAATGCTCTTCGAGAAGTAAGACTTTTGCGAGAACCAAGTGATGACTGTGAATCTACAACCATGGCCAGAATGCGAGAACAGCAAATCAAAAGGTGTGACCAAACAAGAACACTACGCAGGAAGCCAAAGAAGATTGATAAACCAACACAGAACTGGTGTCGTTAGTGTCAGAGTCTAATGTATTGCCAGCAGAGATGCAGGGACAGCGTTACGCCCGCCAGGCGAATAGTCCCTAGCGGGGATGCTGTAACATCGTTACGCCCGCCAGGCGAGTATTAGTTACCTGCCTGCGAGGTTGCCGGCTGACGAGACAGCCAGCGGTCAGGCAAGGACAAAGCAGGACGCACGCAGGCCTCGTGAAGCCACTTCAGGTGGGCAGGCGCGTTGCGAGAAATAGCCAGACAGCTCTGGGACTCGGACTCGACTGGACGTATGATGAGAGAAAGGCTTGTGTAGTTCTGTGGCCCGAAAGTCGAGTGCTTGTACATCTTGTGAGATAGACTGTAAGCTGTGGGTTGCCTGTAAGTGTATTGTTATAACTTATGTATTGTGATGATCGTCTCTAGATCGTGATCTGTAAATAAATCCATCGAAACTTCGTGTCGTTGAGTCTCAAGTCAAATCACGTTGTATTTGTACTGACTCACATGTGTTAGGTTAACGAGCCAGGTTTAAGACCCTGACATGTGTGGACGTGGTGGCATTCGTCCGGCTTTAAAATGAACGTGGTTTAAGTAATTAACATTTAAAACCTAGATTTGTGAACTTAGAATTTTTTGTCCAACTTTAGAGTACATTTAAATGTGATTGTGAAGGCTCATTTTGATATATATTATTACATTGTTTAAACATGGAGACTAAATGTGAACGTAAAGTACATACATATTGTTTGATCTTGTAAACGTGTAAAACATTTGTGATTGTGGAACTTGTCACCGTTTGACCTTGTCGACATTGTGAAGTTGCCGCCATTGTGACCTTGTCGCCATCTTGTAAACTTGATGTCTATGTCCTTACTGAATGTCATCTTGATGTAAGTGATGTGTCATCAATGTTATAGCGTGTTGAGATATAGTTAGATTGTCTTTGTAAAGTGAATTGTGGAAAGCAGAAAGTTTCGGAAAGAAAGTTACTTGTGGAAAAAAATAAAAAAATTGTTGACGGACAACATTACGACCTACAATTACACTCAACGCCATACAAACCTAATAAAAACTTAGTGACAAACATACACACCACATCAAACAGACGTTAATTTATTTCCTCCAAAAACAAAGCAGGTTTTCTGTGCCATCTGAAACCCTTGCCCGTAGAGGTCATTTGTGTTTTGAAGTAGCGACCCTACAGTGCCTAGTCCGAATTTCAACCGTTCTTCACCGCATCCAGGACACTTGAGTATATTTTTCTTTCTATATACTTTCGGATGCAAATTTAGGCACATATTGTAAATAGAACACAATTGTAAATTGTTCACTTTACTAACAACTTGTAACAAATTGTGTGTCTGATATTTCATTTGCATTTTCCATCATGTCGTCATTAAATGATTTCATCGATATGGGGTTGAAGTTAAAGTTAACAGGTGACGAATTAACAAAGTGGAGTGAAACTAAATACTCTGAACACCTGCGTGAGAAAGCCAATGAACGCGATGAAAGAGCAGCTGAAAGAGCATTAAAGCAGGCAGAGACTGACGCAGCCTTAAAGCAAGCAGAGATAGCAGCTCAAAGTAAGCGAGAAGAACTGGAAGTACAGCTAAAGATTAAACAACTTGATACTGAGACTGCCATAAACAAAGAGTCTAAGAAATCAGAGAGACTGGAGAAAGAAAACCAGTACAAGAAATATCAAGGTATCGTAAGAAATTATACCTCGGGTGACTGCATTGCAGCCTTCACTAAATATTTTGAGACGTTAATGGACCATTACCAGGTCCCATTGTCTGAATGGAATATAATTTATATGAGAAGTTTATCAGGGGAGCCTCTGAAAGTCATAGAGACTATCCCCAAAGACCTCAGAAAAGATTACCATTATCTAAAATCAAAGATTATGGCACATTTTATGTTAGATGAGGCAGGTTACAGAGAACAATTCAGCAAGTTGAGCCCCAAATCGACTCAAACGTTCTCTGACTACCTCTGCTTAGTCCGAGATATATTTACCAAATGGACTTCAGCAGCTAAAATTGATAAGAACTATCAAAAGTTAGAAGATCTTATCAATAGAGATAAAGTCATTTCATCCATTCCATCAGCATTTTCGAAATTTTTGCAAGAGAATGAATGTATGAGTGTAGAGCAGATTGAGAGGCGTGGTTCGGCTTATTACACAGCCAACAAATATTGTTTTGCCAGTGAAGCTACTGAAACCAATTTTGTAGCATCGGCTAACTATGACAAACAGTATAGTAGGCAAAAACCTTATAAGCCTACATCTGAGAAGTACAACCATTGTAAATATTGTAAAATTTCACATCATCAAGGTGAGATGTGCGACAAGAACCCCGCATATCTTACATATTTACAGAACATCGTAAACAGACAAGATAAGGAGCGTAAATCCTTTAGAAATTTGCGTAAATGTTTTCTCTGTAAGGCGTATGGACATTATCGCCATGATTGTAAAGGTAGGCAAATGACCAAGAAAGCCAATGCCGCCTTATTTGATAGTTCATCATCAGATGAAGAACAATCAGAGAAACACCCTGTGAACTCAGCACAGGCTTTTGATATGTTTAACGCAAATAAATGTACTGTTTGTAATACCTTTTATGAAGATGGTATTTTAACATGCGGCCACTCCATCCCTATTGCCAATGAAGAAGCTAATTTGGTAGTAGATTCCAAAGGCAGAATAAACATCCATCAAGGATATGTGAATGGATAGCCTGCTACAGTCCTTCGGGACACGGGAAGTTCACTGATTGGACTGAAGAGAACGTTCATAATGCCTACAGACTATACAGGCAGGCACGTAACATGCAGAACATTCTCTGGCAATATTGAAAAGTACCCACTAGCATGGGCATATATTCAAACACCTTTCCTCACTGGGAAAGTAAAATGCGCAGCATTAACAAACCCGGTGTGTGATATTATAATTGGAAATTTACCAGAGGTGAATGATATGCCTCATGACATAACATCTCTTTGCATTAATGAGATCACAACATCACCATCAAATGTCATCATTGATAATGTTGTACCACCTAATGAATGTATGGTAGCTAATGTAGTACTAGGATCTCATGACATCATTGATAACACTGTTTCATCACCATCTGATATCATTGAATGTGTGAACGCAGTAACCAGATCTACTGCTAGAATGCAAGATGAAATTAATCAAACTGAGGCTATAGAAATGCTTAGCCCAGTATTACTACCTCCTAAAACCATGAAGGAGACTTTTGTAACAGCCCAAAAGGCTGATCCTTCATTGTCAAAATATTTTAATCTGATCGGCCAAAAGCCAAAGTTAACCAAAAATGCAAGATGGCATTTTGCTTTGAAAAATTGTATCCTCACCAGATATTATACCAGAGGTGACACCACAACAGAGCAAACTGTTTTGCCAATTGAGTATCGTAAGCAAGCCTTACATCTTGCCCATGATATACCCCTTGCAGGGCATATGGCATACGCTAAGACCAGATCAAGATTATTATTACAGTTTTATTGGCCCAAATTCTGCAATGATATTAAGCAATATTGCAGGAGTTGTGACATCTGCCAAAAACTTGTAAAGAAAGGTAAAAACCCACAGGCAAAGTTACAAATTACTGACTTAGCCAGTCGACCTTTTGAGAAAATATCTGTCGACATAGTAGGCCCTCTTAATCAGATTACAACAAGAGGGAATAGATATATATTAACTATTATTGATCAATGTAGCCGCTGGCCTGAAGCGATTCCGCTAAAGAACCTAACTGCCAATGACATAATGGAAGTTTTCTTCCATATATTTTCACGGATAGGATTTCCAGACACTATCCAATCAGATAGGGGAAGTCAGTTCATCGCCGCATCTACTCAAGCTTTCACCAAAATGTTAGGAGTGAAGCAATGTTTCAATTCCCCGTACCATCCTCACTCGAGTGGAATTATAGAAAAATTTAACGGTGATTTAAAGCATATGCTTGCTAAAGTCACGCAAGAGCACCCCAATAACTGGGACGTATATTTACCTGCTATTCTCTTTGCTTATCGCGAGGTGCCACATGCTAGTACAGGTTTCTCTCCTTTTGAACTTATCTATGGTGCCAAACCACGTGGCCCATTAAGCATCTATCACCAAATGTTAACTGAATCCACTCCTTTACTCAAACCCATATCATCATACGTATACGTTACATCATTGCGTGAAAGAATCATCAAATCTTGTATAATTGCAAAGGATGCACTAAAATTATCTGGTGCTACATATAGACAATATGCTGACAAAGGTAGCAGGACAATAACGTTGACACCTGGACAGGACGTTCTTCTCCTCCTACCTAGTGACAGACATCTATTGACTGATTCTTGGCAAGGACCATTTAAAGTGACGAGACAGATTTCACCTGTAGACTATGAGATCCAAATAAAAGACAAACACAAAATATTCCACATCAATATGCTAAGACCATATTACAACAGAGACAACGAACAAGACGACACAACAGCATGTACAGTGATAATAGACCATGAAGATGACGAGGCTAGTGACGAAATTCCAACACTGCATTAGACACGACAAACTGCTTGAAGGAAATTAAAATCAATCCAAAGTTAACTCAAGCAGAAACAGACAGTTGCAAACAGCTCATACAACAGTACAACACCATCTTCTCCAACAACCCAGGACAAACAGAATTAGTACAACATCACATCACACTCACGTCAAATACACCCATAAAATGCAGACCATACACCATTCCATTGCATTACAAAGAACACTTACATCAAGAGATCATTAGCTTAGAGAAAAACAACATCATTAGACGATCACAATCAAATTTCTCATCTCCAATGGTCATAGTACGCAAAAAGGACAACACAATAAGACTCTGTGTCGACTATAGGAAATTAAATAAGATAACTCTTTTAGATCTAGAGCCAATGGCCAACTCTGAAGATCTTCTGACAGAACTGACAGAGGCTAGGTTCTTTACGAAGGTAGACATGACAAAAGGGTACTGGCAAATAGCAGTAGACGAACAGAGCAGACATCTGACAGCTTTTGCCACACCTTGGGGACTGTACGAATGGTGCAAACTTCCATTTGGGCTTGTCAATGCCCCAGCAACATTCGTACGTATGACACGACTTCTACTAGTAGACATACCTAATATTATTTGTTACATAGACGACATTTGTGTTCACACAAAGACGATGACAGACCACATAAAGACATTAGAACAGACATTTGAACGCATTAGACAGCACGGACTGACGGTGAAGCCTGCAAAAGTGGACATAGCCTATTGAGAAATATCCTTCTTGGGGTACAAAATATCTAATGGCTTTGTCACGACAGACGATAACATTGTGTCCAAGATACTAAAACTCTCACTTCCGACTACGAAAAAGCAAGTCAGAAGTTTGTTGGGACTTATAAATTATTATAGGCAGTTCATACCAGATTTTGCGGAACTGACCGAGGTATTTACTAACCTACTAACAAAAGATCAACCCGAGAAAATTGTAAGCAATGAATGCCTAAAATTTGCATTCCAGAAAGTATTATCGTATTTTTCTAATAATAGCTTATACAATCCCATTCTAAAATTGCCCAATTTACAAATCGATTTCAGATTACGCACAGACGCGGGCTCCGTGGCGATTGGAGCAGTCTTGTTACAAGAGCACAATAACATCCTACATCCTGTGTACTTCGTCTCCCGAAAATTAAAACCGAGAGAACGTGCTTGGTCAACACCTCAGTTGGAAGCCCTAGCTCTAGTGGTGGGTATAACTAAATTGTCCTCCTAGGACGTCATTTTATTGTGGAGTCTGACAGTAGTCCCTTGAGATTTATCAATTCAGGTGTACCTTCCAACCAAATGATAGCTCGCTGGTCCCTTAAGATTCAAGATTACAGCTTTGAAGTTCGACACATCGCGGGCAGAACCAACACGATTGCCGATCTTTTGTCCCGTTGTCCGACCGACCCAGTAAGCACCAATGTCTGAGTGCAGTGTGTAAAATACACTCAGACCAACACAGCCATGCATCAGTGAATTTTTTTTCACGAAAGCTGTGTATGTCTATATGATGTGATAGGGTGTATTCCCAATATATATAGTTTTCTTATTTTATTATTAATGTAATTGATTGTCGTGAATAATTGTGTAGTGTGTGATAGAAAGAGAACTTTATTAATTGTATATATTATGAAACAAGAACAGTACCACATTCGCTCTTAACTTACCGCAAGCGAACTGTCAAACTTATCCGTGGTATCTACATTTGGAACTTATCCAGTGATATTTTAACTCCGTGTGTGAAAGTGTGACCTGAACATTGACATCTACACCACTTCAGTCAATCGAAATCCAGAAGTTTTCCCAGTGAAACAACCAACACATGAACGATCAGAACATTGCACATTCCGTTTTACTACATCAGACCGGAACAAGTGTGTTCTACAAATTTCAACATCAGCTGTTCGTGTGTACTTCCGGATGATTTAGAAATTTAGTTTAAAATTAGCAGACGACAAACAAAAGCTTAAAAAGTTATAACACTTCTAAACTAGTTACGATTCAATAATTTCGAATACACGAATTGTGTATTAATATTTTTCATTAAATGTAATCTTAGAATCATGTCTTGATTAATTTATTCATACTACCGACATTTTTTCGCTAGTATGGAAAAACATCAAGCTATGACGCTGAGAAATAGGAAAATTATTGTAAGATATTATATTTCTTAAATTTTGAAGTTATGTCCCTTTCATTTAATTGTTATTACATTATTACACCAAGGGCGTTAATTGAAATGTATACGATGATGTATTGTATATAAATAGCCATGTTGTTGCCAGATTGTTAACACGCCAAGAAGCCATCTACTGGGAATGGTAGAGTGTTACCGACATTGCAGACCGACACAAGAACTCCTGGCCAAATGAGGTCAGAGTATGAGCGTTGAATACGACTTATATAAAGCCGTATTACGGTCTTGCCAGATGTTTTTTGTCTCAAAAAGCATATTATTACTTTTTTTTGAAAGGCTGCGAGGTAGTTGCTTGGGAAGCTGTTACTACCGATCTGACTGGGTCAATAATGCAATTAAAGTAATCAGCAATCGAGAAGGTGAAGCTTGACGAGTGTTAAAGGTTGAACACCACATGTCTTTAGATACAATGTCCATTTCTTATGTGTTTCTATGCCAAGATGTGTGTGTTTATGTATTTCTACACCAAAGTAAATGTATATAACAGAAAGGTTGACTCTGACAGGTTAAAAATATTAACCCAGTATTGTATATAGAGTGTACATGAAAGATGACATCTTTCATGAAGAAGGCCCGGGGGAGCATGTCAGAGTCTAATGTATTGCCAGCAGAGATGCAGGGACAGCGTTACGCCCGCCAGGCGAATAGTCCCTAGCGGGGATGCTGTAACATCGTTACGCCCGCCAGGCGAGTATTAGTTACCTGCCTGCGAGGTTGCCGGCTGACGAGACAGCCAGCGGTCAGGCAAGGACAAAGCAGGACGCACGCAGGCCTCGTGAAGCCACTTCAAGTGGGCAGGCGCGTTGCGAGAAATAGCCAGACAGCTCTGGGACTCGGACTCGACTGGACGTATGATGAGAGAAAGGCTTGTGTAGTTCTGTGGCCCGAAAGTCGAGTGCTTGTACATCTTGTGAGATAGACTGTAAGCTGTGGGTTGCCTGTAAGTGTATTGTTATAACTTATGTATTGTGATGATCATCTCTAGATCGTGATCTGTAAATAAATCCATCGAAACTTCGTGTCGTTGAGTCTCAAGTCAAATCACGTTGTATTTGTACTGTCTCACATGTGTTAGGTTAACGAGCCAGGTTTAAGACCCTGACAGTTAGCCGCTACACGTGCGAGATTTGCTGAGGAGGGGATCCGAGCACTTATGGACTGAATGGTTCGATGTGCAATGAGGATGATCTGTCGACTAACTAATTAACTAACTGACATCACAGCACTAGGAACATGTTCTCCGCTCTTATTTTCAACAGCTAGTGAAGAGACCCAATACTAATGCTACCAGTTGTAGTCTGATTATGTGTCCGTCTGGGCTTTCCTCTCTAGGCTATGATGATTTATGTGTTCATCAATGCTATAAATTATATCACAAAGGGCCCTGGCTACATCTGACGTATCATGCACCAATACACCACCCAACTGTGCAGACTCAGCCAATCTATCCGCCTGTTCGTTTCCCACAATGCCAGAATGTCCTAGGGGAAAAGAGCCAACACATGCTCTTTGATTTCTTAATTGAAGCTTGGTATTCTGGATGAAGCATTCCTGTATTAACATTTCTCGGCATGTTTTGCGAGTCCGTTACAATCATGACATGTGTGGGCTATGTCCTAAACCAACTAAACCCGCTGTGACCCCCTCCACATCTACTCTTAGACTAGATATCGTGGTACCATATGCCATGATCTCCTGTGATAACTAATGTCCGTTAATCTTCGCTGTTAACACTCAAACACTTCTTTTGCCTTTTAGCACAAACCATCTGTTTGGATGATTACGATATGTAAGAGTGAATTGCGAATCAATTGTTATAATATTTTCAAGCATGCACATTTCTCTGATTGATTGTATTATCTGAGTTATCCATGATGTTCCTCTTATAAGCCTGTGACACTTTCACTTAACTGTGTCCAGGGCTCATAAAAGGAGACGGGCGGGGGTGTTCCTGGTCTGCAGCCACCCTTAGATATGATTTAGCTTGCAGCACCTTTAGCCTGTCCGCAAGTATTGGAAAAACTAGGATGTGTTACACACACACACTACCGGCGTTCCCCTTGTACATCCAAAGATCACCTGCATAACTTCATTTTCAAATGGATAAAAATGTGCGTTTTTAAACATCCGGTGTGCCGATGCCAAAGCAAAGGGTTCAACCCCAAGACCGGACAGTTGGACTAAAATGTTGACTTATCGTCCTTGACTTGGGGACGTAAATTGCAAATACCTCTGAAGTCGGAGTGGGTTCGCCTGATGGCGAGGGACATTGTTAATAGGGGAAGCTAATCCACACGCAAAATTCAGTCTAGCACTACTAGAAGTAGTGTGTGGACTACGCCATGTTTTGTCAAAACCTACTGTTTGTTTTGCACTGAATGAATCATTTAATCTTTCTTTGCAATCAAGAATATCCTGTGTTATAATCTACTGTACTAGTATTTTTATTCTCCGCCTGTTTGGTCTTCAATGTATCTTATTTCAATATTTGATAGCGAGCAAGACCAGTTATCAGTTGGGGTATCTTCATTGCACTCCGGACATGTCCATAGGTGCTCAGATCCTCCCCCCAGCATATGCATCAGTGTCCGGTGGCTAATAGTGCCAGTTCTGTATTGGTTGACGAGGCGCTTTGTTTTCCCGATGTACCTCTCGCGTCTGGCCGTGCCGATTCTTACTCCCAAGTCTTTCATCCTGGACAGCGATGTGGATTCACTGACGTCAAAGTCCTCTGTTCTCGCCATATCTTTGAGGACGTTGTAATAACATCGGTACGATCCATGGGCTGGCCATCTACAGGGAGTGCAGAGCCAGCCAGTTTATCAGCTCGTTCATTTCCCTCGACTCCCGCATGTCCCGGGACGAAGATGAAGGTGACTTTTCGGACAACAGACTTCCGCAGCGACTCAGTCCACTGTCTACGTACAGATCCAGCTTCGACGAACAAGACCATAACGCAAGAACTGTTAACTTCATTAACTCTTGTTATTTGAAATTCAGTAACCACGCCCTTGACTCCGCGTCCCCGTCTGTAATATATTCCATGTCAGAAAGCTCGTGACCGGGATTACCGATCTAAAAATAGCATACACATGCAATAGAAGGGATCTCCCAACATAGTGTCCCAGATCTCCCCGAGCCTAGAGGTCAACACGCATGCGTACACGACACCCAGCCATGTTGTCAACACAGTAATGGCACCTCTTGTAAATACCACTTTTCCACCGTGTCCCGTGGATGGTGGTGTCTCTGGTCCCCTGTACCTGTAGAAATCTGGTGATATCTTCCATGCTTCTAAGTCACAAATGGCATCGTTAAGTTCAGGATCGTCCAGAGATAGCAAGTCGGGATTTTGGAAGAAGAGCACAAGTGTACCCGGAAGGTCTGTAGGCTGAAAAAGAAAAATTGATATTGAAATGTAAACGAGAAAGCTGTTTTTTTTAGTGTTTTTGTTTATCTTTTGAAATTGTAAATTACATTGTACTTATGAGAATAACATAGTTGAGTAATCTGCTTTTAATATTTTTTATAATAAATAATGCTTTTTATTAAGGTGCTTTAAACGCCAATTAAGCGGTCATGGTTTTGTTGAAATGTAGAGGTTGGCACCTCAATCAATATTATTTTATTTTAAGTTTCAGTTTCAAACATCGTGCCTAGCATTTTCGATCAGATTTTGATTTTCAAATTGGTTATTTACTAATGAGACCACTACAGATATATTGGCCTTGAAAAACCAAATCTAATGGTACCTCAGTTATGCCTGCATGTCAATTCTACGTGGAGATATTCACATATGAGTATCAGTTACACTCAGGAAATAAATGACTGTAGACCCCGAGGTAGACCAAGAAGACGGTGGAGAGATAATATACATACAGACCTACAAGCACTTGGAATCAACGACTGGCAAGAGAAGGTCAACCAGAGAGACGAATGGAGACGGATTGTATCTGCAGCAAAGAACCTCAATGGCTCGGAACGCTGAAGAAGAAGAAGTTTACATATCTGTCTATGACCAGCTTGAGACAATCAAGCATGGCCCAGAAGTGGAGGTAAAATGGACACTTTTTTTCTGAAATTAGGGAAATCATATCAAATTTTTATGGATTTACTGACTGTAAGCGAGTTTTGTTTCCCTATTCCATTCTTTCTATATGCCCCAGCCACTGCAGTCTATTAGTAGGCTTTCTGATCATGATTTTCAAATTGATCATTTACTATTGGGAGAACCACAGATAGATAGGCCTTGAAAAACCAAATCTAACGATACCTCAATGAGTTGTGTGTCTCAATTCTAAGCTGAGTTATGTAAATTTGAGTGTCGTGACCTTTGGACTAAAATTTTCACAAAAGAGTGCTCACTGAAGGATTTTTTTGCGTCCTGGTCAAAATCTTGCCCAGATTATCAAAATTTTGGTGTTTTTTTAGACTATCTGTTTTGTTTATAAACGAACATCTTAGCAACCATACATCACTGCGATCGGGGTTGCAAGGCCCAACTGGTCATGTTATTTATTTTTTGATATGATGTCTGGTGACCTAATTAGGAAGTAAAAATGGCCGCTAATTATTTTGCTAATTAATTACTATTTCACAAATTAGCGTACGTTTTCTTAATTTTAGCTTTAAAAATTACAAGATGAATTTGGTAATATGCAGAATAATGCTACAGACCTTATGGTCTCTTTGCTGTGTCAGTATGATGTGTGGTGACCTAATTAGCAATTAAAAATGGCCGCTAATTAATTACTATTTCACAAATTAGCCTACGTTTTCTAAATTTTAGCTTTAAAAATTACAAGATGAATTTGGTATTGTGCGGAATAATGCTACAGACCTTATGGTCTCTTTGCTGTGTCAGTATGATGTGTGGTGACCTAATTAGCAATTAAAAATGGCCGCTAATTAATTACTATTTCACAAATTAGCCAACGTTTTCTAAATTTTAGCTTTAAAAATTACAAGATGAATTTGGTATTGTGCGGAATAATGCTACAGACCTTATGGTCTCTTTGCTGTGTCAGTATGATGTGTGGTGACCTAATTAGCAATTAAAAATGGCCGCTAATTAATTACTATTTCACAAATTAGCCAACGTTTTCTAAATTTTAGCTTTAAAAATTACAAGATGAATTTGGTATTGTGCGGAATAATGCTACAGACCTTATGGTCTCTTTGCTGTGTCAGTATGATGTGTGGTGACCTAATTAGCAATTAAAAATGGCCGCTAATTAATTACTATTTCACAAATTAGCCTACGTTTTCTAAATTTTAGCTTTAAAAATTACAAGATGAATTTGGTATTGTGCGGAATAATGCTACAGACCTTAAGGTCTCTTTGCTGTGTCAGTATGATGTGTGGTGACCTAATTAGCAATTAAAAATGGCCGCTAATTAATTACTATTTCACAAATTAGCCTACGTTTTCTAAATTTTAGCTTTAAAAATTACAAGATGAATTTGGTATTGTGCGGAATAATGCTACAGACCTTATGGTCTCTTTGCTGTGTCAGTATGATGTGTGGTGACCTAATTAGCAATTAAAAATGGCCGCTAATTAATTACTATTTCACAAATTAGCCTACGTTTTCTAAATTTTAGCTTTAAAAATTACAAGATGAATTTGGTATTGTGCGGAATAATGCTACAGACCTTATGGTCTCTTTGCTGTGTCAGTATGATGTGTGGTGACCTAATTAGCAATTAAAAATGGCCGCTAATTAATTACTATTTCACAAATTAGCCTACGTTTTCTAAATTTTAGCTTTAAAAATTACAAGATGAATTTGGTATTGTGCGGAATAATGCTACAGACCTTATGGTCTCTTTGCTGTGTCAGTATGATGTGTGGTGACCTAATTAGCAATTAAAAATGGCCGCTAATTAATTACTATTTCACAAATTAGCCTACGTTTTCTAAATTTTAGCTTTAAAAATTACAAGATGAATTTGGTATTGTGCGGAATAATGCTACAGACCTTATGGTCTCTTTGCTGTGTCAGTATGATGTGTGGTGACCTAATTAGCAATTAAAAATGGCCGCTAATTAATTACTATTTCACAAATTAGCCTACGTTTTCTAAATTTTAGCTTTAAAAATTACAAGATGAATTTGGTATTGTGCGGAATAATGCTACAGACCTTATGGTCTCTTTGCTGTGTCAGTATGATGTGTGGTGACCTAATTAGCAATTAAAAATGGCCACCGATAATTACTGCAGTGATGAATAGTTGTTATGAGGTTCGTTTAAAATAAAATTACTAAATTTGCATAAGTGTCAACAGACGAAAATGTACTAAACTAAAAGAGTTTTCTTTTCAGTTAGTAATCTTTATTAATACTATATAACATATATAATACATATGCATAATGTGGTAGAGTTTCTGGAATCAACAGGTGACATCAGTTGAATGAAAATGACAATCCTGAAAAGAACCTGAAAAGAAAGTGAAAAAAAAAAAGATTAATAAAATGCTGTAAAATAACATGAAGAATTTATTATACATTATCATTATTTGTGCATTTCAGATTTCTGTACGTCTTTTTCAGTTTGCACCCAACTATACAGGAAGTGCACACAAGTAACCTAACTATGAATGTCCTGGCAGACAGTAAAGCAATAACGTAGTTCGAGACAGAGACAAGTAATAACTGAATCTACAACCATGGGCAGGATGCGTGAACAGCAAATTAAAAGACATTTGGCAAATAAGAACACTATGCAGAAAGCCAAAGAAGAATAATAAACCGAGCATTTATGGACTGAATTGTTCAATGTGCAATAGAAAATTAAAGGTATATTTATTTTTAAAATGTTTTACATTATAATAAATTGATCTTAAAATTATAAAGATAGATAACATGAAGAAGTTATAAATTATTAATTATTAAATTTAAATCTGACGAGAAAAGAAGCAATTAAAGATACTGTATATTTATTTTTAAAAAGTTGTACATTATAACAAATAGATTTTAAAACTATAAAGATAAATCTCAACTCACCGAAAAAAAATGTCCTTAATTAGGGAAATACTACCTCTTTTGGTGACTGATCCGAGACAAAAAGTTTCAACCTGGAAAAATAAAGCAAAAGATGAATTATACATAGAGATGAATTGTATACATTATATAACAGGAATTACAAATAAAATAAGTACTTACAAATTGTTTCTTACCTCTGAAACAAGTGACAGTTTAGCAGCGCTTACAATCTAAAAAAATTACCAATCTAAATGCTAAATAAAAACTACTGACTTATCACGTCAAATAATAATATATCAAAGAAAACAAGATGCCCAATAATAAAGCTAGAGAAACGATAAATAACCATTGGCGAAATCTACTAAGAAATGCTTCAAAGTAATTCGCCAGGTGACGGCAACTGTTGGGTCGTCATCCTCCTTCCAGTGAAACAGGTCAATTCCTTTGTTTAACTTATCTTTCCTTACACGGGTGTCCACGTCCATCACCATCTCATGGTACACAACATCCTTGCCATCCTCCTGCCACTCATGACGTAACAACAGATTAGACAAAGCATGGTCATCAACAATAAATTTTTTCAGTTTCTTTCTGGACTTTAAATCTAAATTGCTAAACATGTCTAAATCAAGTAATGATGGATTTAATCCCACCCTATCAACTACAGACTTCAGCTTTTTTTCGCAATCTGCTCTGATTTGTTCATCAAATCTTTGAAATATAGTCTTTTCAACAGCTTTCTGTCTCTCTTTATTTTTCTTCGTAACGTTAGGTCCTTGCCGAATTGCAAAATCAACTAGTTTCTCTTGCTCATCTGCTGGATGTAACCTCAGCCACTGCAGAGTTTTATTTTGCCTAGCCTTCACCTTAGCATCGATGAAGCCAATTTTGGCGTGCGGAGCTCTCCGTATTAAAGCATCCGTCATACCTAGAGTCCGCTCTGCATGCATGTTATGCATCGGAGCTGAAGCTGTAGTCGCTGTAATCTCAAATGATTCATTACTAGACTGCCCATCACTACCGTCACCTAATTGCCTAGTAAGTGTTTCTATAAAAGCAGCTGCTAATCTTTTCACTGTTTCCAGGAACTCATCCATATTGTCATTGGCCGTCTCCAGGTGTTCAAATTCTCCAGGTGTTTCGTTCAGCATTGTATTACCAAATACATCAGATGTCGTGGTGATCAAGTCCTCCGGTGTCGCAAGCATTCCTCTCAGCCTCCGAATGCATGGTTGGAATTCTGCAGCCTGGATGAAAGGAATGATACAAATAAATATGACATTCTGCAGCCTGGATGAAAGGAATGATACAAATAAATATGACATTCTGCAATCTGGATGAAAGGAATGATACAAATAAATATGACATTCTGCAGCCTGGATGAAAGGAATGATACAAATAAATATGACATTCTGCAATCTGGATGAAAGGAATGATACAAATAAATATGACATTCTGCAGCCTGGATGAAAGGAATGATACAAATAAATATGACATTCTGCAGCCTGGATGAAAGGAATGATACAAATAAATATGACATTCTGCAGCCTGGATGAAAGGAATGATACAAATAAATATGACATTCTGCAATCTGGATGAAAGGAATGATACAAATAAATATGACATTCTGCAGCCTGGATGAAAGGAATGATACAAATAAATATGACATTCTGCAGCCTGGATGAAAGGAATGATACAAATAAATATGACATTCTGCAGCCTGGATGAAAGGAATGATACAAATAAATATGACATTCTGCAATCTGGATGAAAGGAATGATACAAATAAATATGACATTCTGCAGCCTGGATGAAAGGAATGATACAAATAAATATGACATTCTGCAGCCTGGATGAAAGGAATGATACAAATAAATATGACATTCTGCAGCCTGGATGAAAGGAATGATACAAATAAATATGACATTCCATAATCCATACTCACTCCAAGCTGATATCCTCGTCCTCCGTCTGGTTCATAAAAGAACTGCATCCAAGGCCCGGTTAAATATTTGGAAAACAATCCAAGCACTTGCACTTGAATCTGGATGCTGCGGTCACTCAAGCCATTCATGATTTTATTACACAAGTCTCTGGTCTGCCTGGATCTCACAAACTTCATAATAATGTCGCGGAGACTGTGCACGGTGGCCGCCATGTGGAACATGACATTGAGGCGATTGCCCACATACCGCAGAATGATGCTAGGCTGGACGTTGTGCATCTTCAAAAAGTTCCAAAATGCAGCTGGATCACCTGAACCTTCTTTATACCTGCCAAACAAACATTGTACACATTTAAACACTAGTAACTCAAGTTTTTTTTTAAATAATCTAATATGAGATTTACATTTATGTTGATAGAAGCTCTGTAAGAATTACCTCAGTAATTTTTAAAAAGTACATTGTGTCAGGTAAGTAAATCAAGTTTTTTAGAATTCTAAATATGAGATTTACATTTATGTTGATAGAGAAGCTCTGTAAGAATTACCTCAGTAATTTTAAAAAATACATTATTTATTAAATACTTGAAGTTTGTAAGGTAAGTAAATCAAGTTTTACAAAAATCTAATATTTAAAAAAATATAATATGAGATTTACATTTATGTTGATAAAGAAGCTCTGTAAGAATTACCTCAGTCTAGATATTTGATAGATCAGTTCGACAGCACGGCATCCTAAGGGTGGTAGACCATCTGAAGAGGACCTTCCTTTCTCCACATCCATCTGATGAAGAACTTTTTTTGCAGCATTGGCCAGTCCATCCATGGGGTGTAAGCTGCATTTTAACTCAACAATTTTCCCCATCCCCATCGTCCTCTCTAGTTTTGTGTGTACACAGTGATTGGCCGCTGCCCTGTCAGACATGGTGCAGCAAATTTTTTTAAAAATTCTGTCTCTGACCTCTGCATCATCCAGGTTAAAAGCACAGCTGTATGTTTTACAAACATCTGCAAGAGCCTGGTTAATATGTTCATGTATCTGCTCTGTTGCTCCACATGCAATATAACTAACATTCATAGTTAACGAACGTACTGTACCATCTTGGTTGGCCACTGAGACGTGCACTTCATTAATGTGCATCCCGCCCTTGGTTGTGGCATCCCAGGCTAATGTAGCACTGACGCACTGATCCAGTGCTTGACCAACCTGCACCTCTGCCAGCACGCCCAGTTCAACAGCCATCTGTGCTACCGTGCTAACACAAGGAAGATCTGAAAAAGTACTCTCAAAAAGAGTTAGTCCTATGCTACGAAACAAGTCGCATACATTTCCAACGCTAACATTATGTAGTAAAAAGTCGTAAACGCACTGACGGAAAATAAAATCATACTTTTCTTTTTTCTTTGTCTGGATTATTTTCCTACCATTGTTGTTTTCTGTGTCTTCAACCTTTTCTTCCAATATGGAAACCTGATTTTCATAATAAGAATGGATTTTTCCAATATCTTTTTGGTATTTGCTTACCACCTTTTCATGCAACTTTTCCATCTGCTCTCTTTCCATGATACCAGTCTTATTTAAGTCTTTATACTCCATCTTCTGTAGTTTACCTGTTTCTACAACCTTGACAATCTGGTTCTCCAGACGTCTGTTGTCCACCAGCAATGTCTTGTTTTTCTCCAGACTGTTATTCAGGAGTATTTCTTGTTCATCTACTCGCTGTCTCAAAAGGGCCAGCTGCACCAGTTTTCTCATTGCATCATAATTTTGTTCCTTCAAAGCTAGAAATTTTGATTTCCAAGCCTCTGCTGACTGCGTCTTCCTTTTGATTTTCTCATTGAGTCTTTTCAATGAAAACTGCGGTTGCTGTTTTCTACGTGGAATTTTTTCAAGTTCCCTTACCTGTTTCTTTAAACGTCTGATCTTACCGTTCATAGTCATGATTGCCCTTTTCTTGTATACACAGTTTGGGCAATCTCTTTTCAGTTTCCTAGGTGATGGCAAGCCACTGCACACTGGAAAAGAAGGCAACATTAATGATGCAGAAGATTGTATTGGTGTTTGTGGAGTGTCTGTTTCCATGATCAGTGTCTCAGGTAGTGGTATTGGTGTAGGTGTGGGTTCAGGGTGTTTTGGGGGTGATGTGTGTTCAGGTTGTGAAGAAGCAGGAGCAACTGTGAGACTCTTGAATGGGATACGAAATGGTTCACTGAAAAGTCTAATAAGTGATGGCCATTCTGACACTAAATTTAATTTTTTATGTAAAATTAATTTCTTAAATTTATACAAGTAAGTTTTAACACTTCCCTCAACTACATCCTCGCTGGGATCATTCGTCTGCACAATGGTTCTCACTTCTTTGCACACATCTGCTACAGTACGACCATCCACCATCAACAACCGAGCGAGGAAGCCCTTCAGTATGGGATATTCAGCTTCGAACACTGACAGATGTGCTCTCAGATCATCCAGATTCCTTTTTGGTTTTGCCATGATAAATCTAAGGAGAAATTAAAATAATGATGAAATAATAGCTAAAATTTAGTAAAACATGGTTGCAAATTTACAGAATGTTCACAGTAAATTCACATTTAGTACTTGAGCTGACGAGATGGTTCAGACATAATCTTCCATTCTACCTTCTGGGTTGTCAGGTAAAAATGCATCCAAGAGACAACATAGTTGATAATATTAATAATATTAATAATCAGAAAGACAAGAATAAAAGCTAAATTGGTTGCAGATTTCAATAATTACAATTAACTTACAATATGTAACAACAGAATATGCAGATTCATATTGATTACAACTAAGTTTAGTTGGTTAGTTGCAGATTATGGACGGGTTCGGGTTTGAAATTATGACAAACAAATTTGATGAAAAATTACAGCAACAAGATCACATTAACATTAACTGTAGAGAAATTACTTATTAATATAGTATATTGCTACTCTATTTAATTTAACTGTATGTTTTGATTCTAAATCTAAATCTCCAAGGTTTTTAATATAAACAAACACTGGTCCGATTTGCAGGGCTGCCGCCATTGTGAATTTTTTTGCCAATCTTAAATATGTAACCAGCTTGGTCTCACAAAAACGATCATTTCCACTCATTAGTATAACGAAATATGTTGAAACTCCATAGTTATGTGTAAAAATGGACAAAGAATTCATAAATGCATGATAAAGGAAGGATAAATCAATAATTAATAGACAAACGCAACTGAAAACCAGTCAGTCAGTCGAAAATGCCAGTCACGGAACCTGGACGTGTATGAATAATGAATTTCAAAAATTTAAAACCATACTGCATGATGAACAATAATTAAAGCAACAAAATGAATTATTAAAAGCATTTAAAAGTAAACTGTTATTCTGTTTAATTTTATCATTAAAATTCCCCAGTGTTCTATTAATAAGAACACACACCAGTCCAATATGCCGTGATTTACGCCACCATGAATTTTCTGATAAAACGGTACCAAGCAATTGAAGCATGAACACACAAGAATTTTCCCCCCTCACGATCAGCACTATGAATCTCGTTGAAAGTTGACACCTAAATGTAGAATTGGACAGAAAATTCGAAAATGCACGCTAAATAAAGGATATATTGATAATAAACAAACTAAACTATAAATTCTCTTACCTTTTGCAGATAATTAGAATTATGCTTAGAGTCAGAAAATCTCAACCTCTTCTAACCATGCAGGATGAAAGATTAGCCATATGACTTTTCGTTAAAGTTGACATTCGTGATTTTAGGGCAACAGTTTCGCATTTATCCAATTTGAAATAAGACATGGTAGTTTCGTATACAGCTGTCTCCAGGTCACAGGAAGTCGTCTGTGAACCCAACGACCTTGAACTTTCTGAAAACAGCGTCCTTCCCTAGTTACGAAGTCCCTACTATTAGCCTTCATGATACCGGTGATTAGCGGGGACTTAAACAGATCATAAATGTCTTTGTTGTTTCTTCTTTTTCCACTCTCCACTTTGTGTATCCCTAATGGGCCCAAAGATGCGTCTTAAGACTTTGTTCTCGAAGGTTTGTAACAAGGCTTCGTCTCCTTTAGTTGTACTCCAGTTTCAGAGCCATACAGTACAACTGGTCTAATCAGTGTTTTGTATATTGTGATCTTGGTGTTACGAGATAGCGCATTTGATTTTAGCAGATGTTATAGTGCATAGTATATCTTATTTCCAGAGTTGATTCTAGCTTGTATTTCTTCCCTTATTATGTTGGAGCAGTTGAAGATTGTACCCTGGTATTTGTATGTTTCTGTTCTTTTAATGGTCATATTATCTATTTGTATGTGGCCAGAGTTTTTAGCCGTTCCTTCTCTTGAAATTACCATTTATTCTGTCTTATCTTGGTTGATAACCAGCCCCATTTGTTGAGCTTTTTCCTTTAAGTGAGTCAATGTTTCCAATGTCTTTTGTTCATTTTCCCCTATAATATCTATATCATCTGCATAACCAAGCAGTTTGGATGTTCCTCCAATAGCACATTCCTCCTTTACCTTCCTTACAACTTTCTCTAGAGTCAGATTGAAAAGGAGTGGCAATAGTGCATCACCCTGTTTCAAGCCAGATGTTATTTGGAAAGCGTCTGATTTCCTGCCTTTAAATGTTACTATATTATAAGTATCTTCCATGCATAGTCTGGTCATGTTGATTAACTTCCTTGGTATTCCAAATTCCTGCATAGCATTCCATAGACTATTCCTATGGAAACTATCATAAGCCTTTTTAAAATCCACAAAAATGTTATGGAGATCTCTTTTATATTCCCAACTTTTCTCGGCTATTTGTCATAAGATAAATATCTGATCTATTGTTGATCTGTTTTGTCTGAAACCGCCTGGTAGTCACCTAATATGTCTTCTGAATATGGTTTTAGTCTATTTAAAAATACTGCGGATAGTATCTTATAGCTTATGGACAGGAGTGATATTCTTCTATAGTTTTCACATTGGAACTTGTCTCCTTTCTTAAAGATAGGTATCACTAATGACTCTTTCCAGTCATGGGGTAATTCTTCTGTCCTCCAGATTTTTATTATTAGTTCGTATAGCTTTAGATGAAATGCATGGCCGCCTGCCTTTATAAATTCAGCAGCAATTCCATCAGCCCCAGTTGCCTTATTGTTTTTAAGTCGTGTTATTACATATAGGATTTCTTCAAAAGTAGGTTCTTCAAATTGTGGTTCACACGTTAGAACCGCTTCCTGTGGGAAAGTGTTACTTGGAGCTTCCATCCATCCATCATGTGCCATGCTGGTAAGCGTGGGTGGTCATATTCTGCCATCCCACTCGATCACCAGAGTCGTGGATCAGCTCCATGTTTCTGTCTCGACCATGCCACAAGGCCAAGCCATCCAGGTACTTGCCTCTAGGTCTTCCCCTTGGTCTGTTCCCCTCGATCTTACCAGTTGTCACCAAGTTCTCCAAATCATTTCTTCTCATAACATGCCCAAAAAATTGTGACTGTCTACCGTCTAATGTCTCTAATCAGTTTACGATCTTCATTTGTTTCTTGAAGAACTTGTTCATTGGTCTTTCTGGCTGTCCATGGTATTCTTTGCATTTTCCTCAGAAACCACATTTCTACAGCCATCAGATGTTTTTCAGCCTGACTGCTCATTGTCCAAGCTTCACATCCATATAAAAGTAAAGGTTCTATGTAGCATCTCAACACTCTTTTTCTCGTTTCAATTGACATCTTTTTATTGGTCAGTATGTTTTTCATCTTGCTAAAGGCTACTTTTGCCATGGCGATTCTTGTTCTAATCTCTTCAAGGCATCTCCCATCAGATGTTATGACTGTTCTGAGATAATTGTACATATTCACTTGTTGAAGAATATTCCCATTTACTTGTATATTACATTGTGGTATTTCGTTCTTCCTAGTGACGACCATAATTTGTGTCTTTTTACAATTTAATTCTATTTAATGGAGCTTCACAATTTAGTAATTCAACAAAGTATTCTTTCCATGTGTTACACATTTCCTCATTGGTATTTATCATATTCCCATTTTTGTCTTTTAAACCATGTGCGTTGTGTTGATGCCCTAGTTTCATTGACTTAAGTTCTTTAAATATCTTTCTGGATTTGTTTTTCTGGTGATTATTTCCATAACTTTGATTATATTGCTCATATATTCTCGCTTCTGCTGCCGGACTATTTTTGTAGCCTCTTTACATTCAGTTCTATATTGCTTTTCATTTTGGATGTTGTTGATGTCATTTAACCACAACTGTCTGGCATTCTTATACAAATAAATATTAATAATCTTTAAACTTGTATTCTCTATAACTTTAGTAGTTCAAACTGCCCATCTTGAGCCAGCCTGATCAATAATTCGCGTCGGCTGCCATCTTGGCTTTCCATTCACAAAGAGGAAACACGTCGGGAGAAATAATTTTGTTATACACCAATCATTGACGATCATCGATGAAACTTTCCACATAAATGTAAAAAATTGGTGCATAATTCGAATATACATCTCAAAATATCTGAAGACTTATGAAAAAAGTATAGAAAATAAAATTAAGTACCGTATTATTTATATTTTTTAATTATATAAATGACAAAGGTAATTTCAACCAATCACTGTGCACAGAATATTAGACTCATCCTTTGAACTTAACCTAAGATGGCGTCTGTTATTGTCACATGATATTTGAATGAATGACGTCGTAAGCATGACTGGTCTTTACAGCAGCCATTTTGGTGACACAATGAGTCAAGCCAGGGTGGGCGGTATATCACTTCCGTTTTCAGTTCAGGTCACGGCACGATCAAAAATCCTACAAATATTAATAGCAGATTTGATCATGGTTTTCAAATTGAGTATTTACTAATGAGACCACCACAGATAGATAGGCCTTGAAAAACAAAATCTAATGGTACCTCACTGATGCCTGTATGTCATTTCTAAGCGGAGATATTCACATTTGAGTGTCGTGGATCTTGAACTCAAAAATTTTAATGATTCCCGTAACTTCGGAGCTCTCCTGTGTGTCCCAGTATCTCCGCTGCCGGTCCGTGCGAGATTGTCTTAAACAATTCATAGACAGATATGAAAACTGACTTCAAAAATATGTTCCATCATGTTAAATGATTAAAAAAAATAGCAAAACTATACAAGTAAATTATTAATAATTTTTAAATTTGTTGTCTCTTTAACTTTAGTAGTTCAGATTGCACATTGTGAGCATGAATGGCCTAGTCTGATCGATATTCGTGTAGCTGGCGCCATCTTGAATTTCCATTCACAAAGACAAAACATGTCAGCAGGAATAATTTGTTTCTACCACCGGACTATGATGGTCCACGATGAAACTCTCGAAAGTTATATAAAAATGGATGCAGAATTCGAAAATGCATCTAAAATTAATCTACGATTTCTGCGAACTGCGCTAAAAAATAAAATTACTTATTTTATGGCAAATAATAAAATTTACTTAAAAGCTATGATAATTTAAAACAATCGCTGTGCATGGAATATTAGACTAACCTATTCTGCAGAAATTAAGATGGCGTCTGTTATTGTCATATGATATATGAATGAATGATGTCGGAAGCATGCATGGTCTTTACAGCAGCCATTTTGGGGACACAATGGATCATTCCGGGGTGGCACTGTATATTATTTCTGGTTTCAGATCGGGTTGCGGCACTACTAGCATACCTAATACTAATAATCTATATATATATATATATATATATATATATATATATATATATATATATATATATATATATATATATATATATATATATATATACATATATACATATATATATATAACTAGAAAGACCTTTACTGGGAATCCACAGGGCAAAAAAAAAAAAGAGGAAAACCCAAAACAAATGGAGAAGGGAAATTGAGACAGAAATTACTAATTTGAGAAAAACATGGATGGGACTACATGGGATAGCTAAGGAAAGGATGTCTGCCTCAGTGGGAGATCAAGGGTGAAAGAAGAAGCAGAAGACAGTATTGTGTACTTTAACTAGTTAAACCAGAGGTTCCCAAACCACGGCCCGCGGGCCACTTGTGGCTCGCCAGCTGTCAGAAAGTGGCACGCGAGGCCTCAAGCAGACATTTTCAGTAATGATCGTTATAAAAAAACAAGCAACTTTGCAGACTCACCGACAGTAACCTAGCTGCGCTTATGACTTTGGGCACGAGAGATTTGTGCCAGACATTGATAAACTGGCGTCTGAAGAACAGTTACAATTGTAAATTAATTACATTAATAGCGATTTTCGAAACTGATTTAAAATTTAAGTTAAGAAAGGTAAGAATGATATTGCACGACGTTTATAATTTTATAACGTTATGGCCCGCTTAACTACTGAAAATAGTAGATATGGCCCTCCGCTTGAAAAGCTTGGGAACTACTAAGTTAAACTGTAATCCCAGCAGGTTTTGCAGCGGATAGATGCCCAAGCCGGGCAATAACCACAGTTAAGCTAGCTTAAATGTATTGTATTCCTTTCAAAGGCACAACATACTGTGCTGCATGTTAACATATATAGCCAGATTTGTTTAGAATGGTGACACCAAATGTAAGAGATATGACAACACACCATGCATTTTTTTTTGGTGTGCATATCCTTTACAGGACATCGCTGTCAACACCAGCATCTTTCAGCTGTATGTTGAATTCTTGGCAAGATTACGCTCAGTAGTTTGCCATTGCTTTCTGAGCGGCCGGCTCACATACCCCATAAGTTACCGATGCGATTCGAACCACTGCTGATTCTCACCGTCATCACGTTACCTACGAGATTACGGAGAAAAGTCGCTAACCTCTAAACCACGTAGCCGGCGCATTGTTTGTTACACACTGATAATAGCTGATCACAAATGATGTGTTACTTGGAATAGAATAACTTAAGAAATACTTTTTCTTCAATTAAAAAACAAATATGCTTAATTTAACTGATTCAGTGCCAAGCAAAAAATAGGTTTAGACCAAACATGGTACACAACCAAATAAACAAGTATTATAATGTACATTTCCATTCACTGAGAACTTGGAAGATATCAAGAAATGAAGTAAATAACACGAGGACCCTAATATGACAATGCATTGTCCTTCTGTCCACATGGGAAGTTGAATGTGGAGATATATTATCCTTTGGCGCTGAATCAGTTAAGAATGATCATCAGTGCACACAAGGTATTCCCACACTTGCTCTGACCCCCTCTTCAGTATTATGACACAGTATTATTAAATTGATTTTATGTAGAGAACTCCAGAATCAACATTTGAACATCAGTCTAAAGTATTTGCTGGCAAAAACAGTTGCTAAAACGTAAACAAATATACTGTTATGTAGGCATTTTAATAGAAGGGTTGGTATGAGATTGACTACTTATTTCACAAAAACCTTTAGCTGTACAACCCAGCTAATCATGAATAAGAACAAAGGGCTTAGTGTGAGTTGATAAGGGAGTAGGAGGGGGTAATATATATATATATATATATATATATATATATATATATATATATATATATATATATATATATATATATATATATATATATATATATATGATTCATTGGAAGATTTAAAGAAGAAGAGGTGTAGGTAAATATTACTAGCAACAGTTTAGTCTTCTGACAAAAAATAGTATATTACTTTATGGACCACTGAGTGAACTGAAAAAGACAGTGATTTTCATACAAGAGACAACATTGCTGTTACAGACAAATTTGAAGTGAACAAAAGAAGAAAGAGAATAGTATAGTTAATCACATGCAACTATTTTGTTCTCTTGCTAACAGTAGCTGTTTTATAATTTCAGTATTAAACCTGTCTATGGAGCTCAGCACCCGCCACCACAGTCTACTATCATAGTGTAAGTTCATTTCCACATTTTACATTCTAACTGTTCAATTATATTCTGGGGAGTGAGTAGCCAAGGTGTCAGCTTGTCCACCTCACTCATCATGAGATGTGTGTTTGATCCCTGTAAGGATTGGGGTTTGAACAACAAATGCTGACTTGCACTCTATGTGGCGAAGGGGTTACGGACGCAGTTCGTAATCCCGCATACCCACGTTCGAAACACAGATGCGGGCGATTTGGCAGCAGACCACCTTGTGTTGTTTTTTACTAAATGGTATGGGTGCCAGTCGTTCAGAAAGCAATGGTAAGCTACTGAACATAATCTTGCCAAGAGATTACAACAGCAAAAATTGCTGGTGTTGACTGCAACATCCTGTAAAGGATATACAACTAACTTTTAAATCTACATGGTAACTGCTTGGGCAAGCAGCCATTATTCTTCATTCTCGGGAAGAAAAACTCTTCCGGCTCATGTCGGTAATGATATATTGGAGCATGGGCCCTCAAACAACTCACACCATCATATCCTTGGTAATCTCCTTCAAAGTGCTGTGTATTTTAATTTTTGTTGGCCTGCAGATTAAGCTTTCCATACACATCTGTTTCTGCCTCTCTTGCCTAGTGTTTCCCCACATAAGGCATCACCGTTGAGGAGACCACTGCAACACACATTGTCTTCATCACGGACTCAAGGAGTATGCTTAGTAGGGTGGAGAAAGGAATGTTTCGTGTGGAATGGCATACCTCACTTCAGAGGTCACAGATTGTGAAAATTGTATGGATTTTTTACCCTGGCCACTCAGGAGTGCAAGGGAATGAACAAGCTGGTAGGCTGGCAGGGAATGCACCTCTTGGTGGTAGATTACCTATGGACAAGGGAAAGGTGGTCGTGCGCCTGTGGGACCAGGTAGAGAAGGTGGAAGAACAGATTGAGAACCCATATGAGGAAAGGATGAAATTGTGGGGTATTGACAGGGGTTCTGGTAGAATCTCAAAACTGAGAGGGAAGACCAGGAGAACTTTTAATCAGATAGCGGTGGGAACGATTAGTAGTATGACTTTTTGCTGGCTGTTGAACGAGGGGATGGAGCGCGTATGGGAATGTCCTGAGTGCAGTGATGTCAAATTCTTAGCTCAACTCACGTATGAAATGACAGTCAGTTCCAATAAAGATTTAACAGAAGAAAAGGTCAGATCTTGCTGCTTGTGCTTTTCACCAGAATTTGAGGTAAAACTGTGACTCATGCCAATCCTCCATAATCACATTTTATGACATGCTTGGTAGGTTGCATTATCACTATTCTGTGCTTCCCTCATGAGTGCTCACACATGGGTGAGGGTTCATTTTGCCTCTTAAAATGAGTACAAGAAAATGTACTAGTAGGTTGGCCTTGATACTGTCCACATCATTTTTTGAGTGCTGTTTGGTCAAGAGAATATAGACTTCTCACCATACTCCAGTATGTCAGAATGGCATAGAAATGGGGTCCTAACCTTTGTTTTACTTTTGCAATATATATTTATTGTCACATTACATATGTAGATGTATTTATTAGCATTTTACCGTAACTAAAATAGTGAATACTGTAATGTCTTATTTTTTAAATTTCAGACCTAGTTGGTCAACCCAGAAAGATGATAGAGGAAAGAACAACAAAAATGACTCATTTCACGACTTTGAAAAGAAAACTTCTGATGCCTGGGATGATGGTGATGACGATCTGTTTCAAATAGCCGACCTGAAACTGTCTCTCAGTGATGTGCACTCATCCGCAAAAATTGTGCTTGATAATCACAGCAAAATGGCGAGCTCATTACAGAAACAGCAGCAGGAGCAGCAGAAAGAAAACACAGATGTGAATTCTTCCTCCAACAAAAGTATTATAATATTATATGACCATATGTCGAAAGTATGAACCATGTTAGAAATCAATTCATAGCTTGAATTTCTCTGATAGAATAATCATTGCTGAAATTGAACACAGATGCAGTTAAGGAAATGTCATCAGTATTACAGAACAAATATGATATTAGAAATAGAAAGGATTTTTCTTCTTATAGTCAGGGCCTTGTGACATTGGCAGGCGTGAAAGTGTAGTTGATGTGCGCTGATAATCTCATGAGTGTGGCCAGATGGGGGTTTGACACTTGCATTAATCATCCATAAACAGGAAAAAAACTGGCCACCTATTCCTCTATGCATTCAGGTGTACAAAATGTCATGGTTCTATCACATCACAAACCCATTACAAGTTCCTGTTTCGGGGAAAAAAGTTTTTGTTTGTTTTGGTGGCAGTCATCATGTCTGTCCACAGTCTTCTGTCTTGCACACTGCCAATAATTTTGGATACAGATGTTTCTCATACCATGATGTCAAACTATCTAGCATCTTAACTCTTGGTCTACCCCCTGCTCTCTCCTCCTCCAGCTTGCTTGTCATCATGATATACATCGGCTACTCCCAAAATGAGCATGGGTCAACACAGTTGTCCTTCCCACTCTGTGCTAACAGTGTCTGCCCTGATCTTTAAAAAGCAAAAGAAAAACAGAACTTTTGTAACTCTGGAGATGAAATGTTTGCAGAATATGCTTAATAAGGAGAGACAGGACAGGAAATGATATTAGAAAATATTTTGGTGTAATACAATGTACCTGTGTCAGATTTCATTAGAGAGCAACAAGTTAATAAATGGTTTGGTTATCACTACCGTGATACAGTGCTATACAAAAAAATAGGATTCATAACCAGTGGGGAAAAATAGCAAAAAGCCCTGCAAAAGATAAATAAACATCATAATCAAAGCAATAAAAACCACTATGTATGTAACATATTCCATAGCTCATTCTAGATCTCTATATCATTATATCGAAAGATGAAACAAAAGGAAGAACAGGTTTTTTGTTGGTTTTTTTTTTTTTTAAGCTGTCCACTATATCCAGATAGAGATCTTTAAAACTTTTTATTTGTTCCTCTTGTCATCATCCTATCTTTATATTTGCCATTGAATATTAGATTTCAACAGTAACTGTCTGGTGATTTTCTTTATTTGTTGCCTTCTTAAATTGTACCTATATAATTATAATCTCTATAACATTCTTTCCTATGGTCTCTTCCCCACACCTTCATTGTTTTATTCTTAATATACGATTACATTATGTTTTGAGTTTTGCCAATTTCTTTGAACATGTTGCATTTTTTTACATCTCCTTGAGCTTTTCTAGGTGTGCCAAAAATGTCTTAAAACCAGATTGATTATTACTGAATTTTGCTAATATAACTTATTACCTGAAAACGTTTGAAAGAAAGTCTTACAAAATCCTTGATAATGGAGGAAGAGTCTGGCTATGAAGCAGATTCTATACACAGGATTAAAATCAGCAGCATGAGATTGGCAAGAGATATAATAAAATGAATACATTCTTAAAGACATTAGGAAAAATAAGCAACTATTGAACATCATACAAAAACGTTATGACATATGGAGTTCTGTTATGGAAAATACTAAAGGACCAGAGCAAGAGAAAAAGAGGACACACAGGGAACTCACATAAGCATGCAAGGATGTTGGGACACAGACTTATACTAAGATGAAGAGGGTTGCTGAGAACAGGAGACAGTGGAGGGGCATGATCAGATGGCTTCAACACTAGTCTTCAGACTGACTTTCCTGATGATGATGTCCTGGTTGTTTTTAAGTTGTAACTTTGTTTTTCTCCAGCTGTTATGTTTCCTCTTTCATATTATTACATTTTCTTATTCATAATGACTGTAATTTTAAAATAACAAAGGAAAAATACTAACCAGTAAAAATACTGTCATTTCCAGTGAGACAAAAACCTATAATGTCAAATGCATGCGACTTCCGGTTGCCAACATGGCGGTTAGGCATTGAACCGTTAAGACCTGTGGCGTGTTTTGCTTGCAGCTACGGTTTGCAATCGCATTTTCCTCATATTGGACTGGTAGTACATGATTCCGTCGCCCTACTACTGAGTGCATGGGCGACACTGTGAGCTGTGAAATTCGCTGGGAATGCTTTTACATCTGTCCTGTACAGTGACCTGCATGTTCGGAACAATGGCTACCGGCTGTTGCTGAATAGGCTGATTTGCCTTTTCGGTTCATGAGTGCATTTTTCAGGAGACTCCTGGGAGTCGGCGCTGAAGCTGCGGAGTTTGTGCTTTATGCGACACTTTCGGCGGGTCACCCTGCTGTAAAAGACCGAGCCATGTTAGAAAACCTGGGTCAATGAGGTCTTTCTGGTGACTGTCGAGTCCATCGACGATGAACTGTGGTTTTCGTGGATTAATTTTGTGTTGGCATTCTGGCAGCCGCATTATGCACAGTGTACCTGTGTGGGCTGTTGGATTGCCTATTCCACTTTTCACATTGGACAGTGGGGAGCATTTTGTGTGATATTCACTGGCACAGGAACGGAGCTTAATGGGGACGACCCATTGCCGTGAAGTTGGAACCTTGACTAACTAACTAGCATGCAACTCATGGACAATAAGAAAAGCTGAGAAACAGCTAATGGCAGTGGAAAGTTGGTTTCTGAGGAAAATTCAAAGGATACTATGCACAAACAGAAAAGCATTGTGATAGTTCTTCAAAAAATCAAATGAAAACCATAAATTGATTAGGGAAATTAAGTGTAGATGGTTAAGAATTTGTGGGCACATGGGGATAATAAACTTGAAAACTGGGCAACATTGATGGAAAAGAGCAAGGAGACGTCAAAAATATCTGGATGGCTTGGCCACATGGCATAACAGGATAAGAACATTGACCTGATCTGAGACTGGTAATCGTGTGAGATGGCCAACTATGACAGCCCACGCTTATCGTCACAGCATTCATAGTTGATAGCCAATTGTGCTGGTAATGTCATCAATACGGTCTGATATGGCTTTGACTCATTGGCTCGTCATCTGTGAAAGTGAGGCAAAGACTGGCCACCTATTCCTGCGTGCATTCAGGCCTACAAAATATGATGGCCCTATCACATCACAGACCCATGGCAAGAAATTGCTTCTGGGACAAGTAAAATAAATTAAATGATATTTCTATTTACAGGAGCACACTAACCTTGTGATAAATGAATAAAATATGAACTTTAAATATGTATATATTTTTACCAGGCAATGCTCGATCGTACCCATCGAACCACCACCACCATCATCATCATCTCAGTGGACCTGGCATTGGGGTCAGGCTGAATAGTGGCGGCTACAAACCTCCAAAAATGACCTCAATACGCTACGTCACCAATTCTACACAAGAAAGAGAGGCAGCACGTGTAGATAAATTCAAAGCCTTATTTGCTGAGTCATCCTTAGATCTGAGTATGTCTACTTTTGAAATACAATTATTTTTATTTAACCTCTTCTGCTTTTCATCTTCCAATGAAGCATAGATCCGCAACCAACTCATGCCCAGTCCACCGGAGCATTGTTAATATTTGGTTAGATTTTACAGCTACAGTTTTGAAGCTGCCTCATTCCTGAATGAGAGATTATTTGTCCCTTAATTCAGAACCATAACTTTGCTCATTGAGTTTTACTCATGGCTAATACAGGTGTTTGTCACTTGTGCTCCAAAGGTTGTGGAATCAATTCTGGGCAGTGTCCTTCGGTTCACGAATGCATTTTTTCTGAGACTCCTGGGGTCATCGCTGGAGCTACGGAGTTTGTGCTTTGTGCGGCGCTTTCCGTGCAGCTGAAAGCGACTGAGCCATATCGGATAAAAGCCCGGTACAATGAAGTCAACCCTGTCGACTTTTAAGTGACTTTTTTTTAAGTTCACTGACTAGCCGCTTGACTTGCTTTCTGGGTCCTATAACATATCTATGTCCTGCTATCATCTGTTTCAGTTGAACTGTTGTGTAACTGTCTTAACTCTATAGGTCTTGTCTTTCATTCATAATTATATTTAACAGTACCAGCAAACAAAGTAAAGTAAAAATTTTAAGAACATGCATGCATCTTACCCGAGGCAACATATGGAAGTGAGTCATTGAACTTAAATGTAAACAAATTTTAGAATAATGTGGACCATGAAGAAGAATAGTATATTTTATCAGACCTGAACACCCGGGAAGGTTAACCCGGTCAACAAACACCAGCAGAAGTCGGATATGTCAGCCTAAGGGCGCAAATAAACTTGGCACAACGTAATTACTTCTGAAAAAACACTCTGGATGAACGCAGAAGAAGAAGAAGACCTGAATATCAAAGAAAACTGGCTCATTAACCCTTTCGCGGCTATAGACGAGTTAAGTCGTATCGCGGTACGATGCTGTTGACGAGTTGACTCGCCTCCCGTAATCTGTCCCCCCGGTGCTATGGACGAGCTAACCCGTTTATACCATCTATACAAGAAGGCTATAGCCGTTTTCAAGCGTTTATGAATGGGGCACAAAGGTTACCTATTTTTAGATCCAAATGACCTATTTCACAGGCTCATCAGGCGTTAGTGTGCTGATAATGTGTTGTTGAGGCAGCTTAACCAGCAACAAGCCTGTTTTGTCCGTTTTAATTTCTACGGTGTACTGGTTTTATAATACCCCCGCGTTTGTGATAGAGTATTTGTGCTTTTCACATAATTGTTTTAGAAAATGGCGAGGAAACCAGTTCGTATAGATGAAGAATTAATGGAGTTTCTTTCACGAAGTGACAGTGAAGATGAATTCCAAATGAGCGACGAAGATGACGAGATCATAGAACCATCTACATCGAAAGAAAAAACCGGCGTAACTGAAAAGAGGTTATTTGCCAGTCCTGCGTCCTCATCATCATCGGAAGCAGAGTCCAGTGAGAATGAGGAGATGCCCTCAAAACGGCAGAAAACCGACTCAATGGCATGGACTTCCAATGATTTGAGACCGGTTATACACGGTTTTGATGATTCCAGCTCTGGCTGTAAAGCGGCTGTCAATAAGGACAGTTCAGTGCTTGAGTTTTTTTTACTATTTTTCACTGAAACACTTGTTATAGGCATCGCTGATGAATGCAACAGGTTTTACAAGAACATTTTAGAGAATGCTCCTGACACTGTTAGCGCTCGTCTATCCCGCTGGACAGATACTAATTATGACGAACTTTTTTGCTTTTTTGCTTTGTGCATGCTAATGCCAAGAGTAAAGAAACTTAAAATTGTTGAGTACTGGTCAAAGGACTTTTTGCTCCGTACTCCTGTGTTCAGCGAGGTAATGCCTCGGGATCGATTTTTACTACTTTTGCGAATGCTGCACTTCACAGACAACAACGTTGACGCCGGCGGAGACAGACTTTACAAGATTAGAGGTGTGATTGACAGTTTGCGTACGTCGTTCAAGAGTGCATTTTCGCCGTATCAGAATGTTGTTATTGATGAATCGCTCCTTTTGTTCAAAGGATGATTATCATTCAAGCAATACATTCCATCAAAGAGAAGCAGATTTGGTGTGAAAACATTTGTTATGTGTGACTGCAGAACGGGTTATATTTTAGATTTTATTGTCTACACTGGTGCCAACAGTGACATTACTGTATCAGGTCTTGGGAAGGGGGCTGATATTGTTACTACTTTACTGGCACCATATCTCCAAAACGGGCATACCCTTTTTGTAGATAATTGGTACACCAGTCCTAATTTGTTTATGTGGCTTCACGATCATGCAACTAATGCATGTGGCACGGTCAGAAAGAATAGACAGAATTTGCCTAAAATGGAAGAAAAATTATTAAAAAAAGGAATTTGCTATAGGTCTACAAGCTGTTTATTAGCCCTGAAATGGTGCGACAAAAGAGAAGTTTGGATGCTGTCTACATGTCACAATTCAGACATTGTACCAACAGAGAAAAAAGATTGGAAAACCGGAGAAAATACACAAAAGCCAAAGTGCATTGTTGACTACAATAAAAATATGGGCGCGGTTGATCGGACTGACATGCTTCTCAGTTCTATTGAGTCAATTAGGAAAACTGTAAAGTGGTACAAGAAACTGTTTTTTCATGTTCTAGATCTGTCTATTTTAAATGCATATTCCATGTACAAATTGGTAACGGGGAATAATATTCCTCTTGCTGATTTTCATTTATCTTTAATTCGTGAAATTCTACAAAAATATTCTACGGAGAGAAGAAAGAGTGGAGGGGGACGAAGGAGCGAAGATCTGCCACTACGATTGGTACATCGTCATTTCCCATCTACAATAGAGTCCACAACGTCACAGAAGAAGGGGCCAACAAGAAAGTGTGTGGTGTGCTCTAAAAATAAAAAACGACGGGAATCAAGATATATGTGCAAGGATTGTGATGTACCTCTCTGTGTCGTACCTTGCTTCGGGGTCTTCCACAAACAACTAAATTATTAACTTTCCTTTGGTCTTTTCTTGTCATTCCATTCCTTGTTTTGCGTATGTTCCGTTACACTATCAATCCATCTTGTTATTGAATCTTATCTTTTGAATTTTAAAATAATGTGAATAGTTTATTTTTCTCTGTTATTGCTTCTGTAACATCGTCATTCCACCATATTGTTACATTTTATTTTTTTAATTTTTCTATCTTTTACCTAATACCTTAATATTAATACATTATTATTTATATATAATTAAAATAACTTTAAACTAAACATTTTTAAAACATGAATAAGCTATTTTGTTGTTTTATCTCTTTGTAAAAGTGTTTGTTCAAACAATGGTGCCAACCTACCCAGTTTAGGAGTGCTTAAATTTTCCGGTGTTACAAAAATGGTCAACACCGCCGTGACATTTCCAGTTTCTTAGAGGTCAAGAAAGTATTTAGCACAGGCGGGGCAGTCGGCGGAGAAAGTATTTAGCACCGGGCGGGACGCTACTCAGAATTACGTAGCATTAAAAGGGTTAATAGCATCACATCTCTGAAACTGAAATAATGTGGACATATTAAATGTCAGAGTGGTTTGGATAGAACAGTGACAGAAGGCATGGCATCTGGAAGTTTTAGTTTAGTCGACGGATACCCCATAAGTGCTCCGTTCTACTCTTAACTCAAGCCTGAGTCTGGAGAATCTCAGCTCAGTGCACAAACTCCATAGCACTGGCGAGGATCCTGAAATACTTTGGGTAGATTTTTAACTTGAAAATGGTATCTGGAAGAAAAGGCAGAGGTCGGTCAGCATAAAGATACCTTGGGCATTAGAATGCATGAGGCAGGGAAACTGGCAAAAGATCAAGAATCTCTTCGGCAGGACATGATGAGAGCAAAGTTCTGCACAAAATATAAACCTTTTCTTGTCATACGCTTGTTAGGATGTCTGTTTGTTGACATTAATTTTCAGACTGTCAAGTGCTCGCTATCAGAGTATATAAACGTTGACTTCACATTTCAACAAGAGTCATTTCAGGCACCAGTGATACTTTATTATAGTTACAGCTGAAATATGCAAAATGATCTTGTTCTCCTCCAGATCTTGAGATCATCATGTAGCAGCTGCAGCACATTGCTCTCATCACAACCTGCTAGAAAGATTCTCAATCCATCACTAGTTCCCCTGCCTCATGCATGTTCAAGCCTAGGATGTCGTCAGTGTTCTGTGTTGACTGTTAAGTGACCCCTGTCTGTGCTTCCAGGAACCATGCCTGCTCTCACTGTTCTTTCTAAACCATGTGATGTTTGATTTGGCCTAAGTATTTCAGTTTCTGAGACACAATGTTGCTTATGAGCCAGTTTTATTATTGCTCAGATCTCTCATAACATCAGTTTAATACGTACCACAAACATCAGGTTTGGTAATGTCTCGGACATCATTTCTATAAAAATCTCAAGCGTTAGTTTAAAAGTTGTGAAAATTTTTTTATGTTAGTTACATTTTCTGTGCATGTTTTTTTTCAATTCCATTGTGTTAGAAACATTGGAAATAGGGTGAGAAATGTCTATTATGAGATGTTCTTTTAGCCTAATAATAGGGAACAAAATATTGTATCCATGGAAGCCTTGGAGATGTGGTTTTATAGAAGAATGCTTAAAACTAATTTGACAGCCAAAGTGAACAATCTGGACACTTTGAGCAGAAGCTAAGTCACAAAGACAACTTATCACAAACATCAGAAAGAAGCACTCATCTTTTGGCCACATTATGAAAAGACAAAAACTGGAACATGTTGTGACAACTGGAAAGATTTTTGGAGAGAGAGAGAGATAGGAAGACAAAGAGAGACAATTCTTGACAGTCTTATATCGTGGCACCGAAGGCAGTCAGCACACGAATTGATCCATGCTGTTGATCGCAATTTGTAGAGAAGCATAATTGCCCATGCCAACTGGCAAGACACTGAATGATGATGAGTTGAAAGTTGAAGTATGATGGGAATATAATGCTAGCCCCATATTGTAAAGACCTATCTGCACTCTAGAGGTGATATTATGCTGGGTCGACCTGGGAACCCAAGTTGTGAATATCACTTCTGTGGTGAGGGAAAACATGTTGTGAACATCACTTCTATGATGAGAGAAAACAGGTTGTGTCTCGATAAATATTGTTTTATGTTGTTGATTAGTTCATGTTTAACAGTTTGTTGCTTGCCTTATATATTCCTTTCTAGCTGAGCTTCGCAAGTTGTGTTGGTCGGGAATTCCTAAAGCTGTTCGCCCCATCGCTTGGAAAATTTTATCAGTGAGTCCATGTTTAAATTTCAAAACAAAATGTAAATTGGAAACTTTCTTCTTTTGCCTTTCATCTCCCAATAGAGTGTTGGCCGTCAATTTACTCACACCAAGCCCTTTTTAGACTTGTTCATGATTGGTTGGATTGTGCAGCTTAAGTTTTGTGAGGGATGAGCCAACCCCCCTTAGCCACCTCTTTGGACATGTATGGTAGGTTACAATGTTGCTATTCTTCACTTTCCTTATGGCCCTGGTAACACACAAGAGAAACTGGTGTTATGAAACTGATGTGCAGTAATTACAAAAAAATAAGCTTTTTATTTGTAACACATGCAAGGACTATGTAGGTTTTATAATTTAATAAGGTAACTTTGTACTGGGGTAGTAAATTTCATTGATAGAGCATCCATTACAGTAATAGGCGATTTCTGATCATCACAAGTAGTTTCACCTCTTTGGTGAATGATTCCTCTGTCTTGATATTCTAGGGAGATGTAACAGTACAGATGCAGGGACGATATAAAACAAGTCCTGGTGTATTTCTTTCAGAAGGTTTATTGGTTCATAATAGGCCGATAATTATACAGAGACCATGAGATATGATGTTGCCTTGTCTCGACTTTAGCTGTAACTAACCTAACCAAAACAACCTACGTCACGACTTGAGCATCCTTAGTGATGTTCTTCTAGGATGCTCAACCGTGCCCTAAGTTTGCACATCGAAGCTAATAACAGAGATGGTACTCATTCTGCTACACCTCCCTTTCTTTTAAAAAGACTTTTCTTCTTCAAAAGTCTTAACTCCTAACCCCCTTATCTACCCTTAACCAGCCGTCCCAAACTAACTCTATCTTAAGTAACTACTTTCTTCTACTTGTCTCTTATCACCATCCCACATAGCAACCCGCTATGAAGTTATACTTCTTCTTCGTTTCTGGCTCTTCAAAGTTTCATTACAAAAATTATAGGTCATAAGAATGGCTCGTAAAAATCGTTGGTATACACTTGACATTATAAAATTTCTCATTCTTTCACAACACAACACAGGATAGACAGAAAAGATGTAGTTAGAAAATAGTAAAGAAGGGGTGCTCACCCATTATAAAGAAATAGTCAAAAACAATCACATTTACCTCCCTTGCTAACGTAAAAACTTTTATAAAAGTTTTTCAAAAACACATCTTATGAAGTTACATCTCTGTTCATTATAAATTAAGTTGATCCAAGTTTTCTTTTATATACTCAATATTTATATTGCCATCCACAACCCTGCCTATATTTCACTTATCTCACGTCCATCCATGAAACCCATAACAATGTTCATATTCCATGAACATTTTAAATTAATTAACGCTGTTTATTACAGCTCCTATATTTTTCCCCCTCACATCCCATGACAAGCCTCCTTGTTTATCTAACCCCTATACCAAACCCTATGCACTGCCATTCACAGCCCTCTTAATATCTATTCTCTATCAACCAACTTCCTATATTTGTTTCAATATCACAGCTTCTTTGGACGTTAATCACGTATATAATATGGCATCCAATCCATATACCTTTAATCCACGCTGACTTAATGCAGCTCCTATTTTTAACTTCCCAGCACCCTCTTATTTGAGTAGTAACCCCGTCTCTATGGCATATGTTTCCACACCCATAGTCACTATATTATTAACCTCTCTACTCTAAAATATTAACGCTGATTATCACAGCAACCTTACCAACAGAATATACTCATGAACTTATTATTCATAAATAGAATGTGTCTCTCTTCTAGTCCTTAGTAGTTTATTAACCCTTTTCTGAACGAAGGGTCCCAAATAAAACCCCATGTATTGCCTTGATTCCAGACAGAACCATTCGTGAACTAAACTTAAAATTAAGTAATTTCCAACACACTTGTAAACAAAATAACTACTATTCAACAGACAAGACAATTAAAGCTAAATCATGATTTAAACGAAATAAAATCACAACAGAATATCATCCCCCCCCCCCAAAAGTTTTTAAACATCATTTTTCTTTCCCCTCATATCAAATAAAGACATCAACTCATTCAAAGAAAAACATATTTCAGAATAATATAACGTACATCCTATCCTTTGTTAGTTTCTTTTATGGACTAACAATAACTTATTTATCTATTTAAGAAAACTCAAGAAGTCAAATCATAAAATCAATTGGCAATAAAATTATAGTAAAAATATACCACACTCGACTTTACATCTATATTAGCTATCTTAATACCTAAATATATAGTGTCATGTCTACTCCTCAAGACAACTCATTATAAGTACCAATAACACCATTTTCTATAACAAAATGTGTCATATACATCTAATGTATTTCATCAACTATCACTTTCCTTTTTAAATCACCAAATTTATATCTTGCTATCTGCAGCATTTTCTATCAGTTTATCTCGCATGTTTCCATTTCCTCAGTAACTCCAAGTTTCTTTGAATAAGTGCTATCTCCACATCAATATCTTCTTCCTCATGTAAAAAAATATTTTCTTCCATACTACTATCTCTATTAGATTCTGAATTTTCATCCATTTCTTCTTCTTCATCTGTATGTCTGTTGCTAGCAGCCGCTAATTTTTTCCTTTCTATATCTAATCTAATTTGTTTATCATAGTTTCTTAACGACCTTTCTAGTAGGGGCATGTACTCGTCGCTTGATGAATTTTCTCTAATTCTTCTCTGTCTTTTCACTTCTTTTTCTCTCTGTCTCTCTATTCTCCTTTTCGCTGCTTGTCTAGTATTTTTAAATGGAGCGTTTACCTCTTCTTCCATAGATTCCACACTATCATAATAACCCTCATACGTACTTTTCTTTTCTTTTATCAGTGTTTTCGGTATTGTCTGTTCCTGAGTATCATCATAAACTGGTGTTGTTATTAATTGACTTTGTACTGGATCTTTTCTAAAATCTGGGGGTATTGTAGCTCTTCTGACGATTTGTTCATCTAAGTATAAGGCATCTGAATAATAATTATTGTTGTAATTATTGTTGTAATTATTGTTTCCCATATCATCATTATCTCTTCTTAAGTGTTCTACATGTGCCCTTGCTATATGTCCCGTGATCTGGTTCTTTATACTGTATGATACATTTCCTAACTTTTCTAAAATGTAATAACCTGGAACCCAACGAGCATCAAATTTAGAGTTTCTTCTATGCTTTTTATAATAAACTCTGTCACCTACTTTGAATTCCTGTAATTGTGTATTTTCGTTTCTGTACTTTTTCTGTCTTTCTCTAGCTTTAATTATATTGTTCTTTAACCTTACATGCGCTTTGTGCATTTCTTGTATAATAACCTCCTGAAAATCTTCCCCCATATATTTACGTCTTGGTTTTAACAGATTGTCAATAGGTAGTATTGGCTCTCTCCCATGCAATAAATAAAATGGTGAAAACCCTGTGCTCTCATTTTGATTTGTGCGTATTGCGCTTAGTGCAGGTCCCAGAAATAGATCCCAATCTTTTTCATGTTCATCGAAAATCTTTGCTATAATGTCGTACAATGTTCTATGTTGTCTTTCGTTCTTAGCATTTGAAGAAGGTCTATAGTATGAGGTCTTTATATGGTTTATATTCAAATCTTTTAATAACTTTTCAAATTTCTTGTTCACAAATTCTTTACCATTATCCGTGAGTACGATCTGTGGGCAACTAAACCTTGGTATGAATTCCTGTAAAAAAATATTAATGATAGTATCTGCGCTCTTATCTGGGATTGCATAAACTTCCGGCCACAGACTATAGATATCCACAATATGAATTAAATATACGTTCCCCGATAGTGTTCTAGGGTGAGGACCTGATATATCTAAGCTGACTTTTTGCATAGGAAACTGAGGAATATCTGTATCCTGTAAGGGACATTTAATTGTTTTCATATTTCTTAATCTACATTTTTCACACGTATCGACATATTTACTAGCAGTTTTAAATAAATTCGGCCAATAATATTTATTCGTAAGTGCTTTCACTAACTTATCACGACCGAGATAACCATTCTCATCATGATACGCCTTTAAAACTTCATTTTCCAAATGTTTTGGAATATATTTCCTTAACTGTTCATTGCTTTCATTCATGTAATATAACTGATCATTATCTTGCAACACTAAATAATTCTTCGTATACTTGTTCTCATCCGTTTCTTTTAATTTCTGTTTTATTTCTAAAACTTTTGGATCTAATTCTTGTTCTTCTTTCATATTAAACTGTATTAAATGTGGGTCTTCTGCTCTAGGTTCAGACTCTTGATCCGACGGTAAACTCTCACAATCTTCTCTGTTTATTATGGCAGAATCTAATATATTTACTTGCCAGTTTCGGTCGTCTATTTCCGGTTCACCTTCGTCTTCCATGTTTCCTGATGACTGTAGATACGGGATTCTGGACAATAAATCTGCACATGTATTATTCCTACCTGGTACATATTCTATTCTAGTATTGTATCCCTGTAGATTCAACGCCCATGTCTGTATTTTTCTATTCTGCACCGGAGCTTCTAATAAAGATTTTAAAGGCATGTGGTCAGTTCTAATAATAAAATTTGCGTTATGTAGATAATAGTTAAGTTTCTGAAGAGCATAATGAATAGCATAAGCTTCCTTCTCTATAGTCGACCATTTGCGCTGAGACCTGCTAAGTTTATGTGATAAAAAATAGATTGGCCTTTCATTTTTAACCCCTGGTATTCCAGATTCTTTTCCTTCATATGGTTGAACCAAACACGCTCCTATAGCATTATCTGAAGCATCTGTATACAATATTAGCTGTTTATTCAAATCTGGATGTGTCAATAGTGGCACTACTGTTAAGCTATTTTTTAAAAACTCAAACGCTTTTTGACATTCATCATCCCACTTAAATCTAGCGTATTTGCCAGTTAGGTTAGTAATAGGCTCTGCTATTTTTGAGAACCCTGGAATGAAACGACGATAATACCCACAGGTTCCGATAAACTCACGAACTTCTTTTACGTTAGTTGGAGGTGGTAGTTCTCTAATAACCTTTACCTTATCTTGATCTGGTTTAATTCCGTCTCTATTAATAATATACCCCAAATACTTTGTTTCTGTTTTTAAAAATTCGCATTTACTGAGCTTCAGTTTAACATCATGTATTCTTAATCTGTCAAATACTAATTTTACATGTTTTAGATGATCTTGTACGTCTCCTGCTGTATAAATCAAAATGTCATCTATGTATGCCAATGCAAACTTTTGCATGCCCTCCAATACTTGATTTATTAATAGCATATAATGAGAAGGCGCCGTACGTACTCCAAAAGGCATTCGTAAAAGTTCGTAAGAACCTACGTGTGTACAAAAAGCACTCTTCTTTTGGGCATCTGGGGACATAGGTATACACCAAAATCCTGATCTTGCATCTAACGTAGTTAAGAAGGTAGACCCATTAAGTAAGCCTAAAATATCATCAATCACCGGCAATGGGTACGCTACATTCTTAGTGATTTTGTTCAACGCCCGGTAGTCACAACAGAATCGATGTGAACCATCGGCTTTAGTCACAATTACTATCGGAGATGACCATTCTGACTTTGAATATTTTGCAATTTCTCATTATTTTGTATAAAAAACTTTCTTTGATTACACTAACCTGAGCTCCTGAATCAATTAATGTACGAATTCTATACTTCTTTATTTCTATTATACATGAACTGGGATCTGTTTTATTCACTGTAAACTGTTTGATTTCATCTAGTTGAGAGCACTTCCTACTCGTCCTGCTATACCTGTTATTAAAATATTCTTTATATCTTGGGACCTTGTTATCTTCCCTCCTACTGCAGGTCCTATTTAATAGGTGGGGCGCCGGTTTTCCTGCGTTCTTGGACTTGTAAAACTTCTGTGTCTATCTTCAAAATTCCTAATTAATCTGCTATTGCCATTTCTATTTTGTGTATTCGACTGGACACGCCTGTTACCACAGAAGCGAAAAATGTGTCCCCTTTGGCCACAACCCCAACAGACTATATTTGTGTTATTTGTGTTACCTACCGTCTCACTTATAGGTCACTTTGTCTTCTTCTATCGTAAACATTTCCGTTACTTCTTTGCAATGTCTGTATGCCTCCTCTCCTATTCCATCCGAACCTTGTTTGTCCTATCTCCATGGGCTCTTCAATCCTGTCTTCTCGACTGGTTCCTATTTCTCGTCCTACTCTTAGTCTAAATCTTCTTCTCAAATTCTCCTCCTGTACAGCTATATCTACAGCTTGTGATAATCTCTCAGGGTTTTCCCTCATTAACTTAAACTTCAGTCCATCCGACTTTATACCATCTACGAAAATCCCAACCAACATCCGTTCTACTTCCTCCCCTCGTACATTCTGTCCCAAGAATGCTTCTTCAGCTAGGTTGATCAGTCTATCACTAAACAATTGTACCGTTTCTCCAGTGTTTTGCTTGGATTGTCTTAACACTGAAAGCGCATGTTGGGGGTCCGTGATTTCAGCGTATTTATGTGCTAAATCGTCCTTGAACTGCTCCCATGTCTCATCTACCCTAGCTTCTAATTTTCTTCTGATATGATCAGAAACCGGTTCTGTCGTGGCCTGATAAGCAAGTTTCATTTTTTCTTCATCTGATGCTGACACCAAATATGCATGCTTCTCAATTGAAGTTATCCACTTCTTAAAGTCCTTCGCCTGTCCACTAAATTTAACAATTTCAGCTGCCATTCCTTGTTGTTTCATGACTGTGTTGAGTTTACCTATTACCGTCCCTACCCCAGTCAAAACTTGTGCTAATGAACCTGGTTCTTCTGCCATGCTGAAATATTTCACTATAATAAATAATATGTTAAAATATAATAATATGTTAATTAAACTTATCAGGTCCTATAATCTTCTAATACTATAATATTAAATTTATACTTTACAAGTGTTGGCTGTCAAAGATAGTTCCCTGCCTGTAGTTAGAGACTCGTCAAAAGCTGCACATTAATGGTTCTCAGGTTTCGCTCTCGTATGCTGAGACTTAGAGGCACGGTATCTGGCACCCAAGTACTTGAACAAGGATCGACAAGGCGGCTTTAGTACCCCGTAAGGATCGATGTCAACAATCGACTGTGATCAGAGGACAGCACTGGCCAGCCCTCTGAAATCATCAATGAACGCTAGTGTAGAGCAGCGGCGTTATTCAGGCAACGAGCAGACTGTGTGGCGACGATTCAGCAAGAGGACAACTCTTCTCCAGCGGTAGGAATGCTTTCACCCATGGTTGGGCACACCAGACTTGAGCTTTCTTTTCACCCTAAACAGGGCCCTTCAAGGCGACGACTTGAAAACGGCTCTCGTGAATAACAGAGCCCAGAAATGATTCGACAGCGGCTCTCATATGCAACAGAGCCCAGAGATGACCTGACAGCGTCTAAAAGACATGGCCCAATCGATAGATTAATGAACTATTTAACTGCTGCCCTGGTTGGCCCTTGATAAAAAATCCTTTTCTCTAAAACAATTTAGTTGCAACAGGACTCAAAAAATTTGTTGACGTTATTCAATTACCAGTTTCTTCACAGATCTTAGATAAGATTTGATAAAACGAGCTGTCCAAATTCATCGCCATTCTGAAAAAATTTACTGATTCGAGATAATTTAGTCTTAAACTTTTGACTGAACCAATGGTAATAGCTGGACTTGATTGACCTCCAACGATTTGACTCACTTGAGGCAATGGCTAAACTTGATTGACCTCTAAAAAGTTGACTCCCTTGAGGCAACGGCTAAACTTGATTGTGGTTCAGCGCTGTCGTGGCTTCTCAGTTCGCCCCAGGCGAGCAAAGTTAAATATTAGGAAGATAACGGCTCCTTCGAAACAAAATCTCCAGACATATTGACGTTAAAAAAGAAACAGCATCAGCCAGGTTCTCAAGGGTATAGCATGACAATGGCAGTTCTGTCTCCGCAATTTGTACTTTGTGTGGCGGTTGTTTTCAAATTTTTAACGAACGTCAGCCAACTTCATCGTAAAAAACTTGCCGATTCCGTTTTGTTGAGAGTTCTTAACAACACGACTTCAAGTTTCCAGACATCATCTATCATTCTGCCTTGTCATGATGACTTGTGTCCGCGACAACTCGGATCCTGGCCTGCGGCACCAAAAATCCCTCCTGTAACAGTACAGATGCAGGGACGATATAAAACAAGTCCTGGTGTATTTCTTTCAGAAGGTTTATTGGTTCATAATAGGCCGATAATTATACAGAGACCATGAGATATGATGTTGCCTTCTCTCGACTTTAGCTGTAACTAACCTAACCAAAACAACCTACGTCACGACTTGAGCATCCTTAATGATGTTCTTCTAGGATGCTCAACCGTGCCCTAAGTTTGCACATCGAAGCTAATAACAGAGATGGTACTCATTCTGCTACAGAGATGGCCCCCCCCAGGGGCCATACTTTCCAAGCATCGTTCTCCTGTTGCATTTCCATATACAAGGGTAAGTTAATAAGTCATAAATGGCTGTAGAAAAATAACTAACTATGATAACAACTTTAAACCAGTTTATTTTTATACATACATTGTCCCATTATTTCTCAACATAATTTCCACCAACATTGATGCATTTATCCCATCGTTTTATCAGTCCTCCCAAACTGGCTGTATTTTACTGCGTGCTCTGTTTTCATTTACTTGCCATCCCACAGAACTGTGTGACTTAATTATTGACTCGCCCTCGTAACTTTTAATACCCAGCAATGCACCGCTTTACGGGAAATCGCTAGGAGCTAAGTCCACTGACAACTCATCTTGGCGGGAGACATTTCGCGAGTGATGCCGAAGTTGAATGTGAAGTGAAAACGTGGTTTAGAAAACAGCACGCAGTTCTATGCAGCCGGTTTGGGAGGACTGATAAAACGATGGGATGAGTGCATCAATGTTGGTGGAAATTATGTTGAGAAATAAAGGGACAATGTATATATAAAAATAAACTGGTTTCAAGTTGTTATCATATTTAGTTATTTTTCTACAGCCATTTGTGACTTACTTATTAACTTACCCTCGTACTTAGAAATTCAGCACATAAACAAATTATCACATGTTGATTGGCACTGGATCACACTGGATTGGCACAAAGATCTACACCTTTGCTTCATTGACTACACAAAGGCTTTTGATAAAGTGAGACATGTCAACATGATAAGGATGCTTGAAGAACTACAAATTGATGGGAAAGACCTTAGACTTGTAAAAAACATATATTGGAAACAACAAGCTGCCATAAGAGTTGATAATGAAGTAAGCCAATATCAGCCTATTAAGAGAGGTGTGAGACAGGGATGTGTAATGTCTCCAGATCTGTTTTCCCTGTACAGTGAAAATATTTTCAGAAATATTGAAAATATGGAAGGAATCAACATTGGGGGACGATGCATCAATAACATTAGATATGCAGATGATACAGTCTTGATTGCAGACAATGAACAGGACCTGCAAAATTTAGTAGATGCGGTTGTTACACACAGTGAACAACAAGGGTTAGAATTAAATTGTAAAAAGACACAGATTATGGTCGTCACTAAGAAGAACGAAATACCACAGTGTAATATACAAGTAAATGGGAATATTCTTCAACAAGTGAATAGGTACAATTACCTCGGAACAGTAATAACATCTGATGGGAGATGCCTTGAAGAGATTAGAACAAGAATCGCCATGGCAAAAGTAGCCTTTAGCAAGATGAAAAACATACTGACCAATAAAAAGATGTCAATTGAAACGAGAAAAAGAGTGTTGAGATGCTACATAGAACCTGTACTTTTATATGGATGTGAAGCTTGGACAATGAGCAGCCAGGCTGAAAAACATCTGATGGCTGTAGAAATGTGGTTTCTGAGGAAAATGCAAAGAATACCATGGACAGCCAGAAAGACCAATGAACAAGTCCTTCAAGAAACAAATGAAGATCGTAAACTGATCAGAGACATTAGACGTAGACAGTCACAATTTTTTGGGCATGTTATGAGAAGAAATGATTTGGAGAACTTGGTGACAACTGGTAAGATCGAGGGGAACAGACCAAGGGGAAGACCTAGAAACAAGTATCTGGATGGCTTGGCCTTGTGGCATGGTCGAGACAAAAACACGGAACTGATCCACGACTCTGTTGATCGAGTGAGATGGCAGAACATGACCGCCCACGCTTACCGGCATGGCACATGATGGATGGATGGATTGGCACTGAATGAAGTGGAAGAAAGAAGTAGCGTGATCTGAAAGGTCAGGGCTGGTTCTGTCTGTTCTCTATAGAGTCACCTTCATGTTCAATCCCGGGATATGCGGGAGTTAAGGGAAATGAACGAGCTGATAAACTTGCGGGCTCTGCATTCCCTGCAAATGGCCAACCCATGGGTTGTGCCAATGTTATTAATGCTCTTAAAGAGATTTTGAGAGCGGATTACTCTGACGCCAGTGAACCCACTTCATTGTCCATGAAGAGAGATTTGGAATTCATAATTGGCATGGCCAGACATGAGAGGCACATAGGGAGAATGAGGGGCCTTGTGAACCAACACAGAACTAGAACTATTAGCCGCTCGACGCTGATGCATATGTTGGAGGGAGGGAAGGATCTGAGCAACGATGGACTTGTCCGGAGTGCAAGTGTGCCACTCTTCCCCTCGATCTTTCCAGTTGTCACGATGTTCTCCAATGCCTCTCTTCTCATCACATGATCTCTTTCTTATTGTTGTATATAATGTTCTAGTTTCATTAGCCTGTATCAGAGAGCCGTTGTTAGTTACTCTGGCAGTCCAAGGAATTCGCAGCATTCATCTCAGGAACCACATCTTTGTTGCTTCTAATTTCTTCTTACTTTGTTCATTTACATTCCACGATTCACTGCCATACAGCAAAACTGGTTCTACATAGCATTTCAGCACTGTCTTTCTTACATTCATTGATAGCGACTTATTGCATAAGATACTCTTCATTTTCTGAAATGCGGCTTTTGCTTGCCCTATTCTGCTCTTAATCTCTGTTGTACATCTTCCATCAGATGTCATAAATGCCCCTAGGTATTTAAAATTATCAACTTGGTTAAGAATTTTCCCTTCTATTTCTGTCACATTCTGGTGTCACCAATTTCTTTGATATCACCATTGTTTTTCTGTGTATTGCATAAAAATCCAGGAGCACCACACAGACTTTAAATTGCTGTATTTTAAATGTATTCATCATCACCATGTACCATGCCGATAAGCATGGGCGGTCATGTTTCACCGTCTTACATGATCACTAGATTTGTGGATTGTGTTCTTGTTTTAACCATGCCACATGGCCAAGCCATCCAGATATGATCTTCTCTGCCTACCCCGCATTGTTTTCTCCTCGATCTTGCTAGTTTCACCAAGTTCTTTACTTTATTTCTTCTCATTACGTGTCCAAAAAGTTGTGACTGTCTACGTCTAATTGCTCTAATCAGTTTACTGTTTTCATCTTCTTCTTGTAGGACTAGCTCATTGGTTTGTCTGTCTGTCCATGGTATTCTTATTTATATGTATTACTAATTTACACAGTGCATTAAAAATGTCTGCATTATGTATTGATAATCAATGTGCATACATTTTAATCGCTTTATGTGCATATAAATCAGTTCTGTAGGTACAGTTGTATTGATTATGTGTTAAAAATTAAATTTTATCTGTATAAGCTACTACTGTCATGTATGAAATACCATGTTAGATCATAGCTTTATGAGGTAAGGGAACCAGTTCCCTTTCTTGCCAAATGTTCTTATCCACCTAGAACAAAACATAATATCTAATGTGTCACTCATCATTTTTAGTAGTTCCACCACCTAATTTTGAAACTGCTATTGAGGTTACATAGCCACTAAAGTCAAAACATCTGCAGTAAGAGCAGACTTAAATGCCCTGATTATATAAATGGTTAATGATTATTTAACTTATTAAGTGTCAAGGGATGATACATTTTCTTATTCGAACTTCCCATAACTGCCATGGGCTATATAAATCAAACTATAGTTAAAATATCAATACAATAATTTCCCATATACAACCTTCTTTAATTTGATATATAATACAAGTCTGCAACCATGTTAACAACTTTTAAGTCAAAACTGACACCCTTCTACTTCTTCCCATTTTCCGCCATCCATCTTTGTTTGGTGGGAACTTAATTTTTGTTTGGCATTGAATCTGTCCAACATTGACATCGTAGCAGTCTTGGTAAACCCATAGATTCTCTGTTGCCCAGCAGATGTTGCAGGGTGTAATGCTGATCTTTGCAGTAGCAGACTGGGTTTAAACACTTCAGATTGATATTGCTTATATGCCAGCCTTACTTGGGGACATTAAGTGTCGAGAGAGGGATGATGATGAGATCACAACTTTATGATGAAATCATAACTTTATGACCATGAAACGTCCTAATGAAACACCCTGAAGGCTAACTTGATCAACAGATGCCCAAATTAGTTGGAGTTTCGGCCGAAAGGTGCAAATATCGAAGCTCTGCTGTAAAAAGGAACAGTACAGTTATGTTCAAAACAAAATACATATTAGATGATCAAAGAAGAAGATATGTTCCGCCTTGCTTAAAATTAAAAGTGAAAGGATCAACTTCATTGCACCAAGGTTGTACTCCATCTGGCTCAGTCTCTCTTTGCAGAATAGCATGCATAAGAACAGCACTGTTTCACCTGTGCTTAGAATCTTTTTGCCTGCTCCATTTCACTTTGTAGTCTTTTTGTATAAGTTAACCTAATATTTTTGTCCTATTATTCGATTATTACGGAAAATGTGTGTTTTCTGTCTCTTTTAAACAGGGTTATCTCCCTACTGCAGTAGACAGAAGACAGGAAACGTTAGAGCGAAAGCGCAAGGAGTACTTCGGTTACATTGATCAGTATTACGAGACTAGGTACCAGGACTTACATGAGGAGACTTTTAGACAGGTATGTTAATGAGTTCTGCTTTTTTTGTTGCTGTGGTGTTGGGGTTACAAAAACAATTTGCAATCCTGCATACTGCGTTGGAAACACAGCTGCGGGTGATTTGGAAGCAAACCACCATGTGCTGTATTTTATACATTGGTATGAGTTCCGGTCATTCACAAAGCAATGGCAAACTACTGAAAGTAAACTTGCGAAGAAATCACAAATAGCCAAAACATGCTGGGGTTGACTGCAACGTACAGTAGAAAAATATGCAACTATGATTTTGTTGTTGTTGCAAGCTAAGCATTAGTTTTGTTCATGTAAGTCAGTAAAGTCAAGGACTCTTTTTACATGTATTCAGATGCATTAAACATGAGTTGTGAGTTAAGAGCTAAGAACTGACATCACTGCACTCAGGACATTCCCATATGCGCTCTGTCCCCTTGTTCAACAGCCAGCAAAGAGCCATACTGCTAATCATTCCAACCGCCATCTGATTGAAAGTTTTCCAGGTCTTCCCTCTCAGTTTTGAGATTCGTCTAGAACCCCTGCCAATCGCCCACTATATAATCCTCTCCACATACGGGTTTTCAGTCTGTTCCACCGCCTTCTCCACCTGCTCCCACCATTGAACATGTGGTGCTAGACCCATACTTTATAGACTATTTAGTCCATATCTCATATGTGGTCCATATCACACTGTTTGAATTTACTTCCCAAGAGATTTCCTGGTACTCATTTTAGGTTGAGTCGATCTGGGAGCCTAAGTCAATTTTACAAATCAAATCTGCCCTGATGTGGTTCGAACCCATGACCGCTGGGCTGGCATGTGTGCGTCCAACCATTATGCTACCACAGCTGTAATTTGATATGGAATTTCCATTATAGTTTTCACTGGAGAAAGATTGACTATACTGTTTTTGTGCATTAAATTGGTTATGCTTTTTATCGGGACAAGTTTACATTTTTCATTAAGAAAATACTGTACATTCTTCTCCAATTTACATGTACAATGTAACAAAGTTATTATTTTTTTTTTGTGTGCTCGCTTGCTTTGACCTCAAACATAGTCCATCCACACTACTTCTAGTAGTGCTGGAATGAACTTTTTGTATGGATTAGTTTTCCCTATTAACATTGTCCCTCTTCATCAGCTGAACCTACTCCGATTTCAGAGGTTAACAAAGTTATATACATTTATTTGTTAATATGTTGACACTTATATTTTTTTTTATTTTCCATTATGTTTCTTCAGTGTAAATTGTTGTGTTGGATGGCAACTTTGCTCTAGGCTGTGTACCTACAATGGACTACCTTTACATATATAGAGGTTAAAAACTACTGTGACGTTGAATAAGACCAAAATAATTCAGTGTATAAGGCAACATTGCAATTTAAGTGAAGAAATTTATGTCCATCTTGTCTTTTCAGATTTTAAAGGATATTCCTCGTATGACCTCACTAGCTCACTTGTTTCAAGAGAAACAGGTTCAGGAAGTAAGTATTGTCTTTTATAAGAATGTTTTTACCATTAAGATAACCATTTCATTATCATCTGTTTTTGTTATCAACTTTGAGATAACCCATCATAACACGTATGTAGGACAATTGACATTTATTCTATCACAGTGGAATAAACTAAAGTTTGTCACATTAGTATCATCATCATCACAATAATCATCATCATCATAATAATCATCACTGTCGTCATCATCATCAAGTGCCATCTCCATAATGAAGGTTGGCAATAATGAAACTTCATCAGTTTCTATTGTGAGCCTTCATTGCACATCCTTCAAGGCCATATACTGATCATATCTTGATGTTATCTGTGTCTTTATATCTTTGACACCCTCTGGTTCTTTCACCCTCACCTTTTCCCTCCATTGTGGTTTTCAATAGATTATGTCATTTGATATGATTAAAATAACTTATCTTCTCATTGTTATTTCTTCCATAGTGCCTTTTTTTTATATTGAGTTGTACTAGAACTTCCTTAAATGTCATTTAACCCATCCACGAAACATGCCCATTATTCTGAAGATTCACATTCCAAGTCTCAATTTTATCCTCTCATCTTTTAGTGCAAGGGTGTTTGCAGTGGGCATGTTAGCATAGTTGATAGGGAACTTCGCTGATAATGTCATAAGCTTAGCTGGATAAAGGTTCAATGCTGGAGCTCATCGCCTGCTAGAGTGAGGGAAACATTGGCCACCTATTCCTCCTACTTACATGTGATAGCATAATCACATCACAGACCCATAGCAATAAACTACTTTGGGACAAATGGTTATTGATTATGTGAGCTTGCACTCTTTCAATCAATCAATCATGTGCCATGCCGGAAAGCGTGTGCGGTCATGACTCGCCATTTCACTCGATCACCAGTGTCGTGGATCAGCTCAGTGTTCCTGTCTCGTCCATGCCATGTGGCCAAGCCATCCAGGTATTTTCCTCTCGGTCTTCCTCTTGGTCTGTTCCCTTCGATCTTGCCAGTTGTCACCAAGTTCTCCAATCCATTTCTTCTCATAACGTCCAAAAAATGTTGACTGTCTACGTCTAATTTCTCTAATCAGTTTACGATGTTCATTTGTCTCCTGTAGTACTTGGTCATTGGTTTTTCTGTCTGTCCATGGTATTCTTTGCATTTTCCTCAGAAACCACATTTCTGCTGCCATCAGATGTTTTTCAGCTTGACTGCTCATTGTCCAAGTTTCACATCCATACAAAAGAACAGGCTCTATGTATCCCCTCAACACTCTTTTTCTCGTTTCAATTGACATCTTTTTATTGGTCAGAATGTTTTTCATCTTGCTAAAGGCTACTTTCGCCATGGTGATTCTTGTTCTAATCTCTTCAAGGCATCTCCCATCAGATGTTGTGACTGTTCCAAGATAATTGTACCGATTCACTTGTTGAAGAATATTTCCATTTACTTGTATATTTGCACTCTTTACTGTTTCCTTATTTCCCAAGCATGCATCATGTCCGTGACCACTTTGTTGTCTGAATTTCTGTCTGCATCCCATGTTATTGGTCTTCAGTTATAATTTAGCACTTGTTACCATATCTGACAGGATGTTACCACATTTGATAGGATGTTACCACATCTGACAGGATGCTACCATATCTGATAGGATGTTACCACATTTGATAGGATGTTATCACATCTGATAGGAAACCATGGTCGCCCAGTGGCTAACACGCTTGCCTGTCAGCCCAGCAGTCTTGTGTTTGAATCCCCACCAAGACAGGCCTTTTTAAAGATTAACCTGTGCTCCCAGGTCGACTGAGTCTAAAATGGGTACCAGGAAATGTTCTGAGTAGTAAAGGTGGCCAGCACACATCACACATTGAGTGCAGGCTGGTTTATAACAATATAAGTCTAGCACCATATGCCTAAGGGCATTTAGAAAGGGTTGTTTGCTGTTTACTCTGTGTAGTATAGATTGCTGCCAAAATAACATTTTACAGTGGAAAAACATGGCTACAACAAATTATAGTATGTATAGAAGAAGAAATGAAAACTGTAAACTTGATTAGGAAAATTAGACAGACATTTAAGATGTTTTTAGGTTTGTTAAAAGGAAAAATAAATGTGAAAACAGAGTGACAACTGGTAAACTCGATGGGAAAAGAGCATGAGAAAGACAAAGATATTATGGTATGGATAACTGAGACAAGAATACAGACCTGGACCATGGCTGATGATAGTGTGAGATGGCGAACAATGGCTGCCCATGCCTGATGTTGTGGCACATGATGATATTGATGACAGAAGACGAAAGGCAAACCCATCCTAAAACATACTGCAATGAAATTGGCATTTTAACTCACAAATATTGTTTTAAACCTCACAATACAACCAGTTTATTCAAGAAATAGTAGTTCTTTATTTACATTATTGTTTGTTGCATAGTTTGTAACAGTTGCACATAAATAATTTGTATTGTCTGTCCAGAAAGTTGTGTATATTTCAAGCAATATGAAGTTTGGTATGTTTTTCACCTGCTACTGGTAGGTTGCTTTTTATAATCTGAGCTTTGGTTCCGTCTGCTTGCCAGATATTTGAAAGAATCTTGTTCATTTGGGCCATTCGTCATCCAGCCAGTGGCTATGTACAAGGCATCAATGATCTGGTCACGCCGTTCTTCGTAGTCTTTCTCTCGGAATATATTGAGAATGGTGAGTTGCAGTTTTCAGTTAGTGTAAGAACCTTCATATTAATATTCTGTAGTGATTTGTTCACATTTGTTTTTTATAACACATATAGTGGAGGATATTACGGTAACTTAAGCTCACCTTCAGGTAAATTAAGTTGACTATTATTTTTAAATAAATGAGAAAATCTTTGATGTTGCACATGTTTCTTTGAAAACTGAATATAACGTAATTTTAACTGTTGTATTTGTTTAAAGTCAGTGGTAATTACATAATAAAATCAGATTAGATGAATAAATCCACACTCAGGAGAAAACGTTCTTCATGAAATTGAACAGGGTCCTGTGTTTAGACTTTCCATAACATTCTTTGTGCTGCCTGCACCTTAATATCTTTGAACACTTTTTTCTAGCCCCTTCAATAATCAACAGGGTGCAATATCTAAAAGCCAAAGACACTAAGATGTATGCTGATTTGTCTTTATGTAGTGAAGAAGATATTTGTATGAAAAGTATTAGCAGACAGTCAACATTTTTGGGACACATTATAAGAAGAAATAAATTAGAGAACTTGGTGATAACTGGCAAGATTTAGGTGAAAAGAACAAGGGGAAGGCAGAGAAGTAAATATCTGAATGGCTTGGCCACGTGCCATGGTCGAGACAAGAATACGGGAGCTAATCCACGACTCTGGTGATCGTGCGAGATGGCGAAAAATGATCAGCCACACTTATCGGCATGACATATCATGATGATAATGGTGATTACTAATAAACTACAAACTTTAATTAATTGATGTCTGTGCAGAACTGTGGGACTAAAATGGTGTGACAAAATCACCAATACAGAGCTCATGGAGAGAACTAAACAAATTCAAGTGAAACCATGAGGTGAGGCACAAATCTGCCACTGGTTAGTACACATTGAGAAAACTCAAGGATAGTATAACTATGCACTCCCTTGTCTAGAACCCACTGGGTGAAAGAAATAGTCGGAGGCCTAAAATCACATGGAGTAGAGAATTAAAGACAGAAATTAATAATATCGGGAGGACATGGAGGGAGCTGTGGGAGATATCAAAAGATAGGACAGCTTGGCTCGAGTTCATTGAAGGCTTTGCCCCATTGGGAGTTAAAGGACAGAAGAAGAAATACATGAACCCAGAACTTTTAGAGCTAGAAGTGGCCATGACGCCTGCACACCACTTTGACATCCAAGCAAAAATATGATTGTTTGAAGGTCTATTCCCCAATGTGGGGTCAAAGGCCGAAGGAGAAGAGGTGTTAACCACTGAAGAAGTAGACAAAAAAGTACTGGTAATGCCGATTTTTAACGTGCATGTTTTGTCAGCACATGTAATTAGAATATAACTTGTATAACTTTCAGACGTGGAGGTTGAGAACTGCGACTTAACTGAGCTGTCCCAGGAAACACGAGATGTGATAGAAGCTGACAGCTTCTGGTGCATGTCCAAACTTCTGGATGGAATACAAGACAACTACACTTTTGCCCAGCCAGGAATACAGATGAAAGTAAACACACTCCGAGAGCTGATCAAGAGAATAGATGGTGAGCACCTTAATATCATGGCTGAAAGATGTATGACTGAATATAATGTGTGGTTTTGGTGTGTGAAAGGTCACTTCATTGCACATGGATATCTCCATAAGTGCCTCAGTCTCCTGGCATACTTCACACAAATAGAATCTCTGCACAGTGTGCAAACATGGCACCAGCAAGGATCCAAATGTGTGTATTGCAGAATCACATGCCATACATTTTCTATGAGTAGCATTTCTAATTATTTAACCATGTTTGCTTGGGCAGCAGTCTATTTGGCCTGATCTTTTTCATTTGCCACTATTTTATTTGAACACAAAAGCCACAAACAATATGTTGCATGATTTATTGCCTCTCATATTTCGCTGCATCTCATCAGGTGCATACTGCGGAGTTATATATCATGTGAAATAAATAAATAAATAATTCTTTAGCTGAAACAATTAAAGCTCATAGTCATAGGTATCGTTTGAATGTGGAACATCTGTTATCCCCATGGTAATTTCAAATTTAGAACAAACTCTGTCTGTTTACACAAGACTGGCTGGAACCGCCTAATTGCTAATGCCTCACTATGTTTGAGCAATTGTTTATTGTTTGTCAAATACAGTATGTGAAAGACGTTTTCTTTGTTCATGCTATGACCGTATTTTATGAGGTGTTGAAAAATTGACGATGATGGCGTTTTATAGCCCGCTGACAGCACAGGGATTCTTGAAGACTGATTAACTCTCTTTTCCACCCTCACTGGTATATGTTCGGCTACTCAATTTGCTAATTGTATTTCCATTCTGCCTATGTAAGTCGCTTGGCACATGTTCTTAACATATTGTTTGTGGCTTCTATGTTTAAATTCACAAGAGACTATTTTATTTGGCCTGGTCTTTTTGATTTTCGACTCTTTTATTTGGCCTGGTCTTTTTGATTTTCCACTCTTTTTATTTGGCCTGTTTTTTTTTTATTTTCCACTCTTTTATTTGGCCTGGTCTTTTTGATTTTCCACTCTTTTATTTGGCCTGGTCTTTTTGATTTTCCACTCTTTTATTTGGCCTGGTCTTTTTGATTTTTCACTCTTTTATTTGGTCTGGTCTTTTTGATTTTCCAGTACTGAGGGATTTTTCATGTTGACCTGGTCTGCGCGAACCAGAGGTAGACACCGCGAACCAGAAGTAGACACCGCGAACCAGAGGTAGACACCGTTACCTCTGATCTAAGAGTATACTTTTAGCAAGCCTTTGCTATCATAAATGACACATTTGTGATACTATACTTGAAAAGAGTGTCTTTTGTAATAAATCACCTTCATTGAATGTCAGAAAGAGAGTTCTGAAATGTTATGACGAACCTGTTTTGCTGTGTGGCAGGGAATCATGGATGCATCTATTGTATGTCACATGTCTATCACATCTTGAATCCATTCACATTGTGGTCTTTCTCTTCTCCACCTCTCCATAATATTTCCCTCCATTATTATCTTTTCTAGACTTTCATGTCTGTTGATATGTTCAAACTATTTCATTTTCCTCAAGTTTGTATGTCTAAATAACCAATCTTCTTTAATAATGAGTTTTTGTTGGATAGATATGTTTTCCTTTCCGTCCAGTGAATTTGTAATATTCATCAGTGCACATCATGAGCATTTTAAAACATATTTTCAGCTCCATTGTTCAATCACCTTGAGACTCAGGGTGTGGAGTTTCTACAGTTTTCCTTCCGATGGATGAACAATCTGCTCATGCGGGAGATTCCCCTGAGGTGTACAATTCGCTTGTGGGACACTTACCAGTCAGAGGTCAATGGATTTGCTGATTTCCATCTCTATGTTTGCGCGGCCTTCCTGAGACGTTTTTCAGAAGATATCCTTCGAGAGCATGACTTTCAGGTAAACAATCACCAAATTAAATTGTACATTTGTTTCAGTAAATAAATAACAAATTTAAACTACACAAGTATAATCATACATGATTATCCAAATTAAATTGTACATTTGTTTCAGTAAATAATAACAAATTTAAACTACATGAGTATACATGATTATCCAAGTTAACTGGCAGATGTAACTGGCAAGTCAAATTTAACTGGGGGGTCAGATTTAACTGTGAGGTCAAAGTGGTGCGCAGGTGTCATGGCCACTTCTAGCTCATAAAGTTCTAGGTTCATGTTTTTTTATTCTTGTGCCCTTTATCCCCCAATAGGACAAAGCCTTCAATGAACTCAACGCCTAGCTGTCCTATCTTTTTGCTATCTCTCGCAGCTCTGTCCGCGTTCTGCCTATATTATTCATCTCCATTGTTAATTCTCTTCTCTGTGTGTTGTTAGGTCTACCGCTATTTCGTTCGCCTTGTGGGTTCCAGGCAAGGGAGTGACTAGTTATATTATCCTCAGGTATTTTCAATGTGTTGTCCTATTCCGGCACCAGCATCTTTTCCTCGCCTCTTATTTCACCTACAAAATCACAAATACTGAAGTATTGGAAAGATCAGGTTGTGTGACGGTTTATTCCATGCTCAGTCTTCGTAGACTTAGATGGATAGGACATCTTAGGAGGATGGATGATGGTAGAATACCAAAGGACATCTTTTTTGGTGAATTACAGATGGGTAAGAGATCTCAGGGTCGGCCTCTACTACGATACAAAGATGTGTGTAAGCGGGACATGATTGATACAGGCATTGATAATGCACATTGGGAGTAAGTCGCCGCTGAACGGGTTGCATGGAGGGCAAACATCAGAAATGGAATAAAGACACAGGAGAAAATTATTGCAGATAAGTCACACACCGAGCGTGTGAGACGTAAGATGGTGCATGATGGTGGAAATGACCAATGCATATGAACACGTGGTCATTTCCACCCACTGTGAACGGACATTTACAGCGCGAATTGGCCTTATCAGTCACATTCGCTACCGCCATAGGTAAAAGTTATTATGCCTTTTTAAAGCACAAACTATCGTCTGTCAAGACGGCAAAGTGCCAATGCCAATGCATTTCACCTGAATTTGTTTAGTTCTCTCTATGAGCTGTGTATTGATGATTCTGTTATACCTGTTTAGTTTCTCTATTCTACGCAGGCATCAATTAATGAATGTTTGTAGTTTATTAGTAATTGTTTTAGTCATTCTCTTTGTTTTTGATCCATGCAGCAGCACTGATTTGATGTTAGTTTTAATTATTGATGTTTGGTGCTAGATTTAATTTTGTTTGACTTCCACAGATTTCTTAGAGTTATGTAGGCTGCTTTTGCTGTTATATTCTTTTTATTTTATATCTTATCTGTTGCCCCAACTTGTCTGTATTGCTACCTAAACATGTGTAGGGTTCCACCTCTTGAAGTGAGACTTCACCAAGGGAAATCTGTTTATCATTTGCTGGATTTATCCTCACTATCTTTGTCTTTACTTTATGAATTTTTAGACCAGTTGTGATTAATTTAGTTTGCATCTGACTTCATGTGTGGGGCAGGAGAACAATCATGTCAGTGAAATCCACTGAACTCCCTGTTGTTATGGTTATCAATAAATGTGGACATAATAGAGTGTTTGAAAAGTTATTGTCGTTATAATTTGGACCGGCCGAATAGTTCAGGAGTCCAGTGGTGCTTTCTCAACAACTGTCAGTATTCTTACAATAAAGGTACTGGCTGTGACTGCGGCACTCCATGGGTTAGATATACAGGACTATACAAATACATGACGGCCTCCATGAATATCTAGAGAAGATAAAAGTCTAGATAAATACATTGACTGAGATTTGAATTAATGCAGAAATCCACACTTAGCAGTATTTCTTTCATTTTTGTGCCAGGACAAGCTGGTGTTAAAGTAAATGAACAGGCAGGTCCTTTGGCTGGGTCTGTAGCTATTGTGGAGGGTCCATCAGTGGATCAAGCAGATGTCTTAAATGCCATGAAATATCTTTGCTTTTGATGACGTGTGACCTTGCTCAGGATGAGAGACATTGATGTCAAGCAGGGAGTTGCCAGACAAATATTTTGCATCAGACACAAGAAATCCGGTGAATCAACACTAAATTGGTGTGATCAGCTACTAAACATTTGTAGAAATTCTGAGGACGAGATCATATATGGCTGGTTGGATTTTCAAAGCGTTGAAATAAATTCACCACTTAAAATTTGATTTTACACTATATAGGCAGGTAGCTAGGCCGAAAGGATAAGTGTGATCTATTTCATAAAATTCTGGTATGCTGATGGCAGGGTAGCAGGATCAATCCTTACACTGGTCAGTTGGATTTCAATGTTGACTTCTCATTCAGAAAGCAATGGCAAACTTTTTTTTTTAACCCACATATCCTTTACAGGACATTGCAGTCAACAGCAGCATTCTTCAGCTGCTGTTAATGTCTTGGCTCAAGTTTTACGCTCATTAGTTTGTCATTGCTTTCTGAATGACCGGCTCACATACCCCCGTAAGTAACCAGCATGACGCGACCCACTGCCGAATCTCGCGCAGCTGTGTTTCATATGTGAGTATACGGGATTACGAACAATGTCCTTAACCCTTTCGCTAGGAAGACCGGCAATGGCAAACTCAATCAATCAATCCTGTGCCATGCCGGAAAGCGTGGGCGGTCATGACTCGCCATTTCACTCGATCACCAGAGTCGTGGATCAGCTCAGTGTTCTTGTCTCGTCCATGCCATGTGGCCAAGCCATCCAGGTATTTTCCTCTCGGTCTTCCCCTTGGTCTGTTCCCTTCAATCTTGCCAGTTGACACTAAGTTCTCCAGTCCATTTCTTCTCAATACATGTCCAAAAAATTTTGACTGTCTACGTCTAATTTCTCTAATCATTTTACGATGTTCATTTGTCTCCTGTAGTACTTGGTCATTGGTTTTTCTGTCTGTCCATGGTATTCTTTGCATTTTCCCCAGAAACCACATTTCTGCAGCCATCAGATGTTTTTCAGCTTGACTGCACATTGTCCAAGTTTCACATCCATACAAAAGAACAGGCTCTATGTACCCCCTCAAGACTCTTTTTCTCGTTTCAGTTGACATCTTTTTATTGGTCAGAATGTTTTTCATCTTGCTAAAGGCTACTTTCGCCATGGTGATTCTTGTTCTAATCTCTTCAAGGCATCTCCCATCAGATGTTATGACTGTTCCGAGATAATAGTACCGATTCACTTGTTGAAGAATATTCCCATTTACTTGTATATTACATTGTGGTACTTCGTTCTTCCTAGTGACTACCATAACCTGTGTCTTCTTACAATTTAATTCCAACCCCAGCTGCTCACTTTGAGACAGCAACTGCGTCTACTAATTGTTGCAGATCCTGTGCATTGTTAGCAATCAATACTGTATCATCTGCATATCTAATGTTATTTATGTTTCTTCCTCCAATGCTGATTCCATTTATGTCTTCTACATTTCTGAAAATATTTAGAAGACACATGGCAAACTACTGAATGTAAATTGTCTAGAAAATGAACCTTGGGTTGGTGTTCATTGCAACATCCTGCAGAGGACATGTAACATAAACAGGCCTTTGACTGCATTGATAGCGAATCTCTGTGGAAATTGCTGATGTACTCTGGAATCCCACAGAAGCTTCCTGTCCCACACATAAACTCAGATGCAAGATAAATTAAATATACTTGACAAGTGGTCACAATAATTAGTTTTCAAAATGCATAGAAGAAAGGCAAAAATAATTACAATAAATTAAGCAAATGTTAACCCAATCTCCCTTGGTGAAACCTCACTTCATGAGGTGAGATCATACACACATTTAGATAGAATGTAGGCAAAAATGGTGGAACAAATGAGGAAACAAGAAGCATGATTAAAACAATTACTAATAAACTACAAATTACACATATTCATTAACTGGTGCCGGAGGAGAATAGGGCTAATATGGTCTGACAGAATTACTAATGAGGAGCGTATGAAAAAAAAGCTAAAATGTCAGCAAATCAAGAGGTGAGACGAAGATGCTGGCACTAGACAGGATACACATTTAAGAAAATCTGCTGATAGCATAACTAGAACATGCTTTCTCTGGAACCCACAGTAGAGATAGGCGTAACAACACATGGAGAAGAGAATTAGAGACAGAGGTGGGGAGGATATGGAGGGAGCTACTGCTGGAACCCACAGTAGAGATAGACGTAACAACACATGGAGAAGAGAATTAGAGACGGAGATGGGGAGGATATGGAGGGAGCTATTGCAGAGGGCAAAAGATAGGAGGTCTTGCTATTTGTTGGTTGAGGGTGTATGCTCCATTGGGAGAGAAAAGGCAGAAGATCATCATACATAACATATAAGAGATGGAATAATTAATGACATTACACTGTTTGAATGCTTGAACAAATGATTAACAAAGTGAAACCCTTTAACTGCATATAAATGTTTAATCAGATTAGATCATCTTACTTCAAATGGACATGATTAATGAAGGCAGTGAATGAACCACCAAAACACGAGAAGTAAATTGTGAGCTTTACTAGAACACGATTAAAAGTAATAAAATGGACATTGCGGCTAAAGCCTTCATCAGCACAGAACAAACAAACACAAACCGACATACAACTACATGAAAAACACTACATGAAAATATTAAGGTTACTTATCTATATCCTTGTTTGGAGAGTCAATGCGTTTGATGACTATCAGTGGATCAAATGATTAATGAAGGTAAACTATATAATTACTGGGGGGAAAAATAATGGAATTAAACTAAGAATTAAAAATTTTTCATATTTATGTATTTTAGGGAATTCTGATGTTTCTTCAAAACCTGCCCACTCACACTTGGCAAGACAAAGAAGTCAGTGAACTTTTAGCCGAAGCCTACAAACTCAAGTACATGTTTGCCGATGCTCCACGACATCTGTTACATAAATCATGACCATAATTGTTAAGCGTGTTCAGTGCCTGAGTTGATTTAAACCATGTGTATTTTGTAGGCTCAGTTGAGACATTGGTGCATGCTGGGAAGTGGTGGTGGGCTATATTTCTGCATGTCAGTTTTTGGAGATCAAGTGTTTCATAAAATTCATTCATGTATTTTGTGTTTATTGTTTATGGGTGTATGTTTAGTCATATGTGGGTTGCAATATATTTATAGTTAATGTTTGCGAGATTCATGAAATGCGGGTAAGTTATATTTTTAATTCATATTGCAAGCATGTATATATGTGTATGTATATACATATACTTAAGGCAGAAACGTAAATGTTTACATCTGCGTGTAGGGGTGTACGTATACTTGCTTGCATACATGTGGTACATGCATGTGTTGTTTGTGTATGTATATATGTGATGTGTGTGAAAAGCAGAGAATTATTTTAAATTATATTTTAATGCTAATATTTATATGTGAAAATATGTTACATTCGTTCGTGATATGTATTAGAACAACAATTCATCTTGTATTAAGAACAGTTTGTTTTAGTTTGTATATAATGGTGGTCTGTGCAAAAATGTATGTCCACATGATTGAGCCAGATGAAGAAATAAATGGATATTTTAATGAATACTGTTTACAATTGTTATCAGCATTGATAAGCCAAAATATACCCTGAGGTTGTTTTGCCAGTAATATCTGAAGGAACTAGCTGAAGAAATGGATAAATGTGCAGTCATTATAAGACTGAAAAAAAAGGGGGGGGGGGGTGGATTTACAGAAAGACGTGAAGGAGAATGTAGCTTTGTACTGTTCTGTTTACAAATGCAAGCTATCAAAAAATCACTCTTCAGTGGTGGAACATTGAAAAGCTTGTCTGGCTTGGGCATGGCAGTCGCCATGAGTCCATGATTAACAATTTCCTTGAGGGAAATCTAATAACACATTTATTGTTATGTCCATAGAACTCACAGATGGACTTGTGAGATAGAAGAAGAAAATTAGAATCAGTATAACTCTACTATCATATTCACCACAGCATCTAGATAAAATTGTGGGAGAGAAGAAGAATATAAGGAGAATGAGGATAGCTTTACCAACACATTCATTATGAGTTCATACAATTCATAGATGAAATTATGGAATAGAAAAAGAATATAAGGAGAATTACGATATCTGTATGGACACATTCATTATGAGTTCATAGAACTTATAGATGAAATTATGGGATAGAAGAAGAATATAAGGAGAATCAGGATAACTATACTGATATATTAATTATGATGTTGATAGAACTCATAGATGAAATTATGGAATAAATGAAAAATTTACGAAGAATTACGATAGGCGTACTAACACATTCCAATGTCCAATTCATTGCATCTGGACAGCACATAGATGGCATTATGGGGTAGAAGAAGATCAGGAAAATAACAACTATCTCTATTAACACAACCATCAAGATGTCTGGAAAACTCATAGATGGCATTACATAGAAGAAGAAGAAGAAGAAGCTGAGAATCAGAAAAGTTCTACTAACACATTTATGTTCATACAACTCATAGATGAAATTATGGGGTTGTTGAAGAAGAAGAAGAAGAAGAAGATAAAGAGCAGCAGAATAGCTCTACAAACAAGTCCATCATGGCATCATCATCATGTGCATTGCCAACTGGTGTGAGCATTCATATCTCTCCACAGATCTTGGTCCATGATGTTCTGGATCATCTCTGCTGATGATATTCCTCATTGCCACTGTCTCACTCTCAAGTCTGCCTCTGCTTCTTCTCCCACTGATCTTTCCAGTTGGCACGATGTTTACCAATGCCTCTTTTCTTATTATATCAACAAAGAACATTGTTTGTCTTTTTCATGTGTTCTTGTGCCCTTTATGTACACATGGGATAGGTCCTCGACCGACTCATACCAAGTTGTTCCATTTTTCTATTTGTTGCTATTTCCTGCAGCTGTCTCCATATCCTCCCCATATTATTCATCCCTAATTTTAATACCCTTCTCTGTGTGCTTCTAGCCTCCCTCTTTTTCTTTGGGAGCCTTGGTGGTGTAGTGGCTAGATGATTGCCTGCTTGATGGTCATGGTTTTAATCCACATTGAGAGAGATTTCCAGACCAGCCTAAAATGGGTGCCAGGAAATGTCTTGGGACGTGGAGGTGGCTGTCCTGGTATTGCCCACATCACCGATTGGATAGCGCCGATTGGTGTACACAAATATGGATGCAGCACCATATTGCCAGTGTGTCTAAGATGTGTACAAGGGACCTTTGCTTTTATTTTGTTTGCCCTGTGGCTTCCAATGAAAGCCACTGTCTGGTTATGCTATTCACAGGATTTCTCACAGTGCCTGTGCTAGATTACATTAAGAAACTGCAAGCATGTTGGCTCGGTCATGTAGCAAGAGTTCTAGCATTTCAACACAGCAAAAGCAAACAGGAAGCTGTCCAGCATCCAGTGTAGTGGTCTAGCTGATTATATGATTACCACCATGTATGAAGAACACACCAAAGCTCACTCCAGATACCTTTTCTTGACTTGAAAGACAAAACAGAGTGGCCCAGGGTTCGATCTCTAGTCCTGGCAGGATGTTTTTCCAACCAGCATAGCTCTAACATCGACCCAGCCTTGTAATATGGCCATCAGAGATTTGCATACGAAAATGTCAAGACAGTTAAATGGGCACAATAAAGACCATATTGTTCTTTGGTTTTCTGTCCATCCATGGTTATTCATTCACTTTTAGCATTCTACAGTAACACCATATCACTAAAAGCTTCCTAGATCTTTTCATTCTTTCTTGGTTGCCTTCCATATTTCAGGAGTTTGTTGGTTGCACTCCGTATTCCAGGAGTTTATTGGTTCCAGCCCATATTTTGGGAGTTTGTTGGTTCCAATCCATATTTCAGGAGTTTGTTGATTCCAGTCCAAATTTCAGAAATTGTGCAGATCTGTGGGCCATATATCTGTTCTGATAATTCATTTCCACAATTGCATATTGATATTACTTCATGAGTATTCAGCATTCTTAAATATGCTTCTGGTTACTTCATTTGTAGTTTATTTATCCTCATGAAACTCACTATAATTGACAATTCCGTTGAAGTCAAGTTTTCACCTTGCTCTAATTCTAGAAATGTAAACAAAATATTTAATTAACTTTTTCCTTGTAAATGAACACACACAAAAAAGACCATAAAGGACCCTTTGACACGCCTTAAGTTACATTGGGTATATGGTGCTATACCCATAATTGTATAGACCAATCAGCACTCAGTGGTTGGAAACAAATAGGTATTTTAAACTCCTGCGAGAAAAAACGTACTGGACATCACAACGTTGCACATACCTTACAAGGAGATCCACGTGTCACGAACTACAGGTGAAAAATCCGAAATCAGAAGCACTCAATAAATTATAAAAAATGAATAATGAAATAAAATAAGATAAAATACACACGAACGTGTACACTACGACACACAGACGTTTCGATTCTCAGAATCTTTGTCAATGACAACACAGATAGCTAACGACAAACAACTACAAAACACAAACACACGACCTATCACTTATGATGCACAACCTGATAATTAAATGTGAGGCAGAAAAGGTGACTTGGCCAGCTGCGAAGACGCTTGTGGCGCAGAATTAAAAATGGGTTGCCAAAAAGGATTTGAGTAGCCAAAAATATGTGAACAGTCTGCTATGAAAATATAGGAATGTGGGGACAATTACGTCTAGATATTGGGGGGAGGGGGGAAACAGCACAGTAATAGGTAGTGTAAACATTGGGGAAGATGCCACAGTTATACTGTAGCGTCCACAACAGTATTAATTCCTGCTGGGTGGATGCATCCCAAATTGTGATTAGCTGGCATTCAATTTTAAGTCTGACGCAGCTATTGGAGAAGCAGGGTTTTAATGCGGTGACACATGCATCGTCGGCTCCATTATGGTTGGAGGAATTGAAATGGTTTGGGACAGGTTTGTCAGCGCCCTGATTGATGTCTCTGAGGTGTTCTCTAAAACGATCAGCAAGACGTCTGCCCGTCTGGCCAATGTATTTCATGTCACATTGTTTGCAGATGATAACATAAATCAGATTGCGGGATGTGCAGGTGAAAGAATCTTTCAAGGTGAAGGTGCTTCGGGGAAATGCAATCTCTGGTGTCTGGTCAACGTATGGGCATGTCAGACAGTTCCTACGATGGCATTCAAAGGTGCCCACGGATGAAGTAACCGTGGGGAGGCGACTATGCACAAGGTGGTCTCTGAGGCTCTGGTTACGGCGGAAAATTACCCCGGGGCCATTTGAGAATACCTCACGAGTGGTAGGATCGGATTCCAAGATGGACCAGTATCTCAGGAAAATGTGCTTGATGGCATAGGCATGTGGATGGAAGGTGAGGATAAGCTTGGGTTCATTGTTCTGAGGTTGCGTATGCTTGGCGAGGGACATTTCCCGCGAGACCTGGGTTATGCGACAGAAAGCTGTCGACAAGACGTCCTCTGGGTAGGACCGTCTGCGGAAAAAGTCCAGCATTTCGTGGGCTCTCTCGAGGAAGTCATTATCGTCCTGACAGATACGACGAAGGCGGAGTAGCTGGGAATATGAGATGGAATCTTTGCAGCTTTTGGGGTGGGATGAGCTGTACAGGAGGAAACCGTGAGCATCAGTAGGTTTATAGTACACGGAGGTCGTGAGGCCTGTAGGGTTTAACTTAATGGTGGTGTCAAGGAAATTGACAGAGGTGGTGGAAATTTCTGTGGTGAATTTGATCGATGGATGGAAGTTATTAGTTAGTTAGTTAGTTAGTCGCAGTTCCAACTTCACAGCAACGGGTCGTCCCCATTATGCTCCATTCCTGTGCCAGTGAATATCACACAAAACACTCCCACTGCCCAATGTGAAAAGTGGAAAAGACAGGAGTCTCGACAAATAACAGCCCGCACAGATACACTGTGCATAATGCCGCCACCAAAATGTCAACACAATAGTCCCCCACAAAGCACCCAGTTCATTTCTGATGGAATCGGCAGTCATTTTCCCATCTGGATGTTTCCTAGATGTTCACCCACACAGTCCACGAAATACAGTTCATCGTCAATGGCAGTGGCAGTCAACCAGAAGCCCAGCAGCCACGCATTTCTGCATAAGGCAAAAACCGGTCAACTCTGGGACATAGCCATCTGCCATCGCTCCGAACATGCAGTCACGTTCCAAAAGACCTTGGACAGATTCAAAAGCATTTCACACAAAACTCACAGCTCACAGTGTCGCGCCACGCACTCACTCAGTAGTAGAAGTTATTGATGTAATTAATGAAACGGTTCAGTTCCGCCTCTGACATGTCAGTGAGACCTATGCCGTCATCGATGTAGCGTCGGTAAAAAGAAGGGAGAAGGCCATCATAGCTGAGTTCAATCTGGTGTTCCAGATGTCCCATAAATACACATGCGTAGCTGGGTCCCATTTTAGTGCCCATGGCGACACTGCTGATTTTTTCAAAGTAGTGGCCATTGAACTCAAAGGAATTATTGGTGAGGACCAATTCAGCGAGTCTCACAAGTGTGCGCGTAGGGATGGCTTGATCTGTGCGTTGATCCAGAAAGAACTGTAGCGCCCTGAGGCCATCTGCATGAGGAATGGAGGTATAGAGGGAACATACATCCATTAGGAATAGTCTGTATGTGTTCCCAGGAGTCAGTTGGAGAGTGGTTGATTTGGTCATTCTCAGGCCAGTTCCTTTACTTCTCAAGACATTGTTGGTACCAATTTTAGGCTGGGGCAGCCTGGGAGTCCAGGTCCATTTAAGAAAAATTCTAGTTTGCACAGCCATGGATTAAACCCATAACCACTGGGTTGGCAGGCAAGGGTCTAACCACTACGCTACTGAGGCTTCAATGTTTCCATTGAAGCAGTTGAAGACCGAGAAGTAAATACCTGGATGGCCCTGCCACATGGCATGGTCGAGACAGGAACACTGAGCTGATCCATGACTGGTGATCGAGTGAAATGGCAAGTCATGACCACCCACGCTTTCCGACATGGAACATGAATGTTTGATTGATTGAGTTGCTTATAACCACTGTTTTCAGGTAAAATCTGAGGCTGTGGTTTGTGCACTGAATGAGTGCATTTGTGATACCAGCAGATCACAACACAATGAAGGCAGGAAACCGTTGTTTCCAGAGAAGTTTCTGTTCCTTTCTTTGGTTTTATTAAGGCATCAATAATCATTGCTGGTGCATGCTGGGAGTTTTTACAGGCTGAGGAATAAGGCCACTCGTCAGGTTGTGCACAAGCTAGGATTTATTAAAAAAAACCCAAGCCTTACTAAGGATTGAACACACGTCCCACAATGTGCGAGGCAAACATTATAATCCCTCAGCTACCCACACCTTTTTCTTATGCTGCCTTTTATCTCTAAATTCTTCTTCTTCTGCGTTCATCCGGAGTGTTTTTTTTCCGGACGTGATTGCATTGTGCCTGTTTACAGCAGAGCTGCGTTCTTGTGCCGTTAGGCCGACACATCCGACTTCTGCGGGCATTTGTTGACCGGGTTAACCTTCCCGGGGATCTCTAAATTCAGTATAAGCCCTTTGCTTTGTAGCTAAAGTTAGTTGCATATTCTTTACTGGACATTGCCATTAACCCCAGCAATTTTTGGCTGTTTGTGATTTCTTGACAAGTTTACCTTCAGTAGTTTGCTTTGTAGTTAAGTTAGTTGCATATCCTTTATGGACGTAGCAGTCAACCCCAGCAATTTTTAGCTGTTTGTGATTCCTGGGCAAGTTTATATTTAGTAGTTTGCCATTGCTTTCTGAACGACCGACACCTATACCATTTCATAAAAAACCAGCGCAGCTGTTTGTAGACTTGGTCATAATTGGTTGAATTTGCAGATGGTTTTCTTCAGAATGAGGCAGTTCGTCTCTCACCAACCCTCCGTAGTCATCTCTTGTGATATGCTTGTAGGTTACAGAGTTGCTGTTCTTTGCCTCCGTTATGGGTCATGGTAACACACCAGTGACCCACTCCTCCAGAAATGTTTTCTTTTGTAAAATACTCAATGAAAACAAGCAAATAAAACTTTCAAAACCAAAACAGTTGATTTCTCTCAATTCACCTGGTTCAGTTGATTTCTGTCTTTATAACAGGGCATAAAGAGAGAAATCAACTGTATATCCAGTTCAATCTGTCTTTTTTATACCAAGTTCAGTTGATTTCTCTCTTTTTACTGAGTTCAGTTATTATCCAGTTTGTTCTCATGAACAGAGAACAAAAAAAGACATTGGAGTATTGATAGCTCATTAAAATAATAAGGAAAATAAAATGAAATTTATGGGGCATATTAACAAGAAACGAGCTGGAAAAAAGATTAGCTTAAAACTGGAAAATGAGAAGCAAAGGAAGACAAAGAAAAATATGCATGGAAAGCTTAAACAGTTGGTCAACAAATTGTGATACAAACATCAACTTCATTAACACCGCAGCTGCTTTATTTAGAAAATAACAACATCAAAATCACAAGTGTGATACATTCACAGAGGCAGTTATAGAACCTTGTAAAATAAACATGTTGCCAGGTGTTGGTAGTATGCTCTGACCAAACTTAAGAGATAACAGTCACATACAGTACATTGACTGATACACAAGAGGAATAGTCAGACTTGATGGGTTGATTGATACACAAGAGGAATAGTCAGTGAGATACACAAGAGGAATAGTCAGTGAGATACACAAGAGGAATAGTCAATCAGACTTTGTGCATTAATTGATACAAGAAGAATAGTCAGTGAGATACACAAGAAGGTGCTACAGAGTTCGTGCACTGAGCTGAGATTCTCTGGACTCAGGCTTGAGTTAGGAGTAGAACGGAGCACTTATGGGTTACACCCGATTGCAGTGATGTTGATCCGTCGACTAAACAAACAAACAGATACACAAGAAGGATAGTCAGTTAGACTTGGTGGGTTGATTGATACACAAGAGGAATAGTCAGTGAGATACACAAGAGGAATAGTCCGTGAGATACAAAAGAGGAATAGTCAGTGAAATACACAAGAGGAATAGTCAATCAGACTTGGTGCATTAATTGATATGCAAAAGGAATAGTCAATTAGATACGCAAATAGAATAGCTGTCATGTTACATTGATGAAAACTGAGAGAGTTCAAATATGAGATGACACAGAGGGATGAAGAGTGACCTTGGTTCTTGGTAGCAGAATCAACAACATAGCATTCCGGGCAATCCCATGGATGATTCATCTCACTCAGTAAATGTAAGGTGTAGATGTTATATCCCAGTAAACCACTGACTGCACACATCATAGTCTTCCCCCTCAAACTTTCTTCCTTGCTGGAACCACACTTCAATCCAATTTCAAGCACCCTTAAATATACTGTCATTGTCTACAATTAGCATTCATTCATTGACTCATGGACTTCAAAATATTTCTCCTGTTCACCACGAGTGTCCATGTACATCTGCTCTTGAAATTCTTAGTTGTTTTTATAAATGTTGCAGTTATTTTCCCACTGTGACTTCTGTTCACTGTTCTGGGTCCTTGCGAGTTTTGTGTTTAAACTTGTTTGTTCTTGACAAGTGTCTCCATCATGAAGTGGTCATAAAGTCTGCCTTGTGTTCCAAAGGTTATGGGTTAATTTTCAGTCTCCGTCATTTGGCTCATGAATGCAGTTTGTACAGAGACCTCTGGGAGAGTCATCACTGGAGCTGCAGAGTTCGGGCTCCGTGCGACGCTTTCAGCAGCCATTCTGCCGAAAGAGACTGAGCCATATATGGGGTATATCTGGTGCAAGGAACTCAACCCTCTTGCCTGTAAACCCCATTGCCTCTCTACAGGATCTAAAAATAGCCTTTTGTTTTGTCATTTCCTGCTGTAGCCAAGATGTTTCTTAACTTTCAGACCTCGAGTTACAACTTAGTCTTGTAGTGCAGTGGTTCTCAACCGGTGGGGAATTCCCCTGCCCCCCCCCCACCCCCAGGGGGGACATTTTAGGGTTTCCAGCCAGGGGAGGGGGGGGGGGAAATTAAGATTATTTCAAGATCGCATTAATACAAGAACCAGTTACTTGATATTGTTTTTCCCTCTAAATTTTACGGTTCTGTACTTCTCGCCCTAATGAAATTTGTTTTATAACGTAAGTAGACCCGCAAATCACGTTTTATGTAGATGTCTAGACTTGTTCTAGTATGTGTTATTAGTATACAGTGTAGGGGGGGGGGATTTATAGGGAGGAAATTCGAAAGGGGGGGGGGATGACGTTCTGAACAAATGGTAAAGGGGGGCATGGGCCAAAAAAGGTTGAGAACCACTGTGATAGTCAGTTTAAAATTACCATGGTAGACAATTGACGTTGCTGTGCGAACATGTGTATATTTCAGCTTGAAGGATTTATCTAGTTATTTTACTTTATGTTCTGTTTGTGCCTGACGAGATGCAGCGAAATATGCCAGGCAATAAATTGTGCAATCTATTGTTTGTGACTTCTAGATTCAAATTCACTATGGGAAAACATTGTTTTGATTTCCTTTAACTGTATGTAGTCCATATGTGTGTAGAATTCCTTTGACACCATCTATAAATGAGCTACTTGTTCTTGGTCTCTAACGAGATCTTATGATGGATATTGACTGGCTGGCTCTATTCTCATTGCACTTTAACCCCTTTATTTATGTTTTAATGTGACTTTAATGTAGTGTGTATTTGCTATATTTGTGATAATAGCATTTAATATTTTTGCCATTCATTATAAGTATTTTTAGTTTTGTAACTTCTTTGTTAGATTTAGCGTAAATGTCTTGTGTTTAATTATTCAATTCAAAGATTGGTATAACATTTTTTGGACAGATCACTCCACCATAAATCTAGCTTTGTGACTGTCTAATTATTCTTAGGAAATTAATGTGATGGTTTCTCTTAGCTTTCACAGTCAACAGTTTTTTTGTTTTTTTTAACAGTCAACAGTTGACCTATATTAATAAGATGCTTATCTGTCTATTGAATTACTGGACAAGTGAGGTTGGGATGATATGTGATTATCAGATGTCAACGTATAGTTTATAATAATAACAATGATAACATTCAGTTACTGTTCATTTAGATTTAATACTAATTTATTTATTAAATATTTATTTTGTTTTATTCCAGACTTCGCAAAGATCAGATATATATTCTGAATATTTTTTTCCATATTTTAATCACATTGAAAGCCTGAGAGTATTGTAACAGTATTAATGGTGCAGATATTTAATTTGCAAACAATAGGGCATATATAAAACACAAAGGGACATGAATAAAACAAAATGTTTTTTTAAAGATGATAAAAGAAAATTCAAGTTTTAAGCTTTGGTTCTTTGGAGGGAAAGAAATGTAAATACAAGTCTAATTTTTGTTAAGTTGGACACATGGCCTTTACAGGATGTTGCAATCAACTCCAACATTTATTTGCTATTTGTGGCTTACTAGACAATTTTAAGCTCCGTAGTTTGCCATTGCTTTCTGAAGTTTATTTCTAGCCCTCAACCTGGTTTGTTGGGGAATTGTGAAACTGAGTTTAACTAACCCCTAAGTCATAGATGTCAGCGTCTAGTTTGAACATTCCATTATTGATTGTGTATATTGGTGAACTTGAGCACCTATGGACATGTCCGGAGTGCAATGAAGATACCCCAACTGATAACTGATAACTGATTGGTGAGCCTTTTTCAGAATGTCTGGAGACCAAAATCGTTCAGGGTATAGAGCAGCTAAGAGCTGTGATGTCCACCTCTAACTTGACCAGGCCAAATTTGCTTTTCCGGAGGGACAGTAGGGATTTTAATAAGAAAAGGATTAAATAGTTCCCCCTGATCCTAGGTGAATTGTTACAACTATCTTGGAAGTCGTAACATCTGCTGCGAGGTGGCTTGAAAATTTAGAACAAGAATCGCTATAGCAAAGATAGTGTTTTGTTAGATGGAAAACATACTGACCAGTAAAAAGATGTCAGTTGCAACGGGAAATAGTGTTGAAGTGCTTCATCAAACCTGTACATTTGTAAGGATGTAGAACGTAGACAATAAACAGACAAGCTGAAAAACATCTAATGGCAGTGCATATGTGGTTTCTGCAAAGAACACCATGGACAGACAGAAAACCAATGAGCAAGTCATACAAGAAGCAAATGAAAACCATAAACTGATTAGAGAACTTAGACGTAGACATTAACATTTTTTGGGCATGTTATGAATAGCAGTAAATTAGAGAACTTGGTGACAACTGGCAAGATTGTAGGGAAAAGAACAAAGGGAAGGCAGAGAAGAAAATATCTAGATGCCTTAACCACGTGGTTTGGTCAAGACAAGAACAAAGAGCTGATCCACTACTGGTTATCGTATGATTTAGAATTCAGAAATTCTTCTAACTTTTAATTTGTATACTGAAACTTTCAGTTCCAAGTAACGCACCATGTATGACTGGCTGTTTTTCCTATGTACTAATCAACATGACAGGTGATTGGCTGTTCTTAATATGTACCAGTCAACATGACGTGTGATTGGCTGTTCTTCACATGTACTAATCAGTGTGACATGTGTGATTAGCTATTTTTGTATATATCAACATGACATGTCTGATTGTATTTCTTACGTTTAATCAGAGCATGTGAAGGACATCGATTATGTGTGTGTCTTTTGCAGGTGTGTATACTTTTGGCCACTGTGAAAGTACTATACTTGTGATATTTTATTGGTATGTTCATATTATACTATATTTTATTGTCATCATTGGGCAGCTATTTGGACCTTCTAGGACTATGCTGATATCTCAAGAGACAATATCATCCAATCTGAGACAATGCTTCGCAGAAGTTAAAAGCAGAATAGGTCCATCAAAAACTGCATTTCAGAAGACAAGAAGTATCTTATGGAATAGTCACTGTCATAAAATGTAAGAAAGAGATTATTGTTATATAAATGCTACATAGAACTTGTTCTGCTGTATAGCAGTGAATCTTGGAATGTGAACGAACAAATTAGGAAGAGCTTCGAAGCAACGAAGATGTGGTTTCTTAAATTGATGTTGTGAATACCTTGGACCACCAGAGTACCAAACAACAAGTTGAGTTGAGTTGAGTTGAGCTAAGAAATGACATCACTGCACTCAGGACATTCCCACATGCGCTCCGTCCCCTCGTTCAACAGCCAGCTAACTGTCATACTGCTAATGGTTCCAACTGCCATCTGATTGAAAGTTCTTCTGGTCTTCCCTCTCAAAATGCCTGGAAAAGACTTTAAAAAAGAGTAGAGCATTATAAGAGAGAGACAGACAATGTTCTTTAGCCTTGCAATGATAAGAGAAACTGGAAAATATTGTGACTGGACAGATCAGTGATACAAGAGGCAGGAGCAGACCGAGAGAAATGATGCTGGATGGGTTAAGATGTGAATTCCTTGGACTGTCAGAGTAACCAACAACTATTGCCTGAAAGAGGCTAATAAAACTAGAACATTATATACACCAATAAGAAGAAAACACACAGCTTTCTTTGGTCATGTGATGAAAAGAGAGGCATTGGAGAACTCGTGACAACTGGAAAGATCAGTGGGAAGGGAGGTAGAGGCAGCCCAAGAGAAATTAATCTGGATGGATTGAGATGGTGGCATAGAGGAATATCATCAGGTGAATTGATCGAGAACACCAAAGACCAAGATTGGTGGAGAGACATGAATGCCTACGCCAGCCTGCAAGGCACTTGATAATGATGATGGCCTAAGATAAAAAATAGAATTGATCCAGAACAAGAGGGATCTAGATCTCTAGAGATACATGCAGGCATAAACCATTTGGCAGGGCATATGGTGAGGATTGTTAGAATTTTGTCAAAGAAAATGTAATTCAAACAAGGAATATACAAACTATTCACATATATGGGTGTAGAAATGTGAACAAGCCAGGGAAGGTAACCTGGTTAACAAATGCCTGAAGAAGTCAGATGTGTCGGCAGAAAGGTGCAAATATCGCAGCTCTGCTGTAAACTGGCACAATGCAATTACATCTAAAACAACATTCCGGACGAACACAGGAAAAGAAGAAGAAATGTGGAAGGACTATCATTAGAACTGCTAAATTATTCAAGGGATGTCTTGAAAATATCAGTAATCAGGTGAGCAAGTTTTGGTAAAACAACCAGGGGAGAAGGTCATAACATTTGACGTGTGTAGATAAGTAAACAACAAGGGGAGAAGGTCATAACATTTGACTTGTGGAGATAAGTGTAAACATTGGCATGGCATAGACATATTTGTCAGCAGACAGATTCAGTTGTGTACTCATATCAAGTTAATCACTATAGCAATTGTGCAGAGTCCAATTGAGAGTGGGACTTTTCATTTCTAACCCTAGACGGCCTGACACAAATCACACTGGGAATTTTTACAAATAATGACCCCAAGACTGAGATAGTAAAAGATTTCTTCTTCTTCTGCTGCGTTCATCCAGGGATTTTTTTTTCCGGACGTGATTGCATTGTGCCTGTTTACAGCAGAGCTGCATTTTTGCGCCTTTCGGCCGACACATCCGACTTCTGTGGGCATTTGTTGACCGGGTTAACCTTCCCGGGGGTAAAAGATATGACGGCTTGGAGTGAGTTGGTTGGGGGTCTATGCCCTAGTGGAGATATAGGGCAGGATAAGAATGAATCCTAGGAAGTTATTATTCCCCTACCCCCTTGATCCTGAGGTGATGTATCGGATGTCTGGTTATTTTAGATTAGGGTGAAAAATTAGTAGGACCTGCATGCATGTGCACATGTTAAAAATCTTTTAGCAGTTGGAAATTTTATAAAGTAGGCCAAATCGGCCACTGTCCTGGTTTGGATACAACATAAAAACCTTCGCCAAAAAGAATATTTACAGCTGGTGTGGATCTGATCTCCACACATTTGACTCTCGCTAGTGCTAGGGAGTTTGTGCACTGTGTTATGTAAATAAGAACAATTAATTGTATTATATATGTACATTATAAATCTCATAAATATATCATATATTATATGTGTATAAGACTAAATGTATTTGTATGTGATAAATTAATTGGTTAAATTCTTATTGTTTCTTGTTATGTTGGATTGTTGTTTTAATTTCATTGGTGTTTTCATTTTTAATGCACATCATTAGCATTTCTTGTAGAATTGTATAACAGGTAGTGACATTTGTTGATACCAAGCCAGTGATAATAATTTCATCGAAGAATTTGTCATTCACCACCACCAACAGGCTGCTTTTTATGTTCTAATATTTTCTTGCATTTATATTGCCTTATTCTACTTATGAAAATACACCTTCTTGAATAATACACGTAGAACTATTTTTCTTTTCTTTTCTTTAAATGTCCTTCCATTTTAAAAATAATTATGCATTAGAAGATTTACATCTTGTCATTTTTATTTCTGATAAATTACCTTCTTGAGATGAGATCTTTAGTTTTTGCTTGCGTATACAAAACATCAGTTTCAAGTCGTATTCCTGCAAGTGTCTTCTTCTTCTGTTGTCTTCTATCTCCCAGTGAAGCATAGACCCTCAACTGACTATCTTTTTGCTACCTCATGCAGCTCCTCCAGTGTCTTCCCAGATTATCCATGTGTCTCTAATTCTTTGATTCGTGTGTTTTCAGGTTTCCCTCTTGTTTTTTGCCCTGTGGGTTCTTCTTCTTCTTCTTTTCGTTCATCCGGAGTGTTTTTTCAGATGTGATTGCGGTGTGTCTGTTATGCGCCCTTGGGCCGAAACCCGTAGGCCAACACATCGACTTAAGCGTGCTTTTTTGACCAGGTAGCATTCCTGGGAGACTCTCACTTTTGTGGTGCCATCTACAAACATGCTGGCCAAGTTAGAACGGTCGAAGACAACGGTCATCCCTCAAAGGAAGGCAGGGACAGTCCATAGCATTTTCCGCCATCCAAGGTTGCTTCCATAGTTGCAGGGCCGACACATAACGCCCTGGTTCTGGGCTAGCCGAGGGAATCGTCACGTCCTGCTCATGGCTGCTTTAAATCCTCACTTCAATATATTGGTCATTTTGTTTGCCCCGGGCCATTCCCGCACAAACCAGACAGGTTTGCAGACGGTATCCACTCAGCGAGTTTTCGGACATGTGCTTGTCGTTGCGCCCGTCAGAGCTGTTCCAGGCACGACAGACATTCGGAAAACTACCTAGTCAGAGCTGTTCCGAACAAGAGCGGCATTCGGAAACTAGGTAGTCAGAGCTGTTCCTAGCAAAAGAGACATTCGGACGAGACGTTTCACTCGGACGTAAATGCGTAGTGTCAATTTTTAGTTTGCCACCCGTAGGACGACACTTCCGGCTTCCGGCGGGCATTTTTTAATGAGGTTAGCCTTCCTCGGGTTTCGAGACTCTTGTTTCGGCTTCCACACAGCAAGCTTTCGCTTCGGGCTGCCACGTAATGGATTCGCAAGACAGGCGTTCCATTTCGTGTCAACGAGACAATTTTCCACCTTTGACTACACTCACTCCATGAGTGTGGTTACAGACTATCGGACGTCTGCGAGACGTGCGACCGAGGTGTTTTTCCACCTTTTTTACTCACTCACGAGGTAGGCTACATGTGCTGCCGGCTCAGCACCTTACCTCCGTGCGTCTGTGGGCGAGTAACGGTTAGGCCCTTTCATCCGGGGATACCTCATATCCCCCAGCTAAGAGCCATCGAACGAATCTGCGCTGAGCATGTAGCGTTGTCAGCACATCATCACAATTTTGATGTAGGTTTGTGTCGACCAGGCTCTCACTTCCGAGAGTTTATGGCTTAGAGACGTTCAGCCATACACCTCGGATGGGAACCTTAGAGGTTATGCCCGGACTGAGATTTAGGGATCGTTTGCCTGATTTTGACTGCTATCCTCAGTCTTACCTGCAGAGCAGCAGGTTGTGTCTCTCTTAGTCTGGTCCCTATCCCACGAGCCGTCCGATATGTAGTTTTCACCCATCGGCAAGCACATGGGGTCGATGGGACACGCAAGCTCCCCCACCACGGCAAGGTGGAGACACATCGGGGGAGTTTTTTGCCCTGTGGGTTCCAGAGGAGGGACTTTCTAGTTATACTATTGCCAGGTTTTTCAGTGTGTCCTATCCAGTGCCCAAATCTTGTCCATGCCTGTTTACTCCCTGGAATTTGTTTAGGTTTCTTCATAAGCTCCACATTATTGATACTACTGTCATACCATTTTCATTCTTCTGTCAGAAACACGTTAATGAATGTTTGTTGTTTGTTAATAATTGTTTTAGTAATCTGCATGTTTCTGATCCATACAGCAGTATTGATTTGAAGTCAGTGTTAAATATTTTAAGTTTGGTGCTTGATTTAATTATTGTTGGCTTTCACTAATTTACTAGTATTCTTATATTAATATCTCTATTTGTTCCTCCATCTTTGTCTACCCACAACCTAAATATGTGTATGATTCCAACTCTTGAAGTGAGGTTTCACTAAGGATGATCAGGTTATCATTTGCTTGATTTATCTATGACCTTTCCCCCATTAATTTTTAGACCTAATTGTTGTGACCTCCCATGACCCATTTAATTTATCTTGCATTTGATTTTGTGTGTGGTACAGTAGGGCAATGTCATGAGTGAAGTCAAGGTCATCAGTCTGCTCTGTCAAAGTCCATTGAATCCCAATTTCTAGTGGTAGCCATTGTTGTCTTCCCAGTCCAGTCTATAATCATTAAAGATAATAAAGGTGACCAAAAAAAAAACCCTGTTGCATTCCAATTGTTACATCAAATGTATATGTTAGTTTTCCCTCATTACGAACTCTGAATTTTATGTCTTTATATTTTGCCCTTATTAAGTTAATGATTTTCTGTGGAATCCCTTAGTGCCTCATCAATTACCGAAGATTCCATATCAATGTTGTCAAAGGTCTTTTCATAGTCCATAAATCTATATAAAGTGGTGTTATTTTGTTGTTGTTGATATTGTCATTTCTTTGATTACAATTAGTACTTTGAAGTTTCATGTAAAATTCTTCCTTAACTAATTCATTCTTGTCATTTGTTGATATGTAACACTGGATTATATTCATGTTTCTTTGCTGGTTGTTCTAAATGTTGCTGTTACCATTCTAGAACCCAGTGCTTTCCACTCATTTAGTACTTCCTCTGTCTCTTTAGATAGCATTAGGTCACTCCTTCACTGTGAGAGGTATTTTCCTCTGTATGGATTGATAAAGCACTGTTTCACTTGTGTTGAAAGCTTTTTACCTGCTACATTTTATCTTGATTAGCGTAATCCCAAAATGCTAATCTTATAACATTTCACTTCTCCTACCACTTGCGCTGTCACCGAATTCATGCATGATTCTAGCATTCCAGGTGCTGGTTCTGGAGATCTTTCAAAGTGAAAACACTTAAGGTGGCAATCCATACTCCTTATTCCTCTCTCTCCATTGCTTCATACTTCTTCTAGAAGAACCTCCTTGGCTGTTTTCTTGTATTTATAAATAAATGTGTATTGTTTGGCGCTCATAGAAGTAGAAGAAAGATATTTCCTTTTATTTAGACTTATTCATGGTTGGTTGCATTTTGCAGGTAAAGTTTACCATGGGATAGGTCAGCCAGTCTGACACCAACCCTCCTTAGTCACCTCTTACAATGGGTTACAATGTTTCTACACTTGACTTCCCTGGAAGGCCCTGATCACACAGGGCAAAGTCTCTTCTATTTCCACAATGTGGTCATGATCAGACGTAACACAGAATTATCTGAGTGCCTAGTTGCCTTGTAACATACAAATCCTAACCTGTACATTGCGTGGAAGTGCTTGGGCAAGCAAGCTTCATTTCTCAGCCCAGAAATATCTTCCCAGCCCAGAAATATCTTGCCAGCAGAAAGCAATGAGACAAGATACCGTGGTGGTGTTTTTAAAAAAGTTTGATTACTTCTCTTGTGTCTTTATCCATGATGTAGATATATGTGAAAATGAGAACTGTCTCCCCAGTTTGTCTAATGTAGACCAATACATTATATGTTAACAAATATATAACTGAGTCAGAAACTATATTCATTTTGTTTTCTATTTTGTATATGTATTTCTGGTGTCTGATGCGAGCCATGATAACGTAGTGGCTAGCCAGCTTGTTTGCCGACCCTGTGTTTGATTTGCTCTCAAAGTAGAATTTTATAAAAACTGATCTGTACTAACAGGTTGATCCGGCTACAAATTGGCACCAAGAAGTGTTCTGAGAAGTAAAGGTGGCGAACGTTCTACAGACATCATCCATTGAGTATCAGTTAGGCTCTATACAAATATGGGTCTAACAACATATACCCCATATGCCTACAGACGTGGAAAAGTGACCTTTGCCTTGCTTGTAGATGTTGTCGTATATTTTGAAGGGACTGGCAATCACTAAAGTGCATGACCCATCTCTGTTAAAGGTAGCTGGGCCCCATCCTCTTCTTATATGTAAATAGATCAAGAATACGACCCTTGAAAGATTTACAGACTCGGATTTGGTTATTTGTCTAAGGGTGTGTGGTCCTCTTTTAATAGAAAAGTCATCACTAGGTTTGTCCCCTGTCTTTCCACCTGGTATTTAATGGTATAGCTCACGAACCCCCTTCTTCCATCTTAAGAAATTGTCTGAAAAGACTTTCTCAATAAGAATCAGGTGCAATATAACATGGATTTGGAACAGTTAAAGATGAAGAGTCTCCTGTTCTCTCTCTCCAACTAAGAATTTATCTTATGTGAATGTGTATCTGTTAATTAAACATTCAACAAACACAAGGGAGCATTGAGACATGTTCCACACACAAGATAGAGATTTTCCCACAGATAGTTTGGACTGACAAATTAAGTGGAAGAGATCTTCACATTTAAACAAATTTATTGACTGTGCCAGTTTCTTTTGGCCTATTTGACATTTTCTTTGTTCTTTCATCAGCTGTTAACATTTACAGAATGAAATAGAAAAAAAAAACTTTCATAGGACCAAGTATAGTCAGTCAATAAATAATAACATTCATTGTGTAGTGAGATATTTTAACTACCAAAATGTGTTATAGTTAACAATTTCTACATCCAACAATAATTCAAGAAAATCATTTTCTGAGAGGGTGAAGTTTGTGGGAGTGATAAGAAAACCTGGTGTAATGAGATGTGGATAAGCCTGGGTCCATGGTCTGATGGATCCACTTCAGGTTGGGCCAGTTTAGCTTCACTGAAGACTTCTCATTCTCTGCCTAAGGCTGGAGTCATCTGCCATCACAGGTGTTGATCATCTCATTCACTCCTCTTCCCTCCTTGTTGGTTAGGTGTGGCACCAAGACATCACTGTTTAAAATTCATACAGGTATGTATAATCCTTTACAGCATGTTCATAGTGTGAACACAACATAACAAAACAAAAATGATAAGATCAGAAGAAGTATTGTTGTGTTACTTTGGGGTGGGTCAGAGATTATTACACTGGATGCAGCTTCTGTTGTCTGGTACCTGCTGTATGCATTTCCTCAGTGGACCTGTAGTTCAGTGAGTAGTGTACAGTCAGACACAGATAAGAGTGATAATGTGATGTTCCCTGAATCATGGTAATCAAGCTGACAGGCAAGATCAACACAAGTATGAGATGCATTTGTATAAATGGCATACATTTAAACATCCACATTACTCTATTTGTTCTACATTGTGTATATAATTGTTTATCTGTACTTTCCAAGGCAACTACTTCCTATTCTAAATCATTTCCTTGTTCCTGCTGTTGTGGTGTGGAGGTGTGTGGTGTGAAGTGTATTGTGTTGAGTTAACTTCTGTTGTGTGGGGTTCCATAGCTTGTACTAATTGTCCTCACATCTACATCAGTTAATATGAGTTTAACTCATCTAGTGTGCTTTTATTGTGGTTCATGTCCAACATACAGAATTTCTGATGTGTATTTGTTACAAAATGTAATCTATACAAGGTCATGACACAATATATTAGAAAAAAATTATTACTTAAAGTATTTTTCCCTAATACTCTCCTCCTCTCTGTCTACTTATACTTCTCCTACATCTTTTACCAGTGCATATCATGTCCATTCTGTTGGCGACACAGTTGGCTATAGACCAAGGTAATTATCACCCGTTAGTCTGAGCAGATTAAGTAGGTCGGCTATCACAAATGACGTTTGTGAACATAAACCTATTTTAAGCAATGCAGTTGATGTAGTGCGTTGTCTAAATAAAATCTGACACATGAATAAACTAATTTCTATCAAATACTATTTGTTTTCAATCCGTAAAGAGAAAAGGAAGAGTATAATTCCTGTTTCATTTCTTTAGATTGCAAAATAGACAGAATTAAGTACATTTTTAAGCAAGGTAGTGTTTCGTTTGCACCAGCTGACTATCTCTGCAGAAACGTTTTCCTAGAAGTTTTTGATGAAAAGCATTTGAGTGCATTGGAAATTTCATCTTGTACATTATTCTGTGATAGATTATAGTCATATGCACATAGTGAAGTTGTTAGATGTAGTGTAGAAAGTCAGAGTTTTGCAGTTTTGAGAAATTATAAGATGTCGGTTTCGCCGGGGAAGTGGCGCCAGTATTGAAGTTGCGATCGGCAGTTTTTCACATTTTCAGAGATTTATTTTATCAAAAATACAATTCATTGGACGCACAACACTGGATACCTTTACGTTATACATCTTGGTACCACTTAGATCTGAGAATCACGCGCTTACCTCAGACCAGATCAAACTGCCCGTTGTAAAAGTTTGAAAGTTGGACAACACATAGCTTTGGCGACTGCTCGCTCGCTCTGAAGTCATAGAAGTGCGCGGTTTTATTAAAGCGGCGCCCAAGCTGGGGGACGCTATATCCACGTGATGTGTCTCTACCAGTCACATTCTATTCTGTTGACGCTAACCCTTCTATTCTTATCCTGGCATCTGTCTGTCATTAGTATCGCTTAGTGCGTTCGATGTTCTACGGTGCTGTAATTGTTTCGATAATCTCTGGGTTGCTGTGTAACGTTGACGCGCTGAAAATGATGGATAGGTGAATATGTCACATAGCCCCACTCCAGATTGTTCTAGGGTATGGAACTAAGTTTCCAGCATTTACAGTGGTCAAGCTTTTTCTATATGATTTACTCCAATGTATTCTCTCCTGTATCTGATTGACCTGGTTCATCAGACACTGGGTGTCGACTTAGAAAGTCTGCTCCCACATTCATCTTTCCAGGGACATATTCTATCTGGAACGAGTATGGTTGTAGAAGTAGTGACCACCTCATAAGTCTTGCATTCAAATTTTTGGATGCTGCGAGAAACATAAGTGGTTGATGATCACATTGTACAGTGAAGTGTTTTCCATATAGGTATGCCTGAAACTTCTGTACACTCCATACGAGAGCTAAACATTCTCTCTCGATAACACTATAATTCTTCTCCGCTGCATTCAATTTCCTGCTGGCATAAGCTACAGGGAATAGCTCTGATGTTTCATCTCCTTTTCTCTGCAACAGCGTTGCCCCAATTCCTATGTCACTGGCGTCTGTACGCAGTACGAATGGTTGGTTGAGATCTGGCAGATGTAAAACTGGGTGATTGGTTAAGGCTTGTTTGAGTGCTGTGAAAGCTCTCTCACATTCAGCAGACCAATTGACTTTCTCTGGGTTCCCTTTTTTGGTAAGATCCGTTAAAGGTGCTGACAGAGTATTGAAGTCTTTAATGTATCGTTGATAGAATCCACCCAAAGATACGAATGATCTCACATCCTTCTTTGTCTTTGGACGAGGTGCTCTCTGGAGTTTGTCCACGTTTCCTTCCTGTGGAGTTATTAGTCCATGAGATATCTTATGACCTAAAAAGTCCAATTCTTGGAATCCTACTTGACATTTCTTTGGCCTAGCCGTTAATCCAGTTTCTCTGAGTCGTCTGAACAAAAGATGTAGTGTTTCTACATGCTTGTCAAATGTTTCAGTTGCGATCAGTATATCATCCATAAAGTGACTAATGTCTGGATGTTGTAGTGGGTCAAGTAATTTTCTCATCATACGTGTAAAAACGCTAGGAGCATTACTTAATCCGAATGGAAGTACGTTGAACTCATAGTGTCCTCCAGGCGTACTGAAAGCTAACCATGGTCTAACCTCCTCCTTTACAGGAATCTGATAATATCCCTTACTGAGATCAATCCTAGTAAAGTACTTCGCTCGGTTGAGTGCTGTGAAGAGTTTGTTCTGATCAGGCAGAGGTTCTGCTTGAAATTCAGTAATAGCATTGAGCTGTCGATAGTCGATGCACAATCTATGTTCTCCACTTGGCTTTCTCAATAATACGACGCTGGCACTGTAAGGTGATTCAGATGGTGAAATTATTCCTGCGGTGAGTAGCTGTTGTATTTCTTCCTCTAAAGTCTTTTGCTTTGCATAAGGAACTGGGTAAGTCTTGACTCGCACAGGCACTGTGTCATTTAACTTCATGTCAAATTCCTCCAAATCAGTTCTTCCTGGCTTATCTGTAAGTACGTCTGCATACATAACCATAAGTTCCCGAATCTGCTCCTGCTGATCCTTTGTTAAGTTGGGATTAATTTCCACATCCTTAAAGGTTTCTTTGGCTTGCAGTGGGTACTCGACTCCCATTGTTGATCCTTCTTCGACTTCAGTAGCCACACTCATGGCCATCAGATGTGCAGGTTCGGTGGTTGAGGGTCTTTCATTATATTTCTTCAGAAGGTTTATGTGAAATACTTTCATCTTGCCTTTGACAGAAATCTTGTAGTTGGTACGTGAGATTTTCTCCGTCACTACATAAGGTCCTCTCCATCCTATTTGCAGCTTATTCTGACTGGTTGGAAGCAGCAACATCACCTTCTCTCCCACCTCTAACTCTCTATCTTTTGCCTTGCGATTGAAGTAGCTAGCAATTCTTCGTCTGGCTTTACGTAGATTGACATTCGCTTGTTTCCAACTGTGTTGTAAACGATTCTTCAACTCGGCAACATACGTAGATGCAGTCACGACTGTATCGTCTGTATGATCATCAGTCCATGTTCGTAGCAATGCCTCCAATGGCCCCTTGATTGGTCGTCCAAACAACAATGTTGCTGGAGCAAAACCTGTTGAGTGATGGGGTACCTCCCTATAAGCGAATAGTGCTGCGGGTAAATACAAGTCCCAATCCTCCGTATTCTCCTGGGCAATTTTGCGCAGAATACTAATCAAGGTCCCGTTCCACCGCTCCACAAGTCCGTTGGATTGCGGGTAATATGGTGAACTAAAGATATGGCGTGAATGAAAAAGTCTAAATGTCTCCTCCATAAGTTTACTACGAAACTGTGAACCGTTGTCCGTCAAGATTCTTTGGGGGAATCCTAGACGTGTGAATATTCCTAATAATGCTTCAGCAACGTGTTTGGAGTCACAGCTTGGCATAGGAACCGCTTCGGCCCACATGGTCGTTGTGTCCACAAGCGTTAATATGAATCGATTTCGCCTCTTCGTTGCGGAGAGGGGTCCGATTATGTCTACAGCTACCTTCTCGAACGGTATTCCTGTTATGGGCAGATCACCCAACATTGCCGGTGGTGTCCGGTGTTTTGGTGATACTTTCTGACACTGTGGGCATGATTTTACAAACCGTTGTATGTCTGCGTTCATCCCTGGCCAAAAGTAGTGAGTTGCAATGCGCTGTGTAGTGGCGTTGATACCCATATGCCCACTAAAGGGTAGACTGTGGCCCATTTCAAGAATCTGAGCCCTGTGTGGAGTTGGTACAACAAGTTGGTTGAACTCTTGTCCAGCTCTCCCTGCTTTCCTGTATAGAAGTGCTGACTTCATAAACAGCTCACCTTTACGTGGAGGTAAATGTGATTTAGGCAGTTTCCTGAAGCAGGGTTCCAAGGTGCTATCGGCTTCTTGTGCCCTCTTCAGTTCCTCCTTTCGAGGGATTGGCGTAGTTGTTTCCGGAGTCTTTTTCGTCTGGGATCGAGTTGTCATCGTCGACATCGCCACAGGTTGAACAGGTTCTCCTAGAATTATAAATCTACAGCCAAGAATTACGGGATATATAGGATCTTCTAAGACTGCAGCCTTGATTGTCCCAGTGACATAACGAGATGCTATGCTCACCTTTGCCACCGGAAGAGACATAGTCGCAGAGCTCTTCAGGGGTCCCTGTAATTCGACGATCTCCTCTGTCACCTGTTCCGGGTGAACTAAGGATGATGATACAACACAGTCGTACGATAACCCGGTATCATAGAGACAGGTCGTCTTGAATCCATTCAGCAATATGGACTCGACAACCGGAAGATGAGATGCGGTGTCTTTATGAGGTGTCTGGTTGGACGTTTCATCAGTGTTCACTCCTTTCTCTCTTCGGCTGGCCAAACAAGCAGCTGTGTGTGGAGGTGGCTTCTTCCTACAATTCTTCAATGTGTGTCCTTTAATTTTACAATTAGTGCAGAATAATTTTTCCTCCTTCGCTGTTGTTTGGGCTGTGTTCTGAGGGATGTTTTTGGTTTTCCCATTTTTCTTGGTGCCTAAGTTGCCATCACCTTCCTTTGCTTTTGAAGTTTTATCCTGAGGGGGAATGTTGGCCGAACGTCCCTTACCTCCGATTTCCTTCTGAGATTTCTCAAATCTCTTGGCTAGGATGATGATGCTTTCTAGTCGGTCAGCTCCGTTCTGGGTTAAGAATGCTTTCATTTCATTCGACATCTTTCCTTTTAGCTGATCTATGATGATCATCTCTCGGAGCCCTTCGAAACTCTCATCAAACCTACCCAGACTTGCCCATCGTTGAACATAAGATTTCAGCCTTTCAACTAATTGCGCATAACTTTCGCCCGGTTCTTTCCTTGCGGTTTTGAATCGAACTTTGTAAGAGTCCCCGTCCACTTCGAATCGGCTCAAGAGTGCCTTTTTGAGTGTTTCGTAATCCTGTTGTTCTTCTCGAGTGAGTCTAGAGAACACGTCATACGAGGTAGACCTTAAAGCCTGCGATAGTTTCGTCGCCCATTTTTCCTGTTCTAGACCACAACTGACGCACATAAGTTCGAAACGTGATAAAAAAGCCTCGACATTGTCCGTCTGTTCATTAAATGGTTCTAGTGGAAATGACATCGCTCCGGAATTTTGGTACGAGACGTTGGAATGTTGTTCTGTCACTGGAAAACCTAGTGAGTTTGAGGGGGTGGGGGGAATCCCTCCCTCTAGTCTTCGGATCTCCAGATCAGTCTCCATTCTTTTCAACTCCAGTTGATGTTGACGTTCTCGTTCCCTATCCCTTATTTCATCTTCATGTTTCCTTTGTTCTAACTCATAAGCTTGTAGGCGTTGTTTCTCCTTTTCAGCGATTTCAGCTTGAAGTTTCTGTTGTTCTAATTCATATGATTGTAGGCGTTGCTTCTCCTTTTCAGCGATTTCAGCCTGCAACTTACTCTCCTTCTCAGCTATTTCAGCTTGAAGTTTCTGTTGTTCTAATTCATATGATTGTAGGCGTTGCTTCTCCTTTTCAGCAATTTCAGCCTGCAACTTCCTCTCCTTCTCAGCTATTTCAGCCTGCAGTTTCTCCCTCCTGTCAAATTCATCTGATACAAATTTAGCCAGCTCAGGGCCGTCTAAATTGCATAGCTTGCCTATTTCAACTGTCTGGGCACGGAACTTAGCAGCCTCGGCCATGCTCTATTTTTGTCTACCCTATCTTTTTGTAAAAAAAAATAATACTGTGCAGTTTGCTCAGGTCTGGGTAAGCCTGTCACTTCCCGGATCTGAAATTATACAGCATAACATGCACAATATTAACAAGCAAAAACTAACTAATGTCCGCTGACCCAAGTAAAATAGTTCTTATACACCACGAGAATCTGACCTAAGAAATAATTGCAACTTAAATTCTTGTCTTTCTGTCAATGCTCCTCAAGCTAAAGACAGAAGCAAAGAAGTACCCAGAATGATTGCACTCTTCCCAAAAGAACCTGAAATTTTGATAGAGATTTCCCTATGGAGAAAAATTTTCCCCAGTCGGTGATGAAATTCTCTAAGTCCAAATTCCTCTATAGAAAGACATCTTCTCGAAAGAGAAATGTTGTAGATGGTAAATTCTCACTCTATTTCCTCTGGAACACCTTTTTCTGAAATATAGACCTATTTGAAAGAGGCCCTCCTTTTTTCAGAAGAAATGATCAGTCACTTGCCATATTCTATCTATAATTGTCATTCATATCATATGGAGGTCAATCAGTACCCCACATGATGTTCATTTATCATATGTGAAGTGACAAAGTTAAAAATCTTAATTTGTTTAACAACCTCTATAATTGTCAATCATATCATATGGAAGTCAATCAGTACCACACATGATGTCTATTCAACATATGTAAACATGACAAAGTTGGAAATCTAAATCTGTGTAACAATTTCTATAATTGTTCAAAACAAGTACAATGTCACCAATTCACACATGAATACTGTTCACATCTAGTGTCACTGATCTACTATAGTTTAGAATCCCTCGTCAGATATCTATCTATTCCCAGGGTTTATCATCTAGGATAATAGTTATCTAAACTGTCTGCTGGGTTTCAAAGTCCGGGACGGGCATCCAATATATGTCGTATATTTTGAAGGGACTGGCAATCACTAAAGTGCATGACCCATCTCTGTTAAAGGTAGCTGGGCCCCATCCTCTTCTTATATGTAAATAGATCAAGAATACGACCCTTGAAAGATTTACAGACTCGGATTTGGTTATTTGTCTAAGGGTGTGTGGTCCTCTTTTAATAGAAAAGTCATCACTAGGTTTGTCCCCTGTCTTTCCACCTGGTATTTAATGGTATAGCTCACGAACCCCCTTCTTCCATCTTAAGAAATTGTCTGAAAAGACTTTCTCAATAAGAATCAGGTGCAATATAACATGGATTTGGAACAGTTAAAGATGAAGAGTCTCCTGTTCTCTCTCTCCAACTAAGAATTTATCTTATGTGAATGTGTATCTGTTAATTAAACATTCAACAAACACAAGGGAGCATTGAGACATGTTCCACACACAAGATAGAGATTTTCCCACAGATAGTTTGGACTGACAAATTAAGTGGAAGAGATCTTCACATTTAAACAAATTTATTGACTGTGCCAGTTTCTTTTGGCCTATTTGACATTTTCTTTGTTCTTTCATCAGCTGTTAACATTTACAGAATGAAATAGAAAAAAAAAACTTTCATAGGACCAAGTATAGTCAGTCAATAAATAATAACATTCATTGTGTAGTGAGATATTTTAACTACCAAAATGTGTTATAGTTAACAATTTCTACATCCAACAATAATTCAAGAAAATCATTTTCTGAGAGGGTGAAGTTTGTGGGAGTGATAAGAAAACCTGGTGTGATGAGATGTGGATAAGCCTGGGTCCATGGTCTGATGGATCCACTTCAGGTTGGGCCAGTTTAGCTTCACTGAAGACTTCTCATTCTCTGCCTAAGGCTGGAGTCATCTGCCATCACAGGTGTTGATCATCTCATTCACTCCTCTTCCCTCCTTGTTGGTTAGGTGTGGCACCAAGACATCACTGTTTAAAATTCATACAGGTATGTATAATCCTTTACAGCATGTTCATAGTGTGAACACAACATAACAAAACAAAAATGATAAGATCAGAAGAAGTATTGTTGTGTTACTTTGGGGTGGGTCAGAGATTATTACACTGGATGCAGCTTCTGTTGTCTGGTACCTGCTGTATGCATTTCCTCAGTGGACCTGTAGTTCAGTGAGTAGTGTACAGTCAGACACAGATAAGAGTGATAATGTGATGTTCCCTGAATCATGGTAATCAAGCTGACAGGCAAGATCAACACAAGTATGAGATGCATTTGTATAAATGGCATACATTTAAACATCCACATTACTCTATTTGTTCTACATTGTGTATATAATTGTTTATCTGTACTTTCCAAGGCAACTACTTCCTATTCTAAATCATTTCCTTGTTCCTGCTGTTGTGGTGTGGAGGTGTGTGGTGTGAAGTGTATTGTGTTGAGTTAACTTCTGTTGTGTGGGGTTCCATAGCTTGTACTAATTGTCCTCACATCTACATCAGTTAATATGAGTTTAACTCATCTAGTGTGCTTTTATTGTGGTTCATGTCCAACATACAGAATTTCTGATGTGTATTTGTTACAAAATGTAATCTATACAAGGTCATGACACAATATATTAGAAAAAAATTATTACTTAAAGTATTTTTCCCTAATACTCTCCTCCTCTCTGTCTACTTATACTTCTCCTACATCTTTTACCAGTGCATATCATGTCCATTCTGTTGGCGACACAGTTGGCTATAGACCAAGGTAATTATCACCCGTTAGTCTGAGCAGATTAAGTAGGTCGGCTATCACAAATGACGTTTGTGAACATAAACCTATTTTAAGCAATGCAGTTGATGTAGTGCGTTGTCTAAATAAAATCTGACACATGAATAAACTAATTTCTATCAAATACTATTTGTTTTCAATCCGTAAAGAGAAAAGGAAGAGTATAATTCCTGTTTCATTTCTTTAGATTGCAAAATAGACAGAATTAAGTACATTTTTAAGCAAGGTAGTGTTTCGTTTGCACCAGCTGACTATCTCTGCAGAAACGTTTTCCTAGAAGTTTTTGATGAAAAGCATTTGAGTGCATTGGAAATTTCATCTTGTACATTATTCTGTGATAGATTATAGTCATATGCACATAGTGAAGTTGTTAGATGTAGTGTAGAAAGTCAGAGTTTTGCAGTTTTGAGAAATTATAAGATGTCGGTTTCGCCGGGGAAGTGGCGCCAGTATTGAAGTTGCGATCGGCAGTTTTTCACATTTTCAGAGATTTATTTTATCAAAAATACAATTCATTGGACGCACAACACTGGATACCTTTACGTTATACATCTTGGTACCACTTAGATCTGAGAATCACGCGCTTACCTCAGACCAGATCAAACTGCCCGTTGTAAAAGTTTGAAAGTTGGACAACACATAGCTTTGGCGACTGCTCGCTCGCTCTGAAGTCATAGAAGTGCGCGGTTTTATTAAAGCGGCGCCCAAGCTGGGGGACGCTATATCCACGTGATGTGTCTCTACCAGTCACATTCTATTCTGTTGACGCTAACCCTTCTATTCTTATCCTGGCATCTGTCTGTCATTAGTATCGCTTAGTGCGTTCGATGTTCTACGGTGCTGTAATTGTTTCGATAATCTCTGGGTTGCTGTGTAACGTTGACGCGCTGAAAATGATGGATAGGTGAATATGTCACATAGCCCCACTCCAGATTGTTCTAGGGTATGGAACTAAGTTTCCAGCATTTACAGTGGTCAAGCTTTTTCTATATGATTTACTCCAATGTATTCTCTCCTGTATCTGATTGACCTGGTTCATCAGACACTGGGTGTCGACTTAGAAAGTCTGCTCCCACATTCATCTTTCCAGGGACATATTCTATCTGGAACGAGTATGGTTGTAGAAGTAGTGACCACCTCATAAGTCTTGCATTCAAATTTTTGGATGCTGCGAGAAACATAAGTGGTTGATGATCACATTGTACAGTGAAGTGTTTTCCATATAGGTATGCCTGAAACTTCTGTACACTCCATACGAGAGCTAAACATTCTCTCTCGATAACACTATAATTCTTCTCCGCTGCATTCAATTTCCTGCTGGCATAAGCTACAGGGAATAGCTCTGATGTTTCATCTCCTTTTCTCTGCAACAGCGTTGCCCCAATTCCTATGTCACTGGCGTCTGTACGCAGTACGAATGGTTGGTTGAGATCTGGCAGATGTAAAACTGGGTGATTGGTTAAGGCTTGTTTGAGTGCTGTGAAAGCTCTCTCACATTCAGCAGACCAATTGACTTTCTCTGGGTTCCCTTTTTTGGTAAGATCCGTTAAAGGTGCTGACAGAGTATTGAAGTCTTTAATGTATCGTTGATAGAATCCACCCAAAGATACGAATGATCTCACATCCTTCTTTGTCTTTGGACGAGGTGCTCTCTGGAGTTTGTCCACGTTTCCTTCCTGTGGAGTTATTAGTCCATGAGATATCTTATGACCTAAAAAGTCCAATTCTTGGAATCCTACTTGACATTTCTTTGGCCTAGCCGTTAATCCAGTTTCTCTGAGTCGTCTGAACAAAAGATGTAGTGTTTCTACATGCTTGTCAAATGTTTCAGTTGCGATCAGTATATCATCCATAAAGTGACTAATGTCTGGATGTTGTAGTGGGTCAAGTAATTTTCTCATCATACGTGTAAAAACGCTAGGAGCATTACTTAATCCGAATGGAAGTACGTTGAACTCATAGTGTCCTCCAGGCGTACTGAAAGCTAACCATGGTCTAACCTCCTCCTTTACAGGAATCTGATAATATCCCTTACTGAGATCAATCCTAGTAAAGTACTTCGCTCGGTTGAGTGCTGTGAAGAGTTTGTTCTGATCAGGCAGAGGTTCTGCTTGAAATTCAGTAATAGCATTGAGCTGTCGATAGTCGATGCACAATCTATGTTCTCCACTTGGCTTTCTCAATAATACGACGCTGGCACTGTAAGGTGATTCAGATGGTGAAATTATTCCTGCGGTGAGTAGCTGTTGTATTTCTTCCTCTAAAGTCTTTTGCTTTGCATAAGGAACTGGGTAAGTCTTGACTCGCACAGGCACTGTGTCATTTAACTTCATGTCAAATTCCTCCAAATCAGTTCTTCCTGGCTTATCTGTAAGTACGTCTGCATACATAACCATAAGTTCCCGAATCTGCTCCTGCTGATCCTTTGTTAAGTTGGGATTAATTTCCACATCCTTAAAGGTTTCTTTGGCTTGCAGTGGGTACTCGACTCCCATTGTTGATCCTTCTTCGACTTCAGTAGCCACACTCATGGCCATCAGATGTGCAGGTTCGGTGGTTGAGGGTCTTTCATTATATTTCTTCAGAAGGTTTATGTGAAATACTTTCATCTTGCCTTTGACAGAAATCTTGTAGTTGGTACGTGAGATTTTCTCCGTCACTACATAAGGTCCTCTCCATCCTATTTGCAGCTTATTCTGACTGGTTGGAAGCAGCAACATCACCTTCTCTCCCACCTCTAACTCTCTATCTTTTGCCTTGCGATTGAAGTAGCTAGCAATTCTTCGTCTGGCTTTACGTAGATTGACATTCGCTTGTTTCCAACTGTGTTGTAAACGATTCTTCAACTCGGCAACATACGTAGATGCAGTCACGACTGTATCGTCTGTATGATCATCAGTCCATGTTCGTAGCAATGCCTCCAATGGCCCCTTGATTGGTCGTCCAAACAACAATGTTGCTGGAGCAAAACCTGTTGAGTGATGGGGTACCTCCCTATAAGCGAATAGTGCTGCGGGTAAATACAAGTCCCAATCCTCCGTATTCTCCTGGGCAATTTTGCGCAGAATACTAATCAAGGTCCCGTTCCACCGCTCCACAAGTCCGTTGGATTGCGGGTAATATGGTGAACTAAAGATATGGCGTGAATGAAAAAGTCTAAATGTCTCCTCCATAAGTTTACTACGAAACTGTGAACCGTTGTCCGTCAAGATTCTTTGGGGGAATCCTAGACGTGTGAATATTCCTAATAATGCTTCAGCAACGTGTTTGGAGTCACAGCTTGGCATAGGAACCGCTTCGGCCCACATGGTCGTTGTGTCCACAAGCGTTAATATGAATCGATTTCGCCTCTTCGTTGCGGAGAGGGGTCCGATTATGTCTACAGCTACCTTCTCGAACGGTATTCCTGTTATGGGCAGATCACCCAACATTGCCGGTGGTGTCCGGTGTTTTGGTGATACTTTCTGACACTGTGGGCATGATTTTACAAACCGTTGTATGTCTGCGTTCATCCCTGGCCAAAAGTAGTGAGTTGCAATGCGCTGTGTAGTGGCGTTGATACCCATATGCCCACTAAAGGGTAGACTGTGGCCCATTTCAAGAATCTGAGCCCTGTGTGGAGTTGGTACAACAAGTTGGTTGAACTCTTGTCCAGCTCTCCCTGCTTTCCTGTATAGAAGTGCTGACTTCATAAACAGCTCACCTTTACGTGGAGGTAAATGTGATTTAGGCAGTTTCCTGAAGCAGGGTTCCAAGGTGCTATCGGCTTCTTGTGCCCTCTTCAGTTCCTCCTTTCGAGGGATTGGCGTAGTTGTTTCCGGAGTCTTTTTCGTCTGGGATCGAGTTGTCATCGTCGACATCGCCACAGGTTGAACAGGTTCTCCTAGAATTATAAATCTACAGCCAAGAATTACGGGATATATAGGATCTTCTAAGACTGCAGCCTTGATTGTCCCAGTGACATAACGAGATGCTATGCTCACCTTTGCCACCGGAAGAGACATAGTCGCAGAGCTCTTCAGGGGTCCCTGTAATTCGACGATCTCCTCTGTCACCTGTTCCGGGTGAACTAAGGATGATGATACAACACAGTCGTACGATAACCCGGTATCATAGAGACAGGTCGTCTTGAATCCATTCAGCAATATGGACTCGACAACCGGAAGATGAGATGCGGTGTCTTTATGAGGTGTCTGGTTGGACGTTTCATCAGTGTTCACTCCTTTCTCTCTTCGGCTGGCCAAACAAGCAGCTGTGTGTGGAGGTGGCTTCTTCCTACAATTCTTCAATGTGTGTCCTTTAATTTTACAATTAGTGCAGAATAATTTTTCCTCCTTCGCTGTTGTTTGGGCTGTGTTCTGAGGGATGTTTTTGGTTTTCCCATTTTTCTTGGTGCCTAAGTTGCCATCACCTTCCTTTGCTTTTGAAGTTTTATCCTGAGGGGGAATGTTGGCCGAACGTCCCTTACCTCCGATTTCCTTCTGAGATTTCTCAAATCTCTTGGCTAGGATGATGATGCTTTCTAGTCGGTCAGCTCCGTTCTGGGTTAAGAATGCTTTCATTTCATTCGACATCTTTCCTTTTAGCTGATCTATGATGATCATCTCTCGGAGCCCTTCGAAACTCTCATCAAACCTACCCAGACTTGCCCATCGTTGAACATAAGATTTCAGCCTTTCAACTAATTGCGCATAACTTTCGCCCGGTTCTTTCCTTGCGGTTTTGAATCGAACTTTGTAAGAGTCCCCGTCCACTTCGAATCGGCTCAAGAGTGCCTTTTTGAGTGTTTCGTAATCCTGTTGTTCTTCTCGAGTGAGTCTAGAGAACACGTCATACGAGGTAGACCTTAAAGCCTGCGATAGTTTCGTCGCCCATTTTTCCTGTTCTAGACCACAACTGACGCACATAAGTTCGAAACGTGATAAAAAAGCCTCGACATTGTCCGTCTGTTCATTAAATGGTTCTAGTGGAAATGACATCGCTCCGGAATTTTGGTACGAGACGTTGGAATGTTGTTCTGTCACTGGAAAACCTAGTGAGTTTGAGGGGGTGGGGGGAATCCCTCCCTCTAGTCTTCGGATCTCCAGATCAGTCTCCATTCTTTTCAACTCCAGTTGATGTTGACGTTCTCGTTCCCTATCCCTTATTTCATCTTCATGTTTCCTTTGTTCTAACTCATAAGCTTGTAGGCGTTGTTTCTCCTTTTCAGCGATTTCAGCTTGAAGTTTCTGTTGTTCTAATTCATATGATTGTAGGCGTTGCTTCTCCTTTTCAGCGATTTCAGCCTGCAACTTACTCTCCTTCTCAGCTATTTCAGCTTGAAGTTTCTGTTGTTCTAATTCATATGATTGTAGGCGTTGCTTCTCCTTTTCAGCAATTTCAGCCTGCAACTTCCTCTCCTTCTCAGCTATTTCAGCCTGCAGTTTCTCCCTCCTGTCAAATTCATCTGATACAAATTTAGCCAGCTCAGGGCCGTCTAAATTGCATAGCTTGCCTATTTCAACTGTCTGGGCACGGAACTTAGCAGCCTCGGCCATGCTCTATTTTTGTCTACCCTATCTTTTTGTAAAAAAAAATAATACTGTGCAGTTTGCTCAGGTCTGGGTAAGCCTGTCACTTCCCGGATCTGAAATTATACAGCATAACATGCACAATATTAACAAGCAAAAACTAACTAATGTCCGCTGACCCAAGTAAAATAGTTCTTATACACCACGAGAATCTGACCTAAGAAATAATTGCAACTTAAATTCTTGTCTTTCTGTCAATGCTCCTCAAGCTAAAGACAGAAGCAAAGAAGTACCCAGAATGATTGCACTCTTCCCAAAAGAACCTGAAATTTTGATAGAGATTTCCCTATGGAGAAAAATTTTCCCCAGTCGGTGATGAAATTCTCTAAGTCCAAATTCCTCTATAGAAAGACATCTTCTCGAAAGAGAAATGTTGTAGATGGTAAATTCTCACTCTATTTCCTCTGGAACACCTTTTTCTGAAATATAGACCTATTTGAAAGAGGCCCTCCTTTTTTCAGAAGAAATGATCAGTCACTTGCCATATTCTATCTATAATTGTCATTCATATCATATGGAGGTCAATCAGTACCCCACATGATGTTCATTTATCATATGTGAAGTGACAAAGTTAAAAATCTTAATTTGTTTAACAACCTCTATAATTGTCAATCATATCATATGGAAGTCAATCAGTACCACACATGATGTCTATTCAACATATGTAAACATGACAAAGTTGGAAATCTAAATCTGTGTAACAATTTCTATAATTGTTCAAAACAAGTACAATGTCACCAATTCACACATGAATACTGTTCACATCTAGTGTCACTGATCTACTATAGTTTAGAATCCCTCGTCAGATATCTATCTATTCCCAGGGTTTATCATCTAGGATAATAGTTATCTAAACTGTCTGCTGGGTTTCAAAGTCCGGGACGGGCATCCAATATATGTCGTATATTTTGAAGGGACTGGCAATCACTAAAGTGCATGACCCATCTCTGTTAAAGGTAGCTGGGCCCCATCCTCTTCTTATATGTAAATAGATCAAGAATACGACCCTTGAAAGATTTACAGACTCGGATTTGGTTATTTGTCTAAGGGTGTGTGGTCCTCTTTTAATAGAAAAGTCATCACTAGGTTTGTCCCCTGTCTTTCCACCTGGTATTTAATGGTATAGCTCACGAACCCCCTTCTTCCATCTTAAGAAATTGTCTGAAAAGACTTTCTCAATAAGAATCAGGTGCAATATAACATGGATTTGGAACAGTTAAAGATGAAGAGTCTCCTGTTCTCTCTCTCCAACTAAGAATTTATCTTATGTGAATGTGTATCTGTTAATTAAACATTCAACAAACACAAGGGAGCATTGAGACATGTTCCACACACAAGATAGAGATTTTCCCACAGATAGTTTGGACTGACAAATTAAGTGGAAGAGATCTTCACATTTAAACAAATTTATTGACTGTGCCAGTTTCTTTTGGCCTATTTGACATTTTCTTTGTTCTTTCATCAGCTGTTAACATTTACAGAATGAAATAGAAAAAAAAAACTTTCATAGGACCAAGTATAGTCAGTCAATAAATAATAACATTCATTGTGTAGTGAGATATTTTAACTACCAAAATGTGTTATAGTTAACAATTTCTACATCCAACAATAATTCAAGAAAATCATTTTCTGAGAGGGTGAAGTTTGTGGGAGTGATAAGAAAACCTGGTGTGATGAGATGTGGATAAGCCTGGGTCCATGGTCTGATGGATCCACTTCAGGTTGGGCCAGTTTAGCTTCACTGAAGACTTCTCATTCTCTGCCTAAGGCTGGAGTCATCTGCCATCACAGGTGTTGATCATCTCATTCACTCCTCTTCCCTCCTTGTTGGTTAGGTGTGGCACCAAGACATCACTGTTTAAAATTCATACAGGTATGTATAATCCTTTACAGCATGTTCATAGTGTGAACACAACATAACAAAACAAAAATGATAAGATCAGAAGAAGTATTGTTGTGTTACTTTGGGGTGGGTCAGAGATTATTACACTGGATGCAGCTTCTGTTGTCTGGTACCTGCTGTATGCATTTCCTCAGTGGACCTGTAGTTCAGTGAGTAGTGTACAGTCAGACACAGATAAGAGTGATAATGTGATGTTCCCTGAATCATGGTAATCAAGCTGACAGGCAAGATCAACACAAGTATGAGATGCATTTGTATAAATGGCATACATTTAAACATCCACATTACTCTATTTGTTCTACATTGTGTATATAATTGTTTATCTGTACTTTCCAAGGCAACTACTTCCTATTCTAAATCATTTCCTTGTTCCTGCTGTTGTGGTGTGGAGTTGTGTGGTGTGAAGTGTATTGTGTTGAGTTAACTTCTGTTGTGTGGGGTTCCATAGCTTGTACTAATTGTCCTCACATCTACATCAGTTAATATGAGTTTAACTCATCTAGTGTGCTTTTATTGTGGTTCATGTCCAACATACAGAATTTCTGATGTGTATTTGTTACAAAATGTAATCTATACAAGGTCATGACACAATATATTAGAAAAAAATTATTACTTAAAGTATTTTTCCCTAATACTCTCCTCCTCTCTGTCTACTTATACTTCTCCTACATCTTTTACCAGTGCATATCATGTCCATTCTGTTGGCGACACAGTTGGCTATAGACCAAGGTAATTATCACCCGTTAGTCTGAGCAGATTAAGTAGGTCGGCTATCACAAATGACGTTTGTGAACATAAACCTATTTTAAGCAATGCAGTTGATGTAGTGCGTTGTCTAAATAAAATCTGACACATGAATAAACTAATTTCTATCAAATACTATTTGTTTTCAATCCGTAAAGAGAAAAGGAAGAGTATAATTCCTGTTTCATTTCTTTAGATTGCAAAATAGACAGAATTAAGTACATTTTTAAGCAAGGTAGTGTTTCGTTTGCACCAGCTGACTATCTCTGCAGAAACGTTTTCCTAGAAGTTTTTGATGAAAAGCATTTGAGTGCATTGGAAATTTCATCTTGTACATTATTCTGTGATAGATTATAGTCATATGCACATAGTGAAGTTGTTAGATGTAGTGTAGAAAGTCAGAGTTTTGCAGTTTTGAGAAATTATAAGATGTCGGTTTCGCCGGGGAAGTGGCGCCAGTATTGAAGTTGCGATCGGCAGTTTTTCACATTTTCAGAGATTTATTTTATCAAAAATACAATTCATTGGACGCACAACACTGGATACCTTTACGTTATACATCTTGGTACCACTTAGATCTGAGAATCACGCGCTTACCTCAGACCAGATCAAACTGCCCGTTGTAAAAGTTTGAAAGTTGGACAACACATAGCTTTGGCGACTGCTCGCTCGCTCTGAAGTCATAGAAGTGCGCGGTTTTATTAAAGCGGCGCCCAAGCTGGGGGACGCTATATCCACGTGATGTGTCTCTACCAGTCACATTCTATTCTGTTGACGCTAACCCTTCTATTCTTATCCTGGCATCTGTCTGTCATTAGTATCGCTTAGTGCGTTCGATGTTCTACGGTGCTGTAATTGTTTCGATAATCTCTGGGTTGCTGTGTAACGTTGACGCGCTGAAAATGATGGATAGGTGAATATGTCACAGATGTCAATGGAGAAAGATGCCTTCAAGTGTCTTATGCCAGGACTTCCTGTCCTTTGGTATCTCTTCTAGTTCCTTCCACTCCAACTTCAGAGTTGCTTGTAATTTATGTCCCGAAGTCAAGGATGAGAAGTCGGAATTTTAGTCCAAATGACCGGTGAAACGGGGTTGAATCTGCTACATTGGCATCAGCACACCAAATGTTTAAGAACAAGCTCTCTTAACAATTCGACTATGATGATCTCCAGAGAAATGAATACCAACTTATAAAGAGCATGAGAAAGAAATAAAAGATCTTTACATCTCCTCTCAACATATCACTGAGGTCAATTGAGGACGAGAAGAAGATTCCTTTATCTCTGTGTGACATCTTCTGTCAGAGTCACTGTGTAGCTTAGACAGTGAAAACAATTGATCTGTTTCATGTTTATGCACCTATCTGATGTTTATGCATCAACTATTTATGAATCACACTAGAAATGTGTGCGTTCTTGGACATTACCATCCAGTTTTGCTAACATTTCATAATCATCCCTTTTCTACCAGCTTTAATATAATGGTTTGCAGACTTCTTTCAGACTCAGCTGTTAAAAGTATGTGATCTGTATATCGGTGGGTAGTTATATTGTGGCCGCCAACTTTAACTACTCAAGGGACGGTGGTCAGCATGGCTGAATAGATAAACGTGCTCGCACTTAAACTTTTAGTGTGCTGATGCTGGGGGAGGGGGGTTCAACCCCCTACACCGGTCAGTTGGACTAAGATGTTCACTTCTCATCCTTGACTTGAGGACGTAAATTACAAGTAACTCAGAAGTCAGAGTGGGGTTCGCTTGATGGTGACGGACGCTGGTAAAAGGGACAGCTAATCCACACACACAAATCAGTCCAGTGTACTAGAAGTAGTAGCACGTGTATGGACTATGCTGGAATTCAAAGCAAGCATTTGCTAAAAAACATTTCTCAAGATGTTCTGATTTTTAGTATCATCATCTTGCTGTAAATGGTGACAAAAATCAGGTGATAAAACACATCCTAGACTGACTCCTCTTTTAACTGTTCTGTATTCACAAGTTTTACTTTGTTTGTGATTGCAGATTCTTGCTCCCAGTATATATTTCAGACTACACAGAATATTAGTAATGGTTTTTTTTTGGGTCATTTTCCAAGCTTCTGACAAATAGAACAGATTGATTTGATGTTGGAAATAAATATTTCCTCAAAGGCTAGAGTCTGTTGACAATGAAATACCTCAAACCCACGAAGGAAACATTACTGACCTATTTATCCATATCCGTGTCCACATTTTTGGTTTCACATTTTCTTATTTCGCGTCTGAACAGGAAACTCCTGCCTGGCTTTTCTATGCACTGAGGATGTGCAATGGTTTATTAATCTGATACCATCATTAGAAGAAATGTTATGTATTTGTTTTGGTGGTTTTACCGTTATCTAATTTTATTTTGTTTAGGTCAATCTGTCTTGCTCCTGAAGAAGATCACTAATATTGAAACATTTGATTCATTGTGTTGTGTTTTAGCTTATGTTTACAGTTGTACTTTACGTTAATTTAGTATTATTATTATTGTTTTCCCCATCGTGATTTCTGTTAACAGGGTTTGGGTTCACTATAAGATATATAATATACACCACTGTGTTTGTAATATTTCTCTTTATCGCAGGAGCCACACATTTCTTATTACTGTTTTCATGTCAGATTGTCATATCCTGCTGCAGCCATTATTCTTCCTTATCAATGACCAACACAAGGCTAATCTCAGCAAAGCCAATTGTGCTGTTGTGAATCACGACCTCTTCAGGTGTGAAGTTTAAGTACTAGTCTCGATCACCACTCTGGTCTTCTCTGGAGTTGAAGAGGGAGAGGAGAGCTCTGTAACAGTCCCCACGATATGGTACTTAAAACAAGTCCCTACATCAAGAGAAGGACTAGAAGAAACCTAAATGAATGCATGGTAAAGACACAGGACTGAGTGTATTGGAAACTTATTACTGCCAATCTTCAATAAGACATGGCACTTGCTGATTTCTTCAGCCATCATTTACTATGCATCTTTCTATCATGGGTCATAAACAGGATGGTTTCCTTGAGATCTTCACCAATCCCTCTGTGAAAATCCGCTCTTGGGACAGCTCTCTCTCTCTCTCTGACAAAGTCAGGGCGGTCTTGTGGGACATGCTTTGGGGTTGTCTTTGGTGGTCTACAGTCGCAAGTGTTAGAGCCAGTGAGACCCATTCGGTGGAGGTGTGATCGGAGTCCAAAATGCCTGAAGATTCTTGTCTGTGCTTTTCTGCCAAGTTCATTTATGCTGTTGTGCTCTGGTCTGTAGTTTGTTTCCTTTCCTCTAATTCGATGATGTACTGGGAGACTGACAATGATGATTACATGGCAAAAGAATGTTGATGACTTGTCTTGTAATGTTTGTGACACATTCCTGTTCTGTCTGGGCCCCTTTTAAAACATTAATCTTACCCATTTTGTTTAGCTACAGAAGACCTGCTTCTTCGTAAGACATGCATTGGCCTGCCAAGAGTAGACAACTCTGATGCCAAGAGTAGACAACTCTGATGCCAAGAGTAGACAACTCTGATGCCAAGAGTAGACAACTCATCAGCTTTGGGATCAACTCATTTTCAGCAAACATTTAACTAAACTCTTAGCTATTCAAAATCACAAGTCAGGTTTCTCATCTGTTTAATGACATGAGAAAACTATTCAGACATGTGTGCTAATTCTGTAATAATGTACACGTGAATTTGCAATATTTGTTGAAGCTTTTATAAATATAAAAAAGTAAACAAAAGCAAGATTTTCTATAATAGTGTGCAACATTTTAATCTTGCATATACCAAAAATGACTATAAAATGCAGTGTCCTAGGGAAAGTATGTAAATATAGGTGAGCAACATTTTAACCTCACATATACCAGCAATAACTTTATGAGCTGTGATCTCTTAGGGAGAGTATGTCAGTATCAGAATGCAACCTCTCATATACCAGCAATAACTTTATGAGATGTGATCTCTTAGGGAGAGTGTGTCAATATTGGTGGGAAACCTCTCATATACCAGCGAGGAGTGACGAGGGGATCTGGCTGACGCTCAGAGGAAAGGCGAGACGGACATATAATCAGATTGCTACTGGAACTATTAGTGTTGGAACTCTTCGCTGGTTGCTGAGGATGGGGACGGAGCGCTTATGGGAATGTCCTGAATGCTGTGATGTCAGTTCCTAGATCAATCAATCAATCAATTAACTTTATGAGATGTGGCCTTTTAGGGAGAGTATGTCAATATCAGTGTGCAACCTCACATATATCAGCAATAACTTTATGAGATGATGTCTCATAGGGAGAGCATATCGATACTGGTGTGAAACGTCAGAACCTCGCATATGAAGATATTTGAAGAACCTCGCAAAGATGAAGATACTACTTACCTTTCTCACTCCTTTTGCAACACCAAACTTATATTAAAATAGGGTAGCTAATTACTTATTAAGTAACCAATCTTCCATCACCAAGGATTTGGGGGGGGGGGGGGGGTGGAGAAGGTTGTCACAATGGAGCTGCCAATGTCCTATTTTTCACAAGTACATTCATTCATATTCTTCGCATTTCATTCAGAATTTCTTGACCAATCACAACATACTTCTGGTGAATCAGGCGCAGTACTCTCCTGATAGGGCTCCTGACAATGTTTAGCTGTTCTCCTAGCTGAAAATGCAGCTGAAAGGGACTTAATTTGAGTCATAAGAAGACATGCAGAATGCGGCAGCCATACTGTACTCACCCGGGAGGGTTAACCCAGTTAACGAATGCCTGCAGAAGCCAGATGAGTCGGCCTAAAGGCGCAATTAAACAGGCACAACGCAATTACATCTGAAGAAACACTCTGGATGAACGAAGAAGAAGATACTATACTCCATTCCTGAGGAGGCCTTCCTGAAATGCTTCCAACAATGGCATAAGCATTCCAGCCATTACCCTCTTTGGACAACAATCACCTTAAAATTAATATCCTGTGTGAGTAAAACCGTGGTCAATCGCTATGTGTGGCTGATTCAGTCACATGATTATTAACCTGAGCCAGGGATGGGCCCTAATATAATCTCTCTTTACGGTTGAATAGGGTAGGAGTAGTGGTATAATCGAAATCGAAACAATGGCAGGACTGCTGGGGAAAATGTGGCCCCAAGGAGAGAGTACTTTTAAAGAGATTAGGGTTTCAGACTTCCAGTTCTGAATAATTGTATTTTTTTCCTACAAAGGTCCGATATATTTTTAAACAGACCTTGTATATGTCCACATCTTAAGTCAGAAATGATGTCACTTCCAGTAAATTAGCATATGGACTTTTTTTTTTTAACAACAGTATTTCCCTTAAACATGCTAACAATAATTCTGGCTTGTAATAAAGGTGTTACAATTATTGCTCAATAGAAAGGGTTAGCAACAACATTTTACGTTAAAAAATATTTGACACCTCATAAAGCACATTGTGTTTATACAATCAGATACTGGTTGCACTTCTACACTAGAAAAATATGGCCATCAAGGTGGATTAATCAAGGTACACGATAAACAGAAGGAGCAAGAAACAGTCAAGGCTACTCAGATAAAACTAAAAACTAACAAAACTCCTAGGGTGATGAATTGCGAACAAAAATAACATTCTCACAAATTATTCTGGAAATAATTTAGGGACAAGGAATGACCAGGTAAGTACCACTGCATACTTATCTTAACTCTTTGTGTCTCAAGCAGTTGTTACTGTAAAGTAATACATGTCTGAGTCAAAATAGGTTAATTTAATAACTGTTTGCAACAGAAGGTGGTTAAATAACAGCTTTCTAGGATTTAAAAAAACAGTTAGATGACCAGGATTGATGATATCTTTCCATCTAAAGACACTTATTAACTTTACTGATAACGTATGGCTTAAATACCAGATCTTTTTACTTTGTTTAATTGTATCAACATTCAATTTATATTATGTATTTTATAAAGTACATATACATGTGTATGAAAACAAAAGCAAGCCATGCTTGTAAAATTGTACAGAAAAATGTAATTCAAAGAACGGATAAATCTGCTGAACAGAGAAAATGCAACAAGCAGTGTGGCCATAAGATCAGTGGAAGTCATATTAAGTCAAGGGGACGCAGATGTGTTTCCAAGGCACCAGGGCCGGGTTATATACTGGCCAAGACCTATTGACGCGTCCTCGTCGAGCGTCCTGGGCAACAGGTCCCTTCGGGGTCCTGGCTGAAGTCAATAGGATCGCCGATTCCTCCGAAGTCGGAGAGTGTCTGCCTGTACGGCGAGGAACCACCAGTCTGCACACCAATAAGCCAGACATGGGACAACGGATACTCACGCAAATCTCAGGTCCTGTATGACATCACGCTGATGTTGGACAACAGGATGTCTTCATCCGACATACAAGACTTCACGTTGGAGTTCAAGCCAACGAACACAAGCAAGCAAGCAAGCATATTAAGTCAAGGAATGGACACATCTGTTGAAATGCAAGAGGTATTGCTCTATTAAAGATAAGTGGGATACGGTTGTACAGATCACCGAATTTGTTAACTGTGTGCACAGCATAAGTGATGTATATGACAAGCAGTAGAAGAAATGAAATGTTATGAGATAAGAATTTTGGGATTCTGAGAAACAAGATGAAACAGAGCAGGCAAAAAGCTTGTAAACACGGGTGACACAGTGCTGTTCTCGGGCCATATAGGGAATTTGTCCTTTACTATGAAGGAGTGGCCCTAATATTGTCTAAAGCAGTGGTTCTCAACCGGTGGGGAATTCCCCCCCAGGGGGGAATTTCAGGGTTTCCAAGGGGGGGGGGGGGGGGGAATGAAGACCATTTCAAGATCGTGTTAATACAAGAACCGATTACTTGACATAGTTTTTCCCTTCATACTTTACAGTTATGTATGTCTCGTCCTTCTAAAATTCATTTTATAAGGTAAGTAGACCTACAAATCATGTTTTATGTGGATGTCTAGACTTGTTTTAGTATATGCTATTACATTTGCCTTCCACTTTTACGTATACTGTGTAGGGGTGAGGGGATTTTTAAATAGGAAATATGAAAGGGGGGGAATGACGTTCTGAAAATACGGTGAAGGGGGGAACGGGCCAAATTTTTTATAGGAAGGGGGGGGGGGGGGGGGGGGAATGGCGTTCTGAAAATATGGTGAAGGGGGGAATGGGCCAAAAAAGGTTGAGAACCACTGGTCTAAAGAGACAAAAAGCACTAATAGAGTGGGAAGCAGTGTGTGATAGAATAATAACAGCAACATTTAGAATCACAAAAAGAAGTAAATATAAATGTGATCCAGAGTTATACACTATACATTGATACAGATGAATCAGTTAAAGAGGAATTTTAAATGAAAGTTCAAAATATTATGAATGATTGAAGAAATGGCAATATCAAAATTGTCATGGGTGACCTAAGGCCAAAGAGAAGATGGGTGCCGGATGTGGCAGATGATCTCCAGATGGGTGTATCAGAAGCAGGACATCTTGCTTATGATCGAGAGGTTTTCCAGGATGCTATGGGAGCGAGGTTCTGCAAAGGACATGCTACTGAATGAATGAATGAATGAATGACCTAAATACCCAGACAGGACCAGATAACTCAGGTTATGATGGGAAAACATTGACTTGGTGCCGTGAGCAAACATGGACAATTATTCACAAATTTGTGTGCGGTAAATCAATGTCATAGGCGTAAGTGTTTCTCTATATAAATCAATACAAAAAGCAATGTGGCTATCACTAGACCTCAATAGAAAATCAAATTAATCATATCCATATTAACAAGAAATTTAGATCACGCCTGCACAACATACTAATTTTGAGAGATGTAGATGTAGATTCAGATCAGCATTTGCTGATAAGTAAAAGTTGAAACTCAAGAGATTCATGAGCTCGTAGAAACACTGAATCAATACAATGTAGGATGTTTCACAAATCAAGCAACTAAAGAACAATTTATGGTCACAGCTTCTGATAAAGAATCAAGTCCCGCAACAGTTAGCAGAAGGGTCGAGTATAGAATAGCCTGCAGCAGATTAAAAGCAAATCATACAATGGCATCCTTGAAAAAAATGGAATAAAAACAAAAAGCATGGATAATGCCATAAACTCTTACAAAATAAAAGGCAGGAATAAATAAAAATGCAGATTTAAAATACAGCAAAACCAGAGAAACTGAACTTTATTAACTTACATTAATTAACTTTACTGATAACATATGGCTTAAATACCAGATCGATTTACTTTGTTTAACTGTATCAACATTCAATTTATATTATGTATTTTATAAAGTTCATATACATGTGTATGAAAACAAAAGCAAGCCATGCTTGTAAAATTGTACAGAAATGAAGTCACCTAATCAACATTTTCAACAATTTAGAATAACAATTGTGCAAACAGTTTATTAATAAAATGATACACTGCTTGATTGTCTAAGTAACAAGGCAGGCTACAAAATAAAGTTCTATGAGAAATTTTCAAAAATTCAGACAAGCTATCCACAATATATCATTTATTGTATGTTAATCTCTTACATGGAAGACAAGGGGAAACCACCACACTGATTTTCCAAAAATCAGTGTACATTCAGTCATAAAGATAGCTTTATGGTAGAGTGACATGTTTAAAAGGTTTCATGTCTTGGAATTCAATAACCTGATGTGACATGACAGGAAGAAGATGTAATGTTTGGATGATTGCTGTTAAAGAATAAAAGCGCTACCGTGACTATCTTGAAGAATTTGTTCGATATATAATTGAAATGGGTTTAATTGTGATAAAGCTGTGGAAATGTAAATAATCAGAAAACACAAAGTGTTAGGTTAGCTTTACAAAATTACAATTACAAAACAGAAGACAAGCGGTGACAAGCCTTCATCAGTGAACAAGAACAAGAAACACAATAACACAAAACACAAATAACACTAATTACATTAAAGCATAATATTATGGAACAATGATAAATAAAAATAAGCAGACACCATTAAATGAAATATGTGGTACTTAACTTAGAGGCTTCAAATGTAACAGTTTATTTAACAGTTTATATAACAGTTTATCCCAGGCGTTTGTAAAGTTCCACTACACTTTGTATGTAGAACAAATTTTAATATAACGGTACAACAGTAAAAACTGGACAGGCTACATTACACTATTGCCACACTTAGCATAATGCTAAAGTTGAGCAACGGAAGACCTTGGTTCTAACTAAACAGCTGAGGTTCAAGCGATAGTGCCAGCTGCACAAGTTATTTATAACTCAATTCTGGCTGCCACTAGGCAGCCATCTTTACTGCTGCAACTGTACTACAAGCTCTCAAAGGTGGTATTCTCCCACAATTGTGAAGTGCACTTAGCAAGGTTGTTGCCAGAGGCTAACAATACAGCGGTGGGTGTACCATCCTATTGTGGGGTACCCGAAAATGAAACAGCAGATAAACTTGCAAACAATGGGAAGGAGAAAGTGAACAAGAAGATAATCAAGTTTCATTTTTGTATGATTGTGAAGATGTCCCTGCCATTCATGACATTATTTGTAATAAAAGAGAGTTATCTTGACTAAAGAAGGGTACAGAATCAGAGCAATGACTACCACACTCTTGGCCATCGGGGACATGTCACCACTCTTCACCTCAGGATGGGGTGTCATCATCATCATGTGCAGTGCCGGTAAGTGTGGGTGGTCATGTTTCACCATCTAACACGATTACCAGAGTCGTGTATCAACTCTGTATTCTTGTCTCGACCATACCACGTGGCCAAGCCATCCAGGTATTTACTTCTCTGCTTTCCTGTTTCTTTTCCCTCAATCTTGCCAGTTGTCACCAAGTTCTCCAATTTATTTCTTCTCATAACGTGTCCAAAAATATTGACTGTCTACGTCTAATTTCTCTAATCAGTTTATGGTTTTCATCTGTTTCTTGTAGGACTTGGTCATTGATTTTTCATTGATATATCATTGATATTCTTTGCATTTTCAGAAACCACATTTCCACAGCTATTAGATGTTTTTCAGCTTTTCTGCTCATTGTCCATGCTTCACATCCATACAAAAGTACAGGTTCTATGTACAGGAAATCAATTTGGGAACTAGAAGGTTCTATGTAGCACTTCAACACTTTTTCTCATTACAAATGACATCTTTTTATTGGTCGGTATGATTTCCATGTGGTATAACAGACTGAATAAACTCTTGCATAGACTTGATCTCTCTGCCTCTGCTTCACCACTATGAATGTATGGACTAAACAAGCAAATTACTTAACATATTCTGCGGGGCTGTCTTCTGTACAGCAAGCTAAGAAACGTATATTGGCCCACTGGATCAACACTAAAGCTCCAAGCTGTATGAACAAAAGGCAGACTCCAGAAATGTTGCTGCTCTCTCATGTTTGTCAAAGATGGTTATCTTCTTCTTCTTCTTCTTCAGCGTTCCGAGCCATTGAGGTTCTTTGCTGCAAATACAATCCATCTCCATTCGTCTCTCTGGTGGACCTTCTCTTGCCAGTCGTTGATTCCAAGTGCTTGTAGGTCTGTACATGTATTATCTCTCCACCGTCTTCTTGGTCTACCTCGGGGTCTACGGCCATTTATTTCCTGAGTGTAAGCGAGTTTTGTTTCCCTATTATCTTCCATTCTTTCTATATGCCCCAGCCATTGTAGTCTATTAGCCTTCATGATACCAGTGATTAGCGGGGACTTAAACAGATCATAAATGGTTATAAAATGTTTAAATTTACCGTATGTGTGCATTATAGGGTGGAGAGACTAGGCCCAAATGAAATGTGATAAACAGCCAAAGATAACATTATTTGATATATGAAATGAGTGTTTTTTCCAATAAATGTAAACACTGTATACAAATGCCTTTTAAAAAAATACATCCATTATTACTAAAAAAAAATAATTGCCACATTGTTTATCAAAACAATGAATAAATAACAGTGAAATAAATATGCCAAGTAAAGACAAATGAAATATGCCAGTGACAATAATTTTAAGACACAGAATTACATCAAAATAACCAAAGTACAACGCACAACTATCATAAACAAACAGAACAAATAAACTCAAAAAATAAAACTGATTTGGAGAAATTATGTTCACTAAGATGGCACCAGTATTTCCTGCAAAATTTAATTAACAACTGGTTATGTTTATCTCCCCTGTTAAAATGGCAATGGCTGAAAAAAATCTTCACAAAACATGCAAGCTCTGATCTATTTTGAATTACAATTAGTCACAAGAATATGGGCCTTTCATCTCTGATCCGCAATACACTTTAATAGCATGCAAACACAGGTTACTTAACTTTACTGTCAATATTAGATATATGGCCTTAGTTTAACATTGTATTACTTTACTATCAAAATTATTTGGCATTAGTCGAAAACAGTATTACTTAAATTTGCTGTCAAGATAAGATATATAGCTTTAGCTGACAATGGCATAACTTAACTTTGCTGTCAAGATTAGATGTATGGTCTTAGGTAAATGGTATAACTTAACTTTGCTGTCAAGATTAGATACATGGTCATGGCTGAAAATGGTATCACTTAACTTTGCTATCAAGCATTATCTGAATTAATTCAGTGACAATGTGACAGCAATTATTCACCAAACTGCCAACTTTCTGTGATCTAATTGATTTAGTAATTTTTCTGCACTAACAAACTGATCAATATGATAAGAAAACAAAATGTGGATGTTCAAGACAGTCCTTTAGCAGACCCTGACTGCCAATGGTGAGTGTAGTTGTGGGCCTCTACATATTCTAGGCCACCGCATAATTAGGTGAGGTGTCTAGTTCCATTTCCCACCATATTAACTTCCTACAAAAATCTGAAAATGATCCAGTAACCATTTCATGACCCTAGTACAGATCTCAAGAAGACCTGAAAAATAATTACAGTCATAAATGCCATATCCATGAAAAGATTACTTTAAGTGATTAGGAAGACAGGAAGCTTTGGTTTGAACCTGAAAGAAGAGATGCTTGTTTGCATGGCTGTATGGTTGTTTTCAGCAGTCTCCTTTAGGCAGTATATGCCAAACAATTTTACTAATTTCACAGACAACCAATAGTCAGTAGCAATAATACATGAATCAATAATCATAAAACTAAAAACATATCAGGGTGCAATAATTATATCACATCTTCTCCTTTGCCCTTTTAACCCCCAATGAAGCATAGGTCTTCAACCAACTCATGCCAAGACCTCCGATCTCTTATAGATCCTTCCATGTGTTTGCCATATGACCCATCTCTGCCTCCAACTCTCCTCTCCATGTGTTTGCCACATGACCCATCTCTGCCTCCAACTCTCCTCTCCATGTGTTTGCCACATGACCCATCTCTGCCTCCAAATCTCCTCTCCATGTGTTTGCCATATGACCCATCTCTGCCTCCAACTCTCCTCTCCATGTGTTTCCCATATGACCCATCTCTGCCTCCAACTCTCCTCTCCATGTGTTTCCCATATGACCCATCTCTGCCTCCAACTCTCCTCTCCATGTGTTTGCCACATGACCCATCTCTGCCTCCAAATCTCCTCTCCATGTGTTTGCCATATGACCCATCTCTGCCTCCAACTCTCCTCTCCATGTGTTTCCCATATGACCCATCTCTGCCTCCAACTCTCCTCTCCATGTGTTTGCCATATGACCAATCTCTGCCTCCAACTCTCCTCTCCATGTGTTTGCCATATGACCCATCTCTGCCTCCAACTCTCCTCTCCATGTGTTTGCCATATGACCCATCTCTGCCTCCAACTCTCCTCTCCATGTGTTTCCCATATGACCCATCTCTGCCTCCAACTCTCCTCTCCATGTGTTTGCCATATGACCAATCTCTGCCTCCAACTCTCCTCTCCATGTGTTTGCCATATGACCCATCTCTGCCTCCAACTCTCCTCTCCATGTGTTTGCCATATGACCAATCTCTGCCTCTAACGCTCCTCTCTATCTATTTATGATCTCCTTATAGTTCATGTGCCTTGTGGCTTCCACAGGAAAGACTGTCTGATTGGCTATTATCTGGTGTTCTCACTGTATGTCCTGTCCAGCACCTTTTCCTCACCCCTAGATTCACAAGCATTTGGGTAGTCCTCCCCATGACCTCCACATTTGTTACTTATTTTAGGTATCCTTTTCTGCACAGGCACCTGGTCATAAATGTTTCTTATTTATTCATAATTGCTTTCGTCATTCTGCATATCTCTGGTGCACACAGCAGTCACGAGTGGTTGGATTCTGCAGTTAATGTTTTCTACATGCTGAGCCACCATTCCCCAGACCAATCCTCCTTTAGTCACCTCTTATTACATGCTAGTTAAGTTACTCAGTTACTTTGCTACCTTTATGAGTCAAAGTAACACAATTAATAATATAACTAATAACACATTAATTAACAATATAACAAAATGTGCGCTTGAAAAACACTAATTTAACAAAAATTTACAAAAATAGAATGCATAAATGATTTACACTGTTACATGAGCATCTAGGTAAAACAGTACAAAGAAAGGTTACATTGTTGCGGCGTGCATGTATTAAAACAACATAAGCAATCATATAAGAGGACCATTTCCACGCCTTAAGGCACAATGGGCATATGGTGCTAAACCCAGATTTGTGTAGCCCAGTCGGGACTCGGTGGGTGACGTGCTCAGTACCACACTAGACACCTTTATTTCCCATGACATTTCCTGGTATCTATTTTAGACTGGGTTAACCCAGGAGCAATGAAAAAAAACCTGCCCTGATGTGGATTCAAACTCATGATCACTGGGCCAGAAAAGGAGCATCTAGTCACTATGTTCCACAGCCCCATTGACAATATAATTTTAAAACAAATTATTGAAATAAAACATCCAAGGCATACTAAATAGACTCATTTTTGCTGTTTTTATCTGCTTGTAAAGGGACTGCTTCATTTAGTTTCATCTCTGTCAATTGTATTCTTCTCTCTTTCCTCAGAACTATGAGATATACACTTAGCCATCAGCAAAAAGAACAGAAAACTAAGAAAAGCTAATCCACATGCAAAATTCAGTCCTGCACTACTAAAGTATGGACTATGCTTGCGTTCAATGCGAATGATCACCAAATAATATCCAATGTTTTCTTCATCTCTTGATTTACTTTGAATCCACAACTAGATCCACAAATCTAACTGTCACTGAGTTCCACATACATATTATCCTTCAAAACACACAATGGAGAAACATCTTAAGTTGGGGAGATAGCTATTTAGTGGGTTGTGCTCAATCTTTACTGTCACTGAGTTCCACACACATACTATCCTTCAAAACACACAATGGAGAAACATCTTAAGTTGGGGAGATAGCTATTTAGTGGGTTGTGCTCAATCTTTACTGTCACTGAGTTCCACACACATACTATCCTTCAAAACACACAATGGAGAAACATCTTAAGTTGGGGAGATAGCTATTTAGTGGGTTGTGCTCAATCTTTAAACCTCAAATCCCGAACAAACCAAATAAACCAAGATATCTATTTGTTTCTGAGACTTATGATGGAACACCTTGAACTGTGAGTGTAACTAACGACTGCCTGGAAAAGGTTATTGAAAGTAGAACATTATATAAAAATATAAGAATGACACAAAGTGTTCTTTGGTTATCTAATGAGAAGAGAGGCATTGGACAACATCGTGATGACTGGAAAGATCAGAGGAAAAAAGGAGGCAGAGGCAGATTGTCAAAAATTATGCAGAATGGCCCAAGGTGGCATGGAGAATTATAATCAGTGGAATTTTTCCAGAATACCAAGGACTAAGATCTATGGAGATTCATGAACCCAATGACATTTGGCAGGGTACATGGTGATTCTGATGTATTTATCATGAACTATCACTCTTTAATTGTTGGAACGGCTCAGAGGTATGTCCATCTCTAACATGAGCAGACTTGGTAAAATCATTGTAGGGATGGTCAGGATTTCTAAAAAATTAGAACAAGGATGGTATACTTCTCCTTTGTTTTCGGGAAGTGGATCAGATATCTAGTCTCCTTGGGTAAGTGTGAAAAACTAAGAATACCTGTGTACATGTTCATTGAGCATATTAAAAAATTCCTTGGCAGTTGACAATTGAAAATAGCAGGTCGAACAAGCCACTGCCCAAACTAAACTTCAAAAATGAGAAAACTTAAGCACCAAAGAATAATCACAGCATGTGTAAGTCTGATACATACACACATCTGGATCCTCGCTGGTGCTATGGTGTTGATGTGCTGGGCTGAGATTCTCCTTGTGTGATGTATCGGAGGAGACTAGAGCACCTATGGAGGCATCCATGTGCAATGAATATAATCCTTTACAATATCAATCCTCACTATTAAATACCCACACACACACAAACACACGCACATGAATATATGAATAAACATGTAAAACAATACACACCCACTAACAAGTAATAAGCATTCTTAGAAAAATAGCATACACAATTTTATAATGTACCATTAACTGCATATTACTAAATGAAGAAACAAAAACTATCATTTCAACAGCATGCAAAATTCTAGAATATAATGTGCCATTAACTGAATCTGACGAAGTGAACAAACACAATCTATAATTTTATTTTAAAAAAGTAAGTTGCCTTTGCTTGGTCATAAAATGAGACATTTGTGTACTGATGAAGGCTTTCTAGCAGCAACGTTCATTCTCTCACTTGTGATTGTGCTCATGTAAAGATAACCAATTCCACTTCTTGCTAACACTGTGATTGTGTTTATGTAAAGATGACCAATTACACTTACATTTTACCACTGATTTACTCACTGTGTGGAAAATAAGAGGGTACAATCCAAGGAAAAAAAGAAAAGATATTCAAGAAACAACTACATCATACAAGCTTAGAAGGACACCGGAGCTCAAATTTACACTGAGCTGAAGAGAATTGCTGAGATAAACAGGACAACGGAGTGACACAATCAGACAATTTCAACACTAATTTTCAAACCGACTAAGCTGATGATGATGATGATAATAATAATAATAGCAATGAACTGGCTGATATAGTGAACACTGCCAAGAGTCAGGACGATTGAACGAATCAAGAGAGGCGACTACGAATCTGCAACCTTGACCAGACAGCAAGAACATCCAGTAAAAAGGGGTGAAGGCTGATGCCAAGGGCCAAAAAAGAGTAGTCAACCAACACAGAACTGGCTTCGCCGACTGCTACACTCTGAGGAAAATACTGAGGAGGGGATCTGAGAACTTATGAACTCAATGGTCTGATGTGCAATGAGGATAACCTGACGACTGACTAACTGATGAACAATGGTCTGATGTGCAATGAGGATAACCTGACGACTGACTAACTGATGGTATAATTTCATTGGCTAATTTATCCATGACCTGATAATGAACTACACAGGATAAAGAAAAAGAAGGGATTGTTGGTGGGTTGTTTTCATCATTAAATCTGCATGTTCAAACATATAGATGATCTACATAAACATACTTTCTATCTCTAGACATCAACCACTGTGATCATTTCTCATTCTAAATGTCCCACCTACTCTCACTTTTAAGTCATACTTATACATATATAAAAACACATGGTGTAAACACTGACAAACTGATATATGAACATAAATTATAACCAAAAAGAATATGTTAAATTAATACACAAAATGTTATATCAACAAATTTTACATCCATGGACCACATATGATGAACTTGCTTGTAAGACGATAAATATAGCTGGAAATTAAGAAAATAAACATCCTATAGAGAAAATAAGTTCAAAAAATAACTACGTAAATTATTGGCATGTTTGTTGATACAGCAGCAACATTTTCTGCATTGAAAATAAAATACTAAAACAATTATTCCACTAGGTAATTCTTTGCAAATCAGAACCAACCATAATGTTTTTAGTTCAAAGTGATTGCAAAAAATAATTTTGTAACTGTCCTAATTATAGTTCATACTGAATACTTTAATTTTCTAACAGACATGTTAGTTTAAAAACAAAATATGGTTCTAGCAAGATGTGCCTGATGTGCCTTAAGGCATGTAAAAATGTCCTTTATTTACTGACTTAATGTTAGTTCTTCATGATTACATCAATAATTTTGAAACTGTTGTGATGTTAGTTCATAATCACTATGAAATAACTTTTGAAACCATTGTGCTGTTAGATCATAGTGACTATATAAATAATTTATTAACTATTAGACCATAAATAATTCTATTTTATTTCAGTTCAATGTGACTACAGGAATAATTTACAACCATTGTGCTGTTACATCATAACAACAACATACATAATTTTGAAACCTTCCTGATGTTAGTTCACAGTGACTACATAAATATTTGTGTAACCCTCTGAATGTTAGGACACATACCAATGATTTTAACCCTCGTAATAATTGCATAAAGTACATATGCCAATAATTGTCTTGTTCTTATGATGTTAGCTCATGACAATGTGGTTATAATATTTTGCCTAACAATGTTAGAGCATCTAATTATTTTCTCTCATCGCCAACATGCTTCTTTTCACCTCATTTTACTTGCAGGATGTAAATATTCATATTTCGCTCTACAAAAAATAACACACACTTAAAGTAAAGCTTCTACTGAATATACCTTCTCTATAAAAAGGCTAATTTAGCACAACCGCATGTTTAGCAACAATTTATAACTTAATTATTATTCATGGTCAGTTTTTACAACAATGGACTATATATATGACACAGAATCTAAATTACTGGTTTTTAAAAAACATCTCTTTGGCAGCAGTTGTTTAATGATTAATGAATTTACAGCTGTTGGTTTTAAGTAAAATACAGGGAAAGAAAACAACGAAAGAAGCACACTAGACAGCAGAAAAAAGGGGCAGCTGTAGGCATCTGGGATGCACATCTGCTGTATCAAATGACAATAACAGCGCTTACTGAAGACAAATTGTGTTATTATGCTGCAGCAGTGTCTGGTTGGTCGAGTGGGACAATGACACCAGGATGGGTTCTCATACCTGTTGCGTTATAGATTTCTCTATTTATATCCAGGGGGGAAATAAAGGACTTGTTGTTAAGCCTTCTCAGATAAGGGAGGAAGAAAGTGTGCATCATGTTGCACAATTTACGATTGTAGAGGATTTGGAAATATAACAAAGAGCCGGAGTAGGTCACGTTAAAAACCATACAGGAAGATAAGGCTGAAGGCAAGAGAACAAGAGGTAGACAATGATAAAAGTGGGAAGATATTACCAAAAGATAGACGAACAGCAGCCTGACTGAATGCTCAATCAAGCGAGAGACAGTGTTGGAGATCCACTGCAGCCAACCTTCATTGTGGAGATGGTATCCGATTGATTGAGGTTACTTTCCTATCTATATTTCAAAATTAGGAAGTCTCATCACAATATAAAATATGTATAGTATTTGTAGACCACAATATAATATGTATAGTATATGCAGGTCACAATATAATATGTATAGTATATGCAGGTCACAATATAATATGTATAGTATGTGTAGGTGAGGAGCGGCTGGCTGTGTGGCTAGAATGCCAGATTCTCCTTTGGGAGACGCGGGTTCAAATCCTCGGTAAGGTGTGGAGTTTTTTCTGTCGGGGGCAAAAAGAAAACTCTTAACCTGCATAGTTCGTGGTGACTGCACTAGCCAGGCGACCTTAATTCCTCAGGCTCAATACCCCCTTCCCCCTGCTACATACCGCAAGGTACTATACTGGCAGTAAATGACAGTTTTTGACAGCATGTGTAGGTCACACTTGTCTGCAGACCCAGTAGTTATGGGTTTGAATTCAGATTGAGATGGATTTGTGTGTGAAACCTCACCTGGGCTCCCAGGAAATGCCTTGGGAAGTGAAAGCAGCTGGCACAATAGTGACCACATCACCTCTCAAGTATAGAACAGTCTATAAAAAGTTGCTTAAAAGTCGACAGGGTCGATTTCATTGCACTAGTGAAAGTATCGAACAAAGTCTATAAAAAGTTGAAAGTATCGAAACAAAGTCTATAAAAAGCTTCTTAAAAGTCGACAGGGTCGATTTTATTGCACCAGATTTTATCCCATATGGCTCAGTCTCTTTCCGCAGTGCGGAAAGCGTCGCACAAAGCACAACTCCGTAGCTCTAGCAATGACCCTCAGGAATCTCAGAAAAACTGCACTCGTGAACCAAAGGACGCGGCCCGGAATCAAACCCACAACCTTCGGAGCCCGAGTCAGACGGCGTGACCACTTCACCACAGAGACTCCCGAACAAGTCCTATGAACATATAGAGCTAGCAACATGCCAGATACACCTCAAGGTGTCTAAAAAATAAAAAGATCCTTTTCCCTTTATATTTTCACATTCTCGCATAAAAACTCTGGGAACCTCACAAGTGCTAAGCAATTCAGACTGTGAAGTAAGAATGTGTGACATGAGAATCTCTTACTATGGCGTAAAATAATGGAGACGGGGCACTAAAGAATAACTTCTAATGCAATGAAGATGACTACAATCCAATCAGTCAACCAATCATTTCTAATGTCTAGTGTGTTCTCTAATATCTACTTCTTTCCTCTTTATATAAGTGCCAATCACCACTTATAACTTATTTAACCATTACATTGATGGTCAACAAACGTTCCAGTCTTCAACACTTATCACAAATATGCTAGAGCAGCTGGTCTAAAAAACACAGAACATGATTCCGAAGTTGGCGGTTACATCCTTGAACCTGAGTGAGGCCATACGTAGGTGCCAGTATAGTTGAAATCGTGTCTGTTGCACAAGGCATCACTTTCCTTGGGGCCTCGGCTGAAAATAGACCACAACATTTGGTATATAACATCCATTGTAGCATATCTGGACACTCATATAGCAGTATTAAATAAAAGTTAGTTGCATGTCCTTTACAGGACATCGCAATCAACCCCAGCATTTATTGGCTGTTTGTGATATATGCCAGCACTGTGACGAATGGAATTAACATTGCAATTCGTAATCTCGCAAGCAGCATTCAAAACACAGCTGCAGGCAATTTGATAGCAGACGCCTTGCGTTGGTTTCCATACAATGGTATGAGTACCACCCGTTCAGAAAGCAATGGCAAACTACTGAACCTAAACTTGCCCAGGAATCACAAAGAGCCAAAAAAATGCTGGAGTTGACTGCCAGGTCCTGTAAAGGATATGCAACTAACTTTTAACTTTTGTGATTTACTAAACAGTTTTTGCAATCAGTAGTTTGCCATTGCTTTCTGAATGACTGACACCCATACCATTTGGAATCAATGCAAGGTGGTCTGATTTCGACCCCTCAACTCGGTATACTGGGGAATTGTGCAACCTGTTCACTGCACGTAAGATGCAGCGCCAGTGTATAATGAGGTAAATCCAAATCTTAGGAAGCCTCGAAGAATAAAGCAGAGGATTTCAACTGAATGAAGTGAATAATCAGGACTGCAGAAGACAAACTGAATAGAATTATAAGGAAATAATAATTAACAATAGAAGCAGAGTAGAGAACAAACAAGATGGAAATGCAATACACATTGATATGTTCCGTGGTCATGAAGAGGCAGTCTTTTATTCTTGATGTTTGTCATGTGGTATTCAATGACCAGTATGTTTTGCTCAATTCAATGTTTTATGTGACTTTGCTGTGTTTATACATTTATATTTAATGTTTCTGTGTTCAATTCCAATGAGGTTTAGTATTGCTATGTTTATATTACAACTTCTGTTTTGCTGTGTTTATTTCCAATGAGGTTTAGGATTACTGTGCGTGTTTGTGTGTGTGTATACGCTCGCTCGCTTTAACTCAAGCACAGTCCATTACATGCTACTACTTATAGTGCACCGGACTGATTTTTACGTGTGGATTAGCTTTCCTTATTACCGGTGTCCCTTGCCATCAGACGAACCCAATCCGAAGCCAGAGGTACTTGTAATTTATGTCTCCAAGTCAAGGACGATAAGTCAACATTTTAGTCCAACTGACTGGTGTGGGGCTTGAACCCGCTACCTCAGCATCATCACACTGATGATTAAGGATTAGCGCACGGATCCATTCGGCCATGCTGACCGCCTTCAAACATGTTTTTGCTGTTTATTTCTGGCGAGGTTTTGTGTGTCTTTGCTGTGCTTATAGTCACAGCTGAGTGTGTTATTTTGTGTTTAGTCAGTTTAATGTTACTTTTGTATATAGTTACAGTTTAGCGTGTTATTTTGTGTATATGGTCATAGTTTAATGTTACTTTGTGAATACAGTCACAGTTTAGTGTGTTATGTTGTGTATATAGTCAGTTTAGTTTTTTATTTTGTGTATAGTCACAGTTTAATAATACCTTTCTGTATTCATTGTGTTGTGTGTCTTTGTTGTACTCATTTTAATTTATGTTTAACCTGCCTTTGAATGCTTACCTTCAATCTTTTGTGTTTCTTTTGTTTACATTAAATGTTTACGGTTTACTTTGCCACACTTATATTCCATGTTTAGTGTGTCTTTGCTGCACTTATATTCTTCTTCTTCACAACCAATGCTTGTATGTGTCTATTGCAGTATGGGTCACAAACAGGACAGTTTACTTAAGGTTATCTTCATTGCCCCACAGCTTGTCTCCCAGGGTCATCCAAATTTTCCAGATTTGTCTTCTGTCTGACACAGTCAGGGTAGTTATATTCAGTCTGTCTGAGACAGGAGCATGTTAAATAACACCTTTCTAGCATAAAAGAAGATAAGCATAAAACCAGGACTGGGGTGAATATATTAACTGTTTGAGATAATAATAAATAAAAATGTTCCCCAGAGCAGTTTCTTGGCGTGGGTCTGTTATTAATATATAAGTAAATTATGTGATTGCATCAACACATTTTGTAGGCCCGGATGCATGGAAGAATAGATGGACAATCTTGTCCTCACTTTGGCAAGCGATAAGCTACGGTGTCAAACCCTGACCGCCCATGCTATGGGTCTGTTATTAATATATAAATAAATTATATGATTGCATCAACACATTTTGTAGGCCTGGATGCATGGAAGAATAGACGGACAATCTTGTCCTCACTTTGGCAAGCGATAAGCTACGGTGTCAAACTCCAAGCATCATCACATTCTGTAGGCCTGAATGCATGTAAAAATAGATGGACATTCTTTTCCTCACTTTTGCAAGCGATAACCTACAGTGTCAAACCCCGACCGCCCATGCTGATGACATTATCAAAGAGGGAAGTTAATGTGTCCTTTCTGGTTGTTTTCATTACAGCATCTGTACCATTGCTGAAGTGTGCCAGGAGTTTTTCCCCCCAGTGGAGGATAAGGGCTTATTGCCAGAGCAGTCACTATGTATCAGGATCCTCGCCGGTGCTATGGAGTTTGTGCACTGAGCTAAAATTCTCCAGACTCAGGCTGGAGTTAGGAGTAGAACGGAGCACTCATGGATTACACCCGTGTGCTGTGATGTTGATTTGTCGACTAAACTAAACTAAACTAAGCAGTCACTATGTAGCGTACAGGCTAGTTAACAAAATGCACACCAGCCTTATCAAGGATGGAACACATGTCCCATTATGTGTGAGGCAAACAATCTGACCTCTCGGCCACTTCCTCCTCCTCGTCTGCCTTCTATCTCCCAGTGTGACATATACTCTCAACCAAGCCACTTATCTCTTGCTATCTCCGGCAGCTGCCTCCATGTCCTCCCAATATTATTCATGTCTGTCTATGATTGTCTTCTTCATGTGTAGTTAGGTCTCCCTCAATTTTGTTTGCCTTGTGGGTTCCAGACAAAAGAGTGTCCAGTTATATTGCCCTCAGGTTTTTTCAGCGTGTATCCTATCCATCACCTACGTCTTTCCCCCACTTCTTGGTTCACTGGAATTTGTTTAATTCTCCCCAGGAGCTCTACATTGGTGATTTTATCAACGTTTTATTCCCACTATTCTGTGCAGGCACCAGTTAGTGGATGTTTGTAGTTGATTATTAATTATTTTGATCACTCTCCATGTTCTGACCCATCCAGTGGTACCGATTTAACATTGGGATCTTGTCTCATTACTGTGACTATATTAACTATAGTGGCCAGCTGAAATGTTTAGATTTGGCACCTGTCTCAAACTCAGAAAGTGCCAGGTTGGAATCCACATGGGGCTTATTGTTTTTTATTTAAATAAATGAATCCAGTTTTGTCATACCATCCCTCCACTACCCCTGACAGGATGTGGATATGATGCCTAATCTTCTCAAACAAAGGTAAAATATAAACTAAAATTCTTTGGGAGTTAGAACTTGCAAAGTGTAGGCCATACAGCTGCTGTTCTGGCAAACTTACGAAATGTAAAAAAAAACACCCAACTACAACAAATAATTTATAGAACATGTGGATCCTGGTATGTACACAATGAGGTCCGCAATGATTATGATAACCAATAGCTCAAGATGATTACCACTTTATGGACAGACCAGAACAAATGATTATTCTGTATCTCAGAACAGGACACAATAGATGACCACTTTATGGACAGACCAGAACAAGTGATTATTCTGCATCTCAGAACAGGATACAATAGATAACGCAACCACATGTTTAAAAAATTTAAGATTGGCGAATCAGCCATGTGCACATGTGGAATGGTGCTGCAGACAGCAGATCACATACTCCAAGACTGTCCAAATATGACATATTGAGGCAAACCTTCTGGCCTAGAGAAACAACAGTGAAAGACAAACTCTATGGACCACTGGGTGAAGCAAAATGATAGTGAAATTCATACAAGAGACAACATTGCAGATAAAGACAAATTCCCAGCGAATGAAAGAAGAAGACAAAGAATGATAACCAATCATAAACAAGTGTAAAGATAATAGAATAACTTGGCCAACCAAGATGAATGGAGGCTCTTCTAGAACATGTATGACATGATATGGAGAAAACTGCAAGAATCTCAGACTTGCCTCCTTTCACTTAGGAAGATCTGTAGAACTGGCACCTGGAACGTTGTATGGATTGGAAAGACAGCACAGGTGGTAAAAGAAAGCAATTCACGCCAAGCCATCTTATCTTTTATAAGATTAGCATTTTGAGATTATAGAAATAAAACACAGAGAAGAGGATTAGTGAGAAAGATGAATAATGTGGAGAAGACATGCAATGAGCAGCTGGTGACAGTTAAAGATAAGATGGCTTGGCGTGAATTGCTTGAAGCTTTTGCTCCAAAAGGGGTTAGGGCAGAAGAGGACATTAAAATCACTTGGCAGTTAAAACTCACAAATGTAAGGAATATAGTTGCTGGCCAGGCAAACTTCAGCGACGAAAATAAAAACTTGCCTACAATAATTTATAGAAAGCATAGATTCTGGTGTGAACATATTGGTGTTATGGAGTTGACTAACTGAACTGAGACCACAGCGTAGTGTGATCTGAATGAGGAAATCAAAGTACCGATGAAGATGGCCTTTGAACCCAATCAGATAATGGCAGGAGGATATTCCTCAAAGGATACTGCCATGATCCGAAAATAGCTCTGTAAAAAAATTAACGAAAGACACGACGGTGATAAGACAGATTCACATAAACAGACAGACTAACCAAGAAGTAACAAGTGTTAGTAACTGAGAAACATTTCAGTAGAGGCTGAATCATGAATTAACAAGGACGACCATGTGACAAGGCCAAATTTGGACAGTCCACAAGTTTTGATGTTTATTCAGCCGGGAGACTTGTCAGCGTTAAGATCGTCACTACAGAAACTGACTGTGTATATTTTCTGAACAACACTTAGGAGGAGATGGGGAAAGTCAACTAAGTCAGCAAGCAAGGCTTTACAAACAGCACATGTATTGTCGACAGTATGACCGAAAGTCCAGTCAAACTAGACAGCATTAAAATGAAGATGTGTAAACACCATCAGCTCGATAAAAGGGAAGCCAACTATGAACGTGTAGTGAGTGTGTTCATATTCTTGCGGACAATCATTAAGTAGTGCCAGTGTAATAATTGCTTCTTAGACTTTTGAGGTTGACAGTGAGAGAATGGCGTTCATGTTCTTGACAACAGGGTCACATTCTGAACTACTGACAGCAGGTCAGATGGCCACGCATGTAAACACGATACAATGCGGAGTCACACAGTGAGGCGTGACATTGGTGGTGCGTGGGATTTGTATCATCGTTGATCATTATTAAACTTGGAAGTGAACTGGGACGCAAGCGTTGTCAAGTCATTTCATCTCAGCTGTGTAATACTTAATATTGTCAAATGTTATTTACAATAGAACGAGCCAAGTAACATTATGGCAGATACTGTATATTGTTAACAGGAACATAATACCAGGAAAACATGGACAAATACAATAATACAAACATATGTGTAATAAGGGGATGCAGGGCAACAGAACAAGAATGTATGGCAAGGGAATAAAGGGCAAAAAAATAGAATGTTTAGTTAGTTAGTTAGTTAGTCGAGGTTCCAATTTCACGGCAATGGGTCGTCCCCATTATGCTCCATTCCTGTGCCAGTGAATATCACACAAAATGCTCCCCACTGTCCAATGTGAAAAATGAAATAGACAGGAGCCTCGGCAATCCAATAGCCCGCACAGGTACACTGTGCCTAATGCTGCCGCCAGAATGCCAAAAAGTCATCCACGAAAACCACAGTCTATCGTCGTTGGACTCGGCAGTCACCAGAAAGACCTCATTGACCCGGGTTTTCTCACATGGCTCGGTCTTTTCCCGCAGGGCGACCCGCCGAAAGTGTCGTACAAAGCACGAACTCCGCAGCTTCAGTGCCGACTCCCAGGAGTCTCCTAAAAAATGCACCCGTGAACCGAAAAGGCAAATCAGTCAATTCAGCAACAGCTGGTAGCCATTGTTCCGAACATGCAGGTCACAGTACAGGACAGATGTAATAGCATCCCACGCAAATTTCACAGCTCAGTGTCGCCCACACACTCACTCAGTAGCAGGGCGACAGAACCATGTACAACCAGTCCAACATGAGGAAAATGCGATTGTAAACCGTAGCTACAAGTATAAACACACCACAGGCCTTAACGGTACAATGCCTAACCGCCATATTGGCAACCGGAAGTCAGAGAATAATGTTTAACAAAGGTGAAAGCACTGAGCATGGATACAACACCTTGGGTCGAATGGGCTACTAATCATACTGTAGGGATGACACACAAGCTGCAAGGTACATTGTGTGCTATTGGAACCCCAAAACAGAATTTTTAAAATATTAACACTGTAACCTAACATTCATGTCATAGGAGGCAACTAAGGAGGGTTGGCTAGAGGCTGCCCACCACATCCCATAGAAAACATTAGCTGCAAACTTCAACCAATCACGAACAAGCCTACAAAAGGCTTGGTGTGAACTGGATGAAGGTCTTTGCTTCACTAGTAGATTAAAGGCAGAGGTCTCAGGATCAGGATATACACTGGTCAAGACCTTGAAGTGTCTCTTTGCGAGGCAACATCTCATAAAATAAGACCCAGGAATTGGAGTTTAGAAATGGTTGAAAATCCTTGACAATTAGTAAACAAGTCAAGCCTTGAGGCAGCATGTGGTGGTTTTACAGAATAATACTGAAAATACCGTGGAGAGCCAAAGTGAGTCATCTAAATGTGTTGAAAGCATCTAGGACACAAAGCTTGATCTAATACACTGATGATCGTGTGAGATGGCAAACCATGACTGTCTATGCTTATTGGTGTGGCAAATGATGAAGGTAAAGAAACAAAGACAGTTTATCATAAATAACAGAAAGAGGCAGTCATTTTTGGCCACATTAAGAGAAGATTTTAAAAAAAACGGAACTTCTTGTGACAACTGGAAAGATTTATGGAGTGAGAAATAGAGGAAGACAGCGATAGAAGATTCTTGACAGCCTTTCGTCTTGGCAAAGAATGGTGTCAGCATGAGAAATGATACATTTTGTTAGAGATCACAAGATGTTGAGAAACATGATCACCCATCAGCAAGTCACTTAATGATGATGATAAAGATAGAATAATTCATTGTGTACTTATTACTTTGTTATGGACGCCGTTCGTAACCCCGTATACCGCGTTCGAAACACAGCTGTGGGCGATTTTTGATTTTTTATAAATTGGTATAGATACCGGTTGTTCAGAAAGCAATGGCAAACTACTGAACGTAAACTTGCCAAGAGATCACAAACAGCAAAAAAAATGCTGGGGTTGACTGCAATGTCTTATAAAAGATATGCAACTAACTGTTTAACTTATTACTTTAACTCTCACCATCCCATACAGTTTTGTAAACACTACACCCACTCTTTACCAGTTGCATTTTATATTCCTAAATTGGACAATTATTCATGTATCCTTTTCCAACACAAGAAGTCATTTCAAAGTAACAGCTGTCTACGATAGAGAGAGAGTTCAGTATGATCAGACTATTCTGTATGTTGTGTTTTTATTATACATGAGGCGCATCAACTTGAAGGGTTGAACGAAGAGATGAAAGAATGATATAATGCATGAATGAATGAATGATGGAATGAATGAATGATTTAATGTATGCTGAATGATGGAAGGAATGAATGAATATACGATTGAATGAATAATGACATGAATGAACTGATGAATGAGTGAATAAACTATTGCAAAGGAGCTGCTGAAAAATGAATTCATAAATAAAAGCAATAAAACAAAATCATAAACAATTCATTATCTTTCAAAAAATATTTAATTGCTACAATGTTGGTACACTGAAATCTATGCACACATTAAGCTCAAATGAGGTGTTTTTATATGATGTAAATTCAATTGAATACTTGTGCAGTCAAACTAAAAATAGAAATCATGAGAAATATCGAAATCAAACATTTATGTTCCAAACATAAATAAATGCAGAATAAATTGGTCCCCATTTACAAAACATTGCGGAGAATAGTGTAACTAGATTGTCCTTTCCTTGGAACTCACAGGGTAAATGAATTAGAAGGAGAACTAAATGCATGTGGAGAAGAGAATTTAGCGACAGAGGTGAATATTACGGGACAGTGCCTCAGGAGCCAGCAAAGGATAGGACGGTTTGGAGTAGTTTATGAGCCAGGAGGGGTTGAAGGGCAGAAGACAGAGGTTGCTTGGAGTAGTTTATAAGTCAGGAGGGGTTAAAGGGCAGAAGAAGAGGTCGCTTGTAGTTTATGAGCCAGGATGGGTTAAAGGGCAGAAGACAGAGGTTGCTTGGAGTAGTTTATGAGCCAGGAGGGGTTAAAGGGCAGAAGACAGAGGTTGCTCGTTGTAGTTTATGAGCCAGGAGGGGTTAAAGGGGAGAAGAAGAGGTCGCTTGGAGTAGTTTATGAGCCAAGAGGGGTTAAAGGGCAGAAGAAGAGGTCGCTTGGAGTAGTTTATGTGCCAGGAGGGGTTAAGGAGAAAGAAGAACACATGCTGAGGAATGGAGTGTTTTAGAGGTAAGGCTTCATCCTCTGACTTCCACAGTTCCAAGTTCAATTCAGCTTTAGATGGTTCTGGCACAAAGATAAGCAACTTGAAGAAGGTATACCTTACCCGGGGTTAGTCGAGCAGATGGCGAGTATTCTCAGATAAGAACAGAAGTAAAGAAGTCCTCTATGCATGATGATGTGCACAGTAAAGATCCCTCGACAATTGGAAATAAATTTCAGAGCAGGCTGTAATTAGCCTCTGCCTGGCAAAATTTTAAAAAATTATGAATATTACCAACATTATTATATTGATAGCTAGTAAATCTCAACAAATCTGCTGAGAAACACAACTGATATTGAATATAGGTGTTGCAGGAGATAGAGGCATTTGGAAAAAAAAATGAGGACAACTAGATCTATCCAACAAGAACTCACTGCTGAAGAAGATTGGTTATCATGTCAAATAAAATTGAGGGAAATGAAATATTAAAGGTATGTAACAAACAAAAAAAAAGACATGAAATGAATGTTTGGATAAGATAATTAAGGAAAGAAATGTACCGAGGATATGGATAAAAGGAAGGCTACAGGATAGATGGATTGAACATGTGATGGATAATTTACCGCTGTTATGATTTGTCCGAGGTTTTCATATGTATGTAGACAGTGGGAGTTGGGTGGTTGGGTGGTATCTGACATTAAATCAGCCTTAATAAAATAGTCTTGACACGGAATTTGTCTAGGATCAAAGCTTCAACAGGCGGACAGTTAGAATATTGCTTTGCTGATCTAGCAGCTTGTCTTGTTTCAAATGTATTGGTGTTATCTTTCCTCTGGGCCAAACACACCCCCCACCAACCTGCCACCACACACACACACCCCCCGCAGCCATCCACAAACACTTCCCTAACCCACACATATCCCCCACCCATCCCCCAACCCACACTCAAACTAGGCAGGCAGAGAGAGAGAGAGCTCATGCTGCAAATGCAACACATGATCTCTACACTTCAGCCCAGACGTTGTGTTATGGAGAGGTATAACTCCATCCCTGGCTCCCACCAAGGGTTGTAATTATTATGTCTTTCCTGAAGCACAATGTAACAAACTGTCGTCTGTCAAGACGGCAAGGTGCCGGTATATGTTTTCCGTAACCTAACATACCATAAAGTATATGCAAAAATATCATACCAGTAGCCACTAATTTCCCCCAAAAAGTGGGTGACCCACTTAATGAGGCAAGACTAACCCCTGGGAAATACTGGTCTGAAAACATTTCCTAACACTGCTGTAGACTGAATCCCCACAACTGTGTTGGAGGGCTAGAGCACTAACAACTAAACCACCACAGCTCCAATTGTTTGATTTTAGATTCAATAAATTCATCAATGAATCCTTGATTAGATGTGAAACAATATCATCCATTGTTAATTTAAAAAATTACCCACATGAGATAACTTTCTCATTATACCAATAAATATGAATTTTTCAGTGTTTCCATAACAAATACATATCAAGATACACAAACCAAACAAGGCAGCCAAATAAAACTGACAGCATTTAATCAATGAGATCAGAAACAAAAACTGGTATCTTTGATTTCACAGATCAAAAGTTTGTATAGTATCTAACAGCAAATTTCACAAACTTACTTTACGAGTTTTGATTCTCCTCTGAGCTAAGGATGAACAGGAGATAGCATGGGACAAAAATGGTCTCCCAACCTCTGATAAAGCTAAAACTTAATGTTAAACCAATACACTTTTGATTATTAATGCACAGCAGGCTCTTTAAAATAACTGGCCTGAAGAATCACCATAAAATTCCAAACTGTATGGAACTAAACAGGAACACACAAAACAAATAAGTTGAGTTCATCATGAAAACTAGTGAAATCATCAATGTCAGTAATACCAAGACCAAGAAGAAGAGAAACACAAAACAAGTGACAGAAATATCCTCAGCAAAAAAACATCTGTATGGTGATTGTCAAGAGTTGAAGTTAGTTGCATATCCTTTACAGGACATGGCAGTCAACCCCAGCGTTTCTTCTTCTTCTTCTTCTTCTTCTGCGTTCATCCGGAGTGTTTTTTCAGATGTAACTGCATTGTGCCTGGTTAGGCACTCTTGGGGCAAAATCCTCAGGCCAACACATCCGACTTTAGCATGCATCTTTTACCAGGTTACATTCCTGGGGGACTCTCATTGTTGTGGTGCCATCTACAGCCCAGCTGGTCAAGTTGGAACGGTCAAAGACTTTACGGTCAACCCTCAAGGGAAGGCAGGGACAGTCCATGGCATTATCCACCATCCAGGGAGGCTCCCATGTTTGCAGAGCCAACACAAAGCGCTCTGGTGCTGGGCTCACTCTGGGAATCGTCATGTCCTGCTCATGGCTGCTTTATTTCCTCACTTCAATGTATTGGGCATTTCGTTCGCTACGGGCCACTCCCCGCACAAACCAGGTTGGTCTGCAGACAGTATCCACTCAGCGAATCGGACATGTGCTAGTCATTGTGCCCGGAAGACAATATAGTCAGAGCTATTCCAGGCACGACGGACATTCGGAAAACTATCTAGTCAGAGCTGTTCTGGACACAGGGATTATTTGGAAAACTAGATAGTCAGAGCTGTTCCAGGCACAACTGACATTCGGAAAACTAGCTAGTCAGAGCTGTTCCAGTCACGAAGGACATCCGGAAAACTAGCTAGTCAAAGGTGTTCCGTGCATGTGGGACATTTCACTCAGACGTCTCAGACGTTTTTGCACTGTGCCAGTTTCTATTTGCCACCCTTAGGCCTGCACATCCGGCTTCAGCTGGCGTTTTTGATCAGGTTAACCGTCCTGGAGGTTTTGAGAGACATTTTGTTGAGGTATCGCCCACACCTCAGCAGGTCAAGATACAATGGTCAAAGACATCACGGTCAACCCTCAAGGGAAGGCAGGGGCAAACCATGGGCGTACCCTGCTATCTAAGGAGGCTTCCATAATTGCAGAGCTGGCACATAGTGCTCTGATACTGGGCTCACCCGAGGAATCGCTACGTCCAGCTCATGGCTACTTTAATTCCTCACTTACATGTACTGGGCATTTCGTTTGCCATTGGTCACTCCCCACACAAACCAGGGACGGACAGTCTGCGGACGACATCTACTCATCAAACTTTCGCTTCAGACTTCCACATGATGGATTCGCTAGCCAAGCATTCCATTTCATGTTTGTGAGACGTTTTCCCACCCTTGACTACACTCATTCTATGAGTATAGATAGACTTTCATCGTAACCATTTTGTGCGGCTGGGGTGCTTTATCCACCTTTAGTACCCGCTCACGAGGTAGGCTACATGTGCTGCCGGCTCAGCATCTTACCTCCGTGCATCAGTGAGCAAGTAACGGCCTCTCATCCGGGGATCCCTCATATCCCCCAGCTGAGAGCCTTAATAAGCATCTGAACTAAGCATGTAGGGTGCTCAGCATCTCACCTCCGTTCCGTTTTGCAGTAGGTGAGTATCGGCCCAGCTCTCACATCCAAGGGTTAATGGCTTAGAGGCGTTCAGCCATATCCCTCGGCTGGAAGCCTTAGAATATGTGTCCGGACCAAGAATTAGCAGCTTTGTGCGCCTGATTTGACCTTTTGACTGCTATCCTCAGTCTACCTGCAGAGCAGCAGGTTGTGCCTCTCTTAGTCTGGTCCCTACCTCAAAGCCTGTCCGACATGTAGTTGTGCTTCCGTCGGCAGGGTTCTTAAGGTCATTGGGACATGCAAGCCCGCCTACCGCGGCATGGTGGAGACACTCCAGAGGGGCCAGCGTTTTTTTTTTTACCGTCAACCCCAGCGTTTTTTTACTGTATGTGGCTCATACCTTTGTATGGGAACCAAAACATGGTGGCCTGCTTCCAAATCACCCACAGCTGTAACACGGAATGTGGGATTATGAACTGCATTCGTAATCTCTTCGCCAGAGCCGGTTTAATTAAGAGGAATTTTATAATTCAGCTGAGTTTTCAACAAATATTTCATGCGTGAGCTGAGTTGTCTACAAATATTTTATACTAACTGAGATAACAAAAATTTCATACATGAATTGCGATATCAACAAATATTTCATACATGAACTGAGATATCAACATATATTTCATACATGAACTGAGATATCAACATATATTTCATACATGAACTAAGATGTCAATAAATATTTCATACATTAACAAAGATGTCAAAAAATATTTCATGTTTGAGCCAAGATGTCAACAAAAATGTCATGTTTGAGCCAAGTTGTCAACAAATATTTCATGTTTGAGCCAAGTTGTCAATAAATATTTCATGTTTGAGCCAAGTTGTCAACAAATATTTCATGTTTGAGCCAAGTTGTCAACAAATATTTCATGTTTGAGCCAAGTTATCAACAATATTTCATTAAGCTCCACATACTGAATTTAAGGGCACTGTTTTCGGTGGCTCATGGCAAATCTTCCAACCATATAATTAAATGACGACAGTTACTATAGGTCATGTATTGTTATTGTATATTGACCTTGCCCCTACCTCAGTGCTGCTGCAATGTAGTCTCTCGCCAGACAAATGCTAGCTATTCTTATGAAGGTGCCAACTCAGGCACTTATGAGTAAGTTAATATTGTTAGATCAGTTTTCCCTGTATTTGTTGTTGCTGTTGTTGCGTTCACTTCTTTGAATTCAAGCGTAGTCCACTCATGTGCTACTGCTACTAATGCACTGGACTGATTTTTGCATGTGGATTAGCATTCCCTATTAACAGTGTCCCTCGCCATCAGGTGAACCCAATCTGACTTCAGAGGTACTTGTAATTTACGTCCTCAAGTCAAGGACGAGAAGCCAACATTTTAGTCAAGCTGACCGGTGTATGGATTGAACCCGCTACCTCGGGATCAGCACACTTGATGTTTAAGAATGAGCGCTCTCTGCAACGCTGACCTCCTGTTTTCCCTGTTATTACTCGTTTTTTTTTTGTATTGCTTCACAAATTTTGATTCTGGTTCAGATATGAACTTAAATGTTTTCCTTCATACACTGAGATTTCTGTACAATTTGTCTGGTTGGCTGCTGAGGGCAAGAAACTGTTTTCTAAGAGTTATCACATTCTTGTAACTTATGTTCCATTGACATCGCAGATTGTTCACACACATTCAGGACTGGTTTCAGGTTTGAACTTCTCATATAGCAGTCCTGGTATATGAGCGTAAACAATATAAAATGACACAAAGTAGTGCAGCTTTACATAACAGAATTAAGACACATACAGGACGTTGCGGCGATTAGCCTTTATCAGCAAACAAACACATTCACAAACACAACATAGTCAAGGAAATCTCCTGTGACTACATCAGAAGGTGACGACAGGACGAGAAGTCGTCACCTTCTGATGTAGTCAGGAGATTTCCTTGACTGTATGTTGTGTTTGTGAATGTGTTACCTTCTGATGTAGTCAAGAGATTTCCTTGACTGTATGTTGTGTTTGTGAATGTGTTTGTTTGCTGATGAAGACTAATTGCTGCAACGTCCTGTATGTGTCTTAATTCTGTTATGTAAAGCTGCACTACTTTGTGCCATTTTATATTGTTTACTCTCTCACAGCTTTACCGCAGTTCCACCTAATTTTATTCATATTTTTCTGGTATATGAGCAGATGTGTATGCTGTTGTAACAATCTCTGGCTTCCTGTCCAATATGGTAGATAGGCTATTGAGCTGTTAAGGCCTCTGTGGTGTTTTTGCTTCTAGCTATGGTTGCTTACGCATTTTCCTCATGTTGGACTGAAAGCATGTGGTTCCGTTGCCCATCTACTAAGTTAAGCATGTGGAGCGACACTGAGCTGTGGATTTTGTGTCGAATGCTCGTACATCTGTCCGCAGTTGGTTGTATTGTGAAATGAATGATCAGAAAAACAGCGGATGACCAGTTGCTGAACTAGCTGCTTTTATATTATGCAGTATAATGTGTGTGAAACTGATGCTTTTTTAGTGACTGCCGCTTCCATCGACGATGAACTGTAATTTTCATGGCGGACTATTGTGTTGGCATTCTGGCGGCGGCCTTATGCATGTATGCCTGTGCATGCTGTTGGTTTGTTGGGACTGCTCCACTTTTCTGTCTGTTCCACTTTTCACATGGGACAGTGAGGAGAATTTTGTGTGATATTCACTGGCACAGAAACGGAGCATTATGGGGTGACCCTTTGCCGTGAAGTTGGAACAGTGTCTAACAATCTCTATTTTCATTCTACATTGCTCAGTGTCTCTATCTTGACTGGCCTAAGCCAGCAATTTTCTTTACACGCCTGGTAATCATGGTAAATGATTAACTGATCTGCGGTGGCTAGGATGCTGCCCTGTTGGCATGGTGATCACATGTTAACAATTCCCATTAAAGGTCATATAAATAGATATAAATATAAAGGTCATATAAATAATTCTTTGTGTATATTGAATTAAGATTAGTTATCCAATATTTGATTACAAAAAATCTGTGACTTAACATTACACGCAGGCAGGACAATTTTGCCTCTTCAGCCGCAATTAAATGTAGGTAAGCCTGGGGATGGAGCAGCTTGGAGATACAATGCCCGCTGCCGACTCCAACAGATTTGATATGATTCATCGTGGACAGTATGGATTTGTACCACATAAGAAGACAGTGGTAAACTTCACTCTGCTCCTTGAGAAGTGGATCTGATGTCTAGTTCTCGGACAAGGGCACAAAAAAACTAGGATGACCTTATTTATGTTGTGTATGTCAAAAATCTTTCCACAATTGGAAACTTTAAAAAGAGGAGGCTGAACACTGTCAAGGCTAAATTGAGGGTTAGAAAAGCAATCCCTAAGAGTATTTAAAGCAATGGTGTTTCTGATGTACACACATCCGGACCCTCCATGGTGCTAGGAAGTTAGTGCACAGTGGTGAGATTCTCCTTGTATGATCTATAAGAGGAGGCTGGACTATTTATGGAGACATCCGTGTACAATGAAAGTGATCTTTTCCTTCACAAACCAAAAATAAACTAGTTCCACTGTGATGGTACTGACCCTACCGTTTCCAACACAATAACTCAACAAACAACATGTTTTGTCAAAAGGAACAAAAAAAAAGCAATGAAGGTGCATCATATGTGTTTTTGAATATCAAAGCAGGTGATGGATATGGATAAACTAATCCAGACAAAATAGAAAACCTGGATAAACTAAGCCAGACAACATGGAAAAAATATGAATAAACTAAATAAAAAGTTAGTTGCATATCTTTACAATACGTCACAGTCAACCCCAACATTTTTGGCTTTATATAATTTCTTTGCAGGTTTAAATTCAGAGTCTGCCATTGCTTTCTGAACAATCGGCACTTATACCATTGTATGAAAAAACAGCACAAAACTGTCTACTTCCAAATCGCCCGTAGCTGTGTTTCAAACATGGAATGCAGGATTCCGATCTGTGATCGTAACACTTCACCATAGCGCTGGCACTAAGCCAGCCCACACCCAAAAAAATGGATAAACAAAGCCAGACAAAATAAAAGAAGACGAAGACCAAGACCAAAACCAAAACGAAGAAAATCTTTGGTGCAGGATATTTTACATGAGTAAAACATGCAAACCAAAGGTAAAACAGCACTGGAAATGTTATGACTTGGACACAACTCTCCCCCTGGGAGTGGAGTTGGAGTCAGTTGACAATGAAATACCTACAACCCGTGGAGGAAGCATGACCCCAGGGTCTAATAACAGCCAGTGCCTATGTACTGTGCTGAATCATGACCTGTTACATTCTAAGATGTCTATGTACTGTGCTGAATCATGACCTGTTACATTCTAAGATGTCTATGTACTGTGCTGAATCATGACCTGTTACATTCTAAGATGTCTATGTACTGTGCTGAATCATGACCTGTTACATTCTAAGATGTCTATGTACTGTGCTGAATCATGACCCGTTACACTCTAAGATGTCTATGTACTGTGCTGAATCATGACCTGTTACACTCTCAGATGTCTATGTACTGTGCTGAATCATGACCTGTTACACTCTAAGATGTCTATGTACTGTGCTGAATCATGACCCATTACACTCTCAGATGTCTATGTACTGTGCTGAATCATGACCTGTTACACTCTAAGATGTCTATGTACTGTGCTGAATCATGACCTTTTACATTCTCAGATGTCTATGTACTGTGCTGAATCATGACCCATTACATTCTCAGATGTCTATGTACTGTGCTGAATCATGACCCATTACATTCTAAAGATGTCTATGTACTGTGCTGAATCATGACCTGTTACACTCTAAGATGTCTATGTACTGTGCTGAATCACAACCTGTTACATTCTCAGATGTCTATGTACTGTGCTGAATCATGACCCATTACATTCTAAGATATCTATGTACTGTGCTGAATCATGACCCATTACATTCTCAGATGTCTATGTACTGTGCTGAATCATGACCCATTACATTCTCAGATGTCTATGTACTGTGCTGAATCATGACCTGTTACACTCTAAGATGTCTATGTACTGTGCTGAATTATGACCTGTTACACTCTAAGATGTCTATGTACTGTGCTGAATCATGACCTGTTACATTCTCAGATGTCTATGTACTGTGCTGAATCATGACCCATTACATTCTCAGATGTCTGTGTACTGTGCTGAATCATGACCCATTACATTCTAAGATATCTATGTACTGTGCTGAATCATGACCCATTACATTCTCAGATGTCTATGTACTGTGCTGAATCATGACCTGTTACATTCTAAGATATCTATGTACTGTGCTGAATCATGACCCATTACATTCTCAGATGTCTATGTACTGTGCTGAATCATGACATGTCACATTCTAAGATGTCTATGTACCGTGCTGAATCATGACCCATTACATTCTAAGATATCTATGTACTGTGCTGAATCATGACCCATTACATTCTAAGATATCTATGTACTGTGCTGAATCATGACCTGTTACATTCTAAGATATCTATGTACTGTGCTGAATCATGACATGTCACATTCTAAGATGTCTATGTACTGTGCTGAATCATGACCCGTTACATTCTCAGATGTCTATGTACTGTGCTGAATCATAACCTGTTACAGTCTAAGATGCCTCACAGCAGATGTGAAGTTACAGCCTTGCACGCCCTGGTAGTTTTTTGAGTTTGGAGAGGTGAAGGAGACCTCTGTGACACAGTCACCATGAAGAAGATATTTTGGAAGTGGATCAGGGTGAAAATCACTACATCAACCTCACTCCAATAGACACAGCCCCTTTCAGAGCTAAGATAAACTGAATGTCAATGCAGCGGACTTGTTAAAACTCATAGTCTTCCTGAGGGTTCACAAACAACAACAACAACAACAACAACATTATTAACAACATTCTTCATGTCCAAATATGTATTACTTTAAGTAATAATTACTTTGGACAGAAAGAGTTAAAAGTAACAACTGCCTGGGACAGACAGTTAATAAGAAAACATAAAAGGATAAATAAAATTCCTTGCTGTATGCTGACCCTGATCTTCAACTTGTGTTTCAGTTTCTTTTGTTTATTAAAAATTAAGTAGCTATGTCCTAACTCCGCTTTACTGTCACATTCTGAGCAGCTGAATCGAAAATGGGCATCCCAGTGTCTACTGCCGGTTAGAAACCAATGCTGTTTGATTTCCAGACGTAGGAGCCAGTATATGAAAAATCATTTTGTGCCATCAACTGATCTGACTCTTTGGGTCCACGGCTGTAGAGCATGGGGGTTGGTGTAAAAAATAAAGTTGTAGTACTTGGTTTCCATCATTGATTGATACATTCATACTAGTAAAACATTCGTTATAGTAAAAGTTAAAGCAAGAAGCAAGATTATATTGAAAATTTAAAAAAAATATGTAGTAGTAAAAAATTCTCGTCAGGTCTTAGTCAGATATGACTGAGCTACCATATAGCAATAGTCGGTGCTACCTGCTTTCTGTTAGCTCCGAATGTTGGGCGGTACTCATCAAACCCGACACACCTCACATTGTGCCAAGTGCTTCAGGCAGAGTAGCACAATTGGAGAAGAGGAGACAGGGTGACATGATTGGAGGGAGGGAAGACAAGAACAGAGGGAGTCACAGAGTGGAAGGTGAGAGAAAAAGAGAGGAAGTAATGTTCATAAATCAAGAATCAGCAACAATCAAGGACATAACTCAATAGCATTAAATGCTGAAACAAAACACGTTTGGATGGCGGTCTAAAGCAACACATCCCACAAGAAGCTGCTACAACAGATTACTTTAGTGCACAATGTTGATGATGATGAAACTTAATGTGGACTTCAAACTAAAGGATCATATAAACACATCATCATGTGTCCTGCCAACTGGCATAGATATGTTCATATCTCTCAACAGATCTCAGTCTTTGGTGTTCTGGATGAACTCTGTTGATGATATTCCTCCATTCCGCCGTCTCAGTCCATCCAGCATCCATTCTCTTGGTCTGTACCTGCCTCATTTCCCACGGAGCTTTCCAGTCATCACAATGTTTTACAATACCTCTCATCTCATTTCACGACCAAAGAATGCGTTTTTTCTCTTTCTTATAGTTGCATATTCTACTTTCATTAGCTTCTTCCAGGCATCTCATTGTTAATTAATCTGGCAGTCAAAGATATTCACATTTGTCTCATGAACCACATCTCATGTAATCTGATTACAAATGAAAATGCTGCAGGCCTAAACAAAAATCTGTCCTTATGTGTATATGTTTCAAGTGAAGAGTTTATCATAAAACAGAAAATGCTATGTACTATTTTTTAAATATACATATATATAATTCAATTTTTAAAACGGACTGATCCATTGTTGCCAATAATGGTTTTACGATCAGGATTGGTCTATTGGTATGGTTTGGGGCTGCTGACAGTATCAAAGAGCCAGCTTGAAAGGTTGGAGCGCATACAGAATGCTGCCATGTGGTTAATCCTGGGGTGCACAAAGGATACACCAATTATATGCATGAGGCATATCCTGGCGCTACTAACAATGACGGATAGGCATAGGGTCCTTCAGGCCAAATGGTACCTGAGAGTTGCTGCAGACAGGGATCACCCGCTGCATGCAGCAATGGATATGGTCAAGGGTCATAGACTAAGACGAGGCAGGTCCTGGATGGCACTGGCAAAACTTTCTATAAGTCAGGTGTGTGATCTAGAGACCATCAATCATGAAAGAGAGTGGGTTGAAGTTCCAGAAGACATGACGGACTGGCACAATGTAAAAATAATGCTGGGTCGTGATTGCAGAGAATGGGCATCAGGCCACACTGAGTTTGAAGTGCAACAGCTGATCCAGAGCAACACACATCAAGGTGACATAGTCATCTACACCGATGGGTCAGTGGTGAGAAACAGACATAGTGGCTGGGGCTTTATTGCAAAGGCTAATGGACGAGTCTTGAAAAAGGAGAGTCTGGCATATGAGACTACGACCTCCAGCATGAGAATGGAGGTGGAGGCAGTAACAGTGGCATTCCGGTGGCTAGAGGAGACTACTGCAACACACATTGTATTCATTACGGATTCAAAGAGTATGCTTAGTAAGGTGGAGAAAGGAATGTTTCATGTGGAATGGTTCTCGTCGCTTCAGAGGTCACAGATTGTGAGAATTGTATGGATATTTTGCCCTGGCCATGCCGGGGTGCAGGGAAATGAACAGGCTGATAGGCTAGCAGGGAATGCACCTCTTGGTGGTAGTTTGCCTATGGACAAGGGGGAGGTGGTCGTGCACTTGTGGGACCAGGTGGAGAAGGCGGAGGAACAGATTGAGAACCCAAATGTGGAAAGAATGAGATTGCGGGGGATCGGCAGGGGTTTTGGAAAAATCTCAAAACTGAGAGGGAAGACCAGGAGAACATTTAATCAGATAGTGGTGGGGACGATTAGTAGTATGACTCTTCGTTGGCTGTTGAATGAGGGGACAGAGCATGTATGGGAATGTCCTGAGTGCAGTGATGTCAGTTCTTAACTCAACTGATGTTTCCATGACTCTGGTGATCGAGTGAAATGGCGAATCATAACCGCCCATGCTTACCGGCATGGCACATGGTGGATGGATTTTTTATGTTAATGTTTCGTTACATATTAACACTGATCCATTTAGTTGCAAATTTTCCTTATCACTCAAGCTGGTCTACAGAAAAAGATATTATTTAACAAGACACTCAATGCTGTCTAATAAAAATGGGTGAACAGGTAGGCAGGGGGGCAGGTAGGTAAGGAGTGAGTGAGGTAAGCAGGTGCATTAAGTATTCTGAAAACTCTGATTATGGTTAGTAGACTGCATGCATAGACTCATGTTTATACAAGCAAACTGTAATTATAAACTGAAACAGTCTGCCTCATGTCTTAATGGTAAATAAAAATAACACAAATAACAATAATAAAAAATATGAAACAATAATCACAAGTGTTTCAAATACATTTGCAATATATAAAATTTTTTATAAAAATGGTCACAACATCAGTGAAGTAGACTTGTCTTAGTTACGAACACGACAGCCGGATGCAGAGAAGAAGATGAGCTAGTGTTAAGAACCAGATTGACCACTACCCCTCACCTCCCACACAGCATGCTGGAAACAATCGCCCAGCTCACAAGGATTGCGCCAACCATGATATCTGCGATGATACAGCCTGCTGAGGACTAGACTTTGCATGCTGCAAGACTGTAAGAGAGAGCAATTGCCCAGCCAACAAAGGAAGGGTTGACCATGATCTCTGCGATGGCGCAGCCTGCTGAGGATTAGACTCTGCATGCTGCAAGACTAAGAGAGTCAGAGTAATTGCCCATAAAGATGATAGATGATCAGCACCCGTGTCTTGTACACACCACATGGAGAGCTCGGGGGATTGTAAGAATGAGTGTGTTGCTTGTGTGTCTACCAAGACAGGGACAAGTCATCACAGCTCCTGATTCCACCATTTTATACAGAAATGAGGAGGGTTAAAGGTGAGAGAATCAACTTTATTGCACTGGGGTTCACCTCATCTTGCTCAGCTGTTTTCCAAAATAAAAGAGCATGTCTAGAGTATGCACAAAGCATGAACTATTGCTCAAGGGACGATCCACTTTATCTCTGGACAAATTGCAGTCTGAAACAAACCCATGACCTTCAGGGTGTAAGGCAGGTAACTTGACCAAGGAGATCATTACAACAAATAAACAACTCAATGCAATGAGCTTGGAACAACAACAATCATGTGCTGGGTAAGTTTTAAAACAAAAGGGTAAAGCAAAAAGAATACTAACCTGCCATAAACATATTCAATAGGCTTTGGCTTTTCCTTCTCAATGTGGTGTAGCAATGGCGTAAAGATTCGCCAGGCTTCATAAAGCTCATCTGACCGAACAAAGTGAATCTGGGAGCCCATAAACACGTCCAAAATGAGACGCTCATATGCATCTGGCATATTTATATCCTAGAGGATTAAAACACAAAAGAAATACCATATTGTATAATTTCACATCATTTATTTTTCATAGGTAATCTTTCAATGATTTATTTGTAAGAAATATCATATGGTTTTCTGTATAACTTGTCAGTCTTCATTGATTCAGCACAACAATTTGGCTCCATCAGAAGCAGATACAATTTCAGTCTTGTACAATAATCATATGAAAATCATTAAGCTGGAAATAAATTTACAAAGATTTCTCAGGACCATGGTCAAGCATAATTTGTCAACTGAATATTTAAAGATATTACTGGGTTTGTAATTATATCTACTTTTATTTGTCACATCCTGAATTTTCTCCTAATGTGCTAATTCACACAAATCTTCACTATCACTGAGCCTTACCCTCTAGGTTTTTAAGCTTACTTTAGTGTTTATGTACATGCACTCCCTCCTCCCTCTCTCTCTTGCCCCCTCCCTCTCAATACCTTCATTAGTCTTTTTAACTGTCCACAAAATTAATATATGACAAAACACATTTCATAAGCTAATACTATGATACTGACCTTATACCTGCTGCAGTATGTTAGGTCTAGCTCACTCTCCTCACAGTTCAGGCTCATGCCAGGTGTTTTGGCCATCATTTTCAGGTATATTGCCTCACTTGGCTGCACTCGAATCACCAGCTCATTCCGCTTCACCTCCCCTGCAGGAAAAATATCCCCGGCCACATCTCTGAACTGAACTCTGACCTCTGCCTTGCGCTCATTCAGGGCTGTGAGAGAACAAATGCCAGATTGGATAACCTCAATAATATACACCGGAAATGTTTTCTTTCCAAGAAGATTATCAACCCTATATATAAACAAGTGCACACTGTTGTGGCATAATGGTTAGTGAGCTTGTCTGTCAAGACAGTGGTCTGGGTCCAATCCCCAGCAGAGGCTGGATTATTTCTCCGACCAGTACAACCCTGATATCAACCCCAGCATCATTAAACATGTCATGACTTAGAATACGTAAAGGCCTAACACTACAGATTCCAATGTCAGTATCTGCTATGGAACTACCTTTACCTTACACTGACTGAATGTGTCTTCTAGTTTATGAGATTTATTGTTCACTTACTGAAAATTATGAATCAGTTTTCTTTAATGTTCAGATGTCTGCATTTGTCATCTTCTTTGTCCACAATATTCTAAGAATTTTTCCATAACATTTAAGTTCAAAAGCCTTGATTTTCTTCTATAGTGATTGCAAAATGGTTAATGACACATTCGTATGTAGCAGCGGGAAAGATGCATGTTCCCAGAAATGCTACTTTAAATGTTACTGATTATGGAACCAAGATATTAAAAATTTATGAAGTTTCAATGTCCTCATAATTGATTGTAATTTTTCCATTGAAATTATGTTTTTTGTTTAAAAATAAAGTTCTGAAAAAGATTATCTTCATTTGGTTTTTTTTAAATTTTGGACAGACAGGAGCAACTCTTCTAATCTCTTAGCACTATCTGAGAGGTCTTTGTCACCTGCATATCTGTGTCCTGAAATTGGATTTCCACTAATTATGAATGGATCATAATTGACACTGGTTTTATCATTTCAGGTATTTCCCATTACATTTTGTGCATAGATCTTGAACAGGTATGGAGCAATATACTCACTAATATTGAACATATAACAACAAATGTAAATAGAACAAACAAAAAATGTTTAATCATCCATAACCGTACACACCTTTACCACATCTTAGGATAAAAGGCACACCATCCCATCGTTCATTTCTTACGAACAGTGCAACTGTAGCAAATGTAGGTGTCACAGATCCTGCAAACAATAGTCAACATATAAGAAACATTCTTTTACACTGGTTCTATATTGTATAACACATAATAAGCTGTAATTTTCTTGACTGGTTCTCTACTCAGCAGCTCACGTTATGTTCACTGTGCATGTCATAGACCATCAAATTACAGAAAGCTCTCAAAGACATGTATGGGTTCACTGGCTATGGCATAGACCACCAGGTTACAGAAAGCTCTCAAATAGATGTATGGGTTCACTGGCTATGTCATAAACCACCAGGTTACAGAAAGCTCTCAAAGACATGTATGGGTTCACTGGGTATGTCATAAACCACCAGGTTACAGAAAGCTCTCAAAGACATGTATGGGTTCACTGGGTATGTCATAAACCACCAGGTAACAGAAAGCTCTCAAAGACATGTATGGGTTCACTGGCTATGGCATAGACCACCAGGTTACAGAAAGCTCTCAAATAGATGTATGGGTTCACTGGCTATGTCATAAACCACCAGGTTACAGAAAGCTCTCAAAGACATGTATGGGTGTGCCTAGGACTGCTGTGGGTTGGTGCTCTCACAGTCAAATGATCACATGTAGGATGTGTGTCTGACACACTCCAGGCAGATAAGCTTGGAGGCCTGGCTGCTGTGGGGAGTGGAGAAGCAATGGACTAGGCTGAAATCCTGAATGCCCTCGGAAAGGCAGTATAAATAAATGATTTAAGGGATGGATGTGACCGCAACTTTGACCAGACTGCAAGAACATCAGGTCAAATGAGGTGAAGCTAGACAAGAATGTCATGGTGGTGGTTACCACTGCAGTAACAGAGTTTCTACTCTGTGCGATGCTCTCAGCAGGTGACTTGCTGTTCTGCAGAGAGAGACCATGCCAAGTGACTGTGTCAGTTTGGTGTTGCTTTGCAAGCCTCCGTGTTCTCTTGCTTTCCTGCTATTTTTGAGTCACACTGATTTTCATTCCAAACATCTGCATTCTATTGATAATGTTAGAATTCAACTGACAGGCCCAAGTTCAGTTCAACACTCTAAGGGTACTCATCATGTCACTTGATCCATTGGCTGATCCTCTGACTTGGAGGCAGTACCAGCAATGTTATCTGCTCGGCCATTGCCCATAATGCCTGCCCACATGCTCTGATATTAAGATGAATTAACTGTACAAGTTATAAACCTTTCGCAGGGATTTAATAAAATGGCTGCATGCAAAACTTACTCCATCTTTCCAGATCATGCTAAAAAATCATTTAGTATATAAGCGTACTAAGTGATCACCATGATCATGTTCTTTGCAATATTATGTTCTTACTACAGCCCTCCTGGAAAACTCGTGATCCTACACCAGATCTATGCAATGCAACCCACAGCAATAACATGTGTTTTCCCATCTTCCAGATATATATATATTTAATAAAATGTTAGTTGCATATTCTTTACGGGATGTCACAGTCAACCCCAGCATTTTTTTTTGGCTCTTTGTGATTTCTTGGCAAGTTTACATTCAGTAGTTTGCCATTGCTTACTGAACAATCAGTGCACATACCACTGTATAAAAACCAATGCAAGCGGTCTACTGTCAAATCACCCACAGCCGTGTTTCAAATGTGGTATACTGCGTCCGAAACCCCTTGGCCACAGAGCTGGCCTATATATAAATATATATATATATATATATATACTAGCTGACCCTGCCCGGCTTCGCCCAGACCCTGGTGGGGAGCATCTCATTTAATTCATATAAGTAGTCATATAAGTTCCCGTTCCCGACTGTCTATCTGTCTGCCTGACCCTGCCCGGCTTCGCCCAGTCCCTGGTGGGGAGCATCTCATTTAATTCATATATGTAGTCATATAAGTTCCCGTTCCCGTTACCGACTATCTGTCTGTCTGTCTGTCTGACCTGGCCCGGCATCGCCCAGCTCCTGGTGTGAAGCATCTCATTTAATTTATATAAGTAGTCATATAAGTTCCTGTTCCCGACTGTCTATCTGTCTGTCTGTCTGTCTATCTGTCTGCCTGACCCTGTCGGGCTTCGCCCAGTCCCTGGTGGGGAGCATCTCATTTAATTCATATAAGTAGTCATATAAGTTCTCATTAAATTCATACAACAAAAAAAGTAACTTAAAAGAACGTTCTACCACACACCATCCATTATTTTTAATGAAAACTCTTTCTAATCACCTGCATGACTACAGTAACATTTTAAGCAAAAAAAGATGAGTTACAATGTTATGCATTGTGCATTATTTTTATGAAAACTTTGAAAATGCCTTACAGATTGTATCATTATTTATTATAACTCATATGCCGGTTCATAACTATGGACAAAGAGTTTATAAATCTTTGAAAACGATGCCACAATATGACTATAAGTTATACAGAAAAGTTATGCCCCTTGAAATAACTTTTACAGAGTTAGGTCCCCTGAGATATATGAAATTATGATGAAAAATGAAAAATGAAATAATACTGAGTAAGCAGGCGATTTCACACTAACAAAATATCACAGTTGGCAGCGCTGGATTGAAAGGAAGGCGTGTAGAAAATTTCATCTCAATCGGATGGGCCGTTCGCGAACGTATAAAGGACATACATAGATACATACATACATACAGACAGACGATCCTAATTTATATATAAGATATATATATATATATATATATATATATATATATATATATATATATATATATATATATATATATATACACACACATTTTTTCCCCCGCGTTTCCATCCTGTTTCAGGATATTGCGGTCAACACCAGCATCTTTCAGCTGTATGTTGATTCCTAGGCTAGATTACGCTCATCAGCATGCCACGACTTTCTGAGCGACCGGCTCCATACTCTCGTAAGTCATTGGCGCGACTCGAACCCCTTCAAATTCTCGTGCGCTCACGTCAACCACGAGAGTATTCAGGGTTACGGAGAAAGCTGCTAACCCCTCAGCCAGGGAGACCGGCGGGTAGCACGCACACACACACACACACACATATATATATATATATAACATTTTTAAAAAAAAACTAATCAACTGTTCACCTTTTGGAACTGTGGGATCATCCAGATAGCCCAGTTTGGCATCACCTTCCCCTTTAGGGTTCCCTATATACTGGCCTAAGACAACATTGTTCATGCTTGGGGGTGGAATGCTTTTTAGTACTTTGACCTGTAAAAAAAATAAGGGGAGAAAATAATTAAGCCATAAAACAAGACTACACAAACAGAATATAGCATTAGCATTTGGATACAATAGAAAGAGAGACAAAAACTGGAACACGTTGTGACAACCAGAAAAATTTGTGGAAAGAGAGATAAAGGAAGACAGCAGGAGAACATTTTTGAGTCTAGTGTCATGGTACGGAAGGGAGTCAAAGCATGATCCATGCCATTGGAAATCGTAATTTATGGAGAAGCATGATCGCACGCACTAGCCGGCAAGCAACTTGATGATGATGAGAAAAAAAGAGCAGGTGGCAGACATCCATAAGTGATGGATTAGTCAAACAGCAGCAGCAACAACAAACATTTGCACACTGCCCAGATAAAAGGCTCTATCCAGAAAGATCTTCTGAATCTGACACTGAAAAGAATAATAAGGAATAAGAAGAAGAATGAAGAAGACAAAGAACATATCTTAGCATTAATAAGCATACAAAGAATTTAAACACAGAAACCGCAAACAATATATTGCATGATTTAATGCCTAGCATATTTCGTCCAGTGGGGGATTAAGGACAGAATTCACACCAACCAGTACTATCTTCTGCTAGCTCCAACAGCGCCCTCATTGTCCTCCCCTTATTATTCATCTCTGTCTCTAGTTTACTTCTCCATGTGTTTTTACGTCTCCATCTATTTCATCTGCCCTGTAAGTTTCCTAAGAAAGGATTTTCTAGCTAAACTATTATCAGGTTTTCTCAATATATATCTTATCCAGTGCTTGAGCCTGCTCCACGACTATTGATTCACTGAAATCTGTCTAGCTCTCTCCCTCACAGCTCTATACTATTGTAGACTTCTTTCAATGACAATGGTTAGCTCACAATTAAAATATTTCAAATGAATGGCTTCAGCTTGCATGGTTGTCCACCCATTCACACGTTTTATCTTCAGGAACTTTTGTAGGCCTACAGCCCTGGCCTTGGAGGTAAGTGTAGCCAAGAGAGAGATGAGATTAGTTTCCAAATACCCATATGATCGGCATTTATTAAAAAACACCCCCAGACTATTTATGACAACCTACCATATGAAGACAGCGATAGATGAATTTACACAGCACAAACAGATGGAATCCAGAAACCAGCATTAGGGAACAAACGCCAGGAAGATCATACACTAATGCGACTACAAATTTTGTAATGTAAAACAACTGAATAAATTATGGAGTGTGACAGACAAAACTACAAAAATTAGATTTTTAAGAGCATGCATCTTTCCCATCGCAACATACGCCTGTGAGACCTGGACACTTACTAAGCAAGCTGAACAGCGCACAAATGCCTTTGAATGTAAATGTTATAGACGAGTTCTAAGAATATCTTGGGTAAAGAAAAGAACAAATGCATCCATACTTCAAGAGCTGAATATTGAAGAAGGCTGCCTATTAAAGATGATAAAACAAAGAAAATTGAAATATTTTGGTCACTTGAAACGTCACAAAAGTTTGGAGAGAACAATAATGGAGGGGTATATGCCTGGGAAGAGAGGAAGAGGAAGGCCAAAGAGAAGATGGGTGCAGGATGTGGCGGATGATCTCCAGATGAGTGTATCGGACGTGGGACATCTTGCTTATGATCGAGAAGTTTTCCGGAAGGTTGTTATGGCAGCGAGGTTCTGCAAATGATATGCTACTGAATGAATGAATGAATGAAATTGCTTGTCTTTGTTGTTTTTTGTGCCAATAAAGACTTTCTAGCTGCAGCACCGCTCTGTTAATTGTTACACCCACCGTTACTTGTGATTTTATTCATGTCAAGCTGAATAATTCCACTTTCAATCTCTGTTGCTTTAATCATTGTATTTTTGTAGCTTTACTGCAATTTAACCCATCTCATTTCTTGTTAACCCAACCAGCAAGCCACATGAACAACATTACCTGTCCATTCCAATTTCCTACGTTGTCTTTGAATCCAATTTCCAGAAAATCTACCTTCCATTTTATGAGACCTCGAAGCCATCAATCAATCAGGTGCCGTCTCCACAATGAAGGTTGGCCGCAATGGATCTCCAACACTGTCCGTCTTTCGCCCTGACTGTACATTCTGTCAGGCTGATGTTCGTCCATCTCTTGATGTTTTCTTCCCACTTTGTATTGTTGTCTACCTCTTGCTCGCTTACCCTCAACCTTGCCCTCCAGTATGGCTTTTATAAGAGTCTTTTAACATGGCCAAAATATTTCACTTGCCTCCTCTTTCTTTCATCAACTCTCTCTTCATTCCCAGTTTTTCTAGAACCTCTGTATTTGATTGTTTTTGTTTCCATGAAATACGACATATTCGTATATATATATATATATATATATATATATATATATATATATATATATATATATATATATATACACACACACACACACACATCTCCAAGGCCTCTATTTGACTTTCTAGTTGCTTGTTCAATGTCCAAGCTTCTGCGCCATACTGCAGCGTTAAATATACGTAGCATTGAACTCAAAACCATACAGATTTGTAGATACCTTGCCAATGCTGGGAACTGAATCCCAACCCACTGTTCTGGTAGTTATTAACACTAACCACTAAGCCAATACGTTTAAAATACAAAAAATATGTTAAGAAACTACTACCTTTTCATTTCTGATGTCTTCAGCGTGAGTGCTAGGTGGCTTTTCCATGGCCACAAGTGTCAAGATCTGCAACAGGTGGTTCTGCATTACGTCCCTACACAAAGATAGAAGATTCAAATTATGAGCTCTCAATAGTAATTACAGCAAACCAAAGCAAATATAATAAAAGTGTGTGTATAACAATAAAGCAAATATTATAAAAGTGTGTGTATAAAAATAAAGCAAATATTATTATAAAAATGTGTGTATAACAAAGGGGAGCGGCTGGCTGAGTGGCTAAGAACGATGGGTTCTCCTTCGGGAGACCTGGGTTTGAATCCTCGGTAAGGTGTGGATTTTTTTCTGTCGGGGACAAAAAGAAAATCCTAACCTGCACAGTTCGTGGCGACTGCATTAGCCAGGCAGCCTTCATTCCACAGGCTCAAGACCCACCTGCCATACACCGCAAGGTACTATAGGCAGCAGATGCCAGTATATAACAATACAACTTTTTATCAGAGTATATAATTTACTGCATATTTTTTTTAAATCTCACAATATGTTCAATTTGCTTGCTAATTACATTAAGTTCATTTTAAATACAAAGTGTTTTGATCATATATTTAGTAACTGATCAGTGTGTTGTGGTTTACTTGGACTACAATGTGTTAAGATAACTGAACGTGATTTGACCTTGCGGAGAGTAACTTACCAATGAATAGTAATTTATTTGGATAATGTTCAGATAACTGGAAGTCATTTATTCATGTAGAAGAGTAACTGATAAGTGTATAGTGGTTTATTTGGATAACAATCAATTAAGATAACTGGAAGTGATTTATTCATGTAGGAAAGTAACTGATCAGTGTATAATGATTTATTTGGATAACAATGACTTAGATAACTGGAAGTGATCATTTAGGAGAGTAACTGATCAATGTATAGTGATTTGCTTGGATAACAATGACCTAGGATAAAGTGAAGTGATCATGTGTGAAAGTAGCTGATCAGTGTATAGTGATTTGTTTGGTTTGCAGTAAGTTCAGATAACCAAAGGTTATTTGATCATCTAGGAGAGTAACTGATCACTGTATAGTGATGTACTTAGATTACAATGAATTATGACAACTGGAAGTGATCTGATCATGGAGGGAGTTACTGGTAAACTCATAGTGAATTGTTTGGTTTCTAACCAAATGTTAACACACAAGAAGCTATGTAAGTGTTAACAAACAAGAAGTTATGTAAGTGTTAACAAACAAGAAGTTATATAAGTTTTAACAAACAAAGAAGTTATGTAAGTGTTAACAAACAAGAAGTTATGTAAGTGTTAACAAACAAGAAGTTATGTGTTAACAAACAAGAAGTTATGTGTTAACAAACAAGAAATTATGTGTTAACAAACAAAAAGTTATGTAAGTGTTAACAAACAAGATGTTATGTAAGTGTTAACAAACAAAACATTTATGAAATTGTTAACAAACAAGAAGGTATGTAAATGTTAACAAGAAGTTATGTAAGTGTTAACAAGCAAGAAGTTATATAAGTGTTAACAAACAAGAAGTTATGCAAGTGTTAACAATGTAACAGTAAACAAGAAGTTATGTAAGTTTTAGCTATTAAGAAGGTATGTAAATGTTAACAAACAAGAAATTATGTAAGTGTTAACAAACAAAGAAGTTATGTAAGTGTTAACGAAAAAGAAGTTATGTAAGTGTTAACAAACAAGAAGTTATGTAAGTGTTAACAAACAAGAAGTTATGCAAGTGTTAACAATGTAACAGTAAACAAGAAGTTATGCAAGTTTTAGCTATTAAGAAGGTATGTAAATGTTAACAAACAAGAAATTATGTTAAGTGTTAACAAACAAAGAAGTTATGTAAGTGTTAACAAACAAGAAGTTATACAAGTGTTAACAAACAAGAAGTTATGCAAGTGTTAACAATGTAACAGTTATTAAACAAGAAGTTATGTAAGTTTTAGCTATTAAGAAAGTATGTAAATGTTAACAAACAAGAAATTATGTAAGTGTTAACAAACAAGAAGTTATGTAAGTGTTAACAATGTAACAGTTAGTAAACAAGAAGTTATGTAAGTTTTAGCTATTAAGAAGGTATGTAAGTGTTAACAAACAAGAAGTTATGTAAGTGTTAAACAAAGAAGTTATGTAAGTGTTAACAAACAAGAAGTTGTGCAAGTGTTAACAAACAAGTAGTTATGTAAGTGTTAACAATGTAACAGTTAGTAAACAAGAAGCTATGTAAGTGTTAGCATTTAAGAAGGTATGTAAATGTTAACAAACAAGAAATTATGTAAGTGTTAACAATGTAAGTGTTAGCAAACAAGAAGCATGACTAATTTACCTGAGAATGCCAAATTCATCAAAATAGCCACCTCTGCCCTGAGTACCAAACGGCTCCTTGAATGAAATAACAATGCTAGCAATGTTGTCTCGGTTCCAGATAGGACTGAAGATTCTGTTTCCAAATCTGCCCATGCCAAAATAAAATACATTTACAAACTATAAATGTCAATGTTGAGACTGAAATAACTAATAGCATCATTAAGTACCTTGCCACTTTAGACTAAAATCATCATTAGGGACATTTTCACCTGAGTCTAAAATTCTCATCAGCATCATTAAGTACTTTGCCACTTGAGACTAAAATCATCAATAAATACATTGTCATTTGGCTAAAATGATCATTAGCTTCATAGTGAACCTTGTCACTTGAGACTAAATTTATCATCAGCATCATTAAGGCCATTGTCACATGAGACTAAAGTCATTAGCAACATTAAGTACTTTGCCACTTGAGACTAAAATTATCATTAGCATCATTAAGTACGTTGCCACTTGAGACTAAAATCATCATCAGCATCATTAAGTGCCTAGCCAAGCTGCACATATGATAACTTCTCTCCACAGCTTGTGTGGGTTGGTGGTGTGTGGGTGGGGGATGTGTGGTTGGGGGATGCGTGTTTGGCTGGGTGGTGGGGAGTGGGTGTGTGGGGGTTGGGGGGATGGTGTGTGGGTAGGGAGTGGGTGAATGTATGTGTGCCTGGGGGTGTGTGTGTAGGTGGGTTATGTGTGGTGGGTGGGGGATGTGTGGGTGGGTGGGGGATGTATCTCATAACATGGTAATAGACATTGTTTATGTTTACAACATTCATTTGACAATGTTTTTTTCCTAGTGAATGTATCATGCACTATTGATGAACGAAAGATGAGTGACTGGAAGGGCCGAATGCCCAATTCGTAACCCTTTGAAAATAAAGTTAAATAAAATCAAATCACTCTTTAGTAAATAAACATGAAGGACTCACTTCCATGCCTTGAAGTATATTATTAAAATAAGCAGCCCCATATTTTTAGAGACCAATTGACACTCAATGGGTGATGTAGTCAGCATCATGCCGGCCCTCTTTAGTTTAGTCGACGGATCAACATCACGGCACACAGATGTAACCCATAAGTGCTCCGTTCTACTCCTAACCCACAGAATCTCAGCTCAGAGCACAAACTCCGCAGCACCGGCGAGGATCCTGAAATACTTTGGGTAGATTTTTAACTCAAAACTTTTGCCCGTGTAGTGCTGTTAGGCTACTCTTTTTCGATTTCCAACTGCCAAGGGATTTTTTTTACGTGCGCAACAATACACACGGGCGTCCGATCTCACTACCCTGAGACCAGGGGAAATTTTTTTACTAGAAGCCCACATGAAAAAAATCCCGGCCCTCATCGGGGCTTGAACCCGGGACCTCCAGCACTTGAGGCGGACACTTTATCTCATGACCACTCAGCCCCCTTGTCCCTCTTTATGTCATAGGATATTTTCTAGCAAGCATTTTATGTTAATACATGCAATATTTCAATGAAATTCCTATCTTCCTCAACAGCAACAAAAAACAAATAATAATACAATTTGTGGCTTATCCAATTTGATTCATGCCATGATTGTGTTAACTTGAACATTTCTAATCACCTTATTCTAACATTGCTGAAATCATGGAGATCCTGTGCTATGAACTCACATTTTGTTTATTTCACTGTGATTAAATAAGCCAAATTTTGCAACACATGTAAGCCGCTATGCTCCCCTTAACCTTTCATATGTAATAATCTAGACATTGAGTATAACACAAGAAAAGTTGACTATTAGAAGGAGTAATACTTCAAATATACTTGACATTCAATGTAGTTGCATGCACCCGACAGCATAATTTTATTTTGAGTTGAAAATAAACACAAGATAATGATTTAAAAGTTACACGCTTTACCTTACCTCAGAACCATGAGATTTTGAACCATCTCCTTTCCTAGGTAGTGATCGATTCTGTATAGTTCTTCTTCCTTAAATAACGCCCCAAGATGACCAGATAGTCTGTTGGAACTGTCAAGATCCTTTCCAAATGGTTTTTCAACAACTATTCTTGTCCATTTATCACTGAAAATGAAACAAATAGCTGGACATGTAATCTACAACTAATATTTCATAAATAGTATTAGGGACATATATCCACATGAATCAATATGCATAAGACTAAAATACTTTGGCCATATTAAAAAACACAGTGGTTTAGGAAGGACAGTGATGGAAGGCATGGTGTATGGAAGAAGAGGCTGGGGTCATCCAGCATGAAGATGGACTCAGGACAATGGAGGCACCCTCGACATAAAGCAGGAGAAATAGCCAGAGATTGAGACACTTTTTGGCGGGCCGTGTTGAGAGTGACATTCTGCAAAGAATCTGCAACATGATGATGATGATGATGATAATAATGAAGAGGAAATGGATCCATGAACAAACAACACAATTAGCAATCAATAAAAGGTCTGAAAAACAAAAAGTGTGAAATTGCTCACTATAATCACAGAGTTAACATATTTATCAACCAGAACAAATCATCATTCAGTACCTCAGAACAAGACACAATAGATTATGCAGTCACATTTATACAAAATCCAAGATTGGCGAAACAGCCATGTGCACATGTGGATTGGCGCCGCAGACAGCAGATCACATACTCCAAGACTGCCCAAATTATGACATATCTAGGCAACACTTCTAGCCTAGAGAAAGTGGAAGATAAACTCTATGGATCACTGAGAGAACTAAAAAGGCAGTTAAATTCATACAAGAGACAGCAATGCAAATATAGACAAATTTCAAGTGAACGAAAGAAGAAGAATATTTTTCATGATCATGATGTAGCAAGTTCTTTGCAGAATGTTACTCTAAACACAGCCTGCTAAAAGGACTTGATCCGGTATCAACCTCTGATCTTTAGCAACCTCTGGTCTTTAGCAACCTCTGATCTTTAGCAACCTCTGGTCTTTAGCAACCTCTGATCTTTAGCAACCTCTGATCCATGTGAGCAGCTGCTACAGTTCTCAGAGCTGCCAATCCTCATTTGCCTCATAAAATAGTGTTATCAAAGTGGTACTTTTTTGACAGACCGAAGTCTAAGGCTATTCCCAGATATTTCAATGTGTCAACAGGCTGAACATCCATAACAACAGGGTTCTAGCTCAATAAAGAAGCAGTTTAAACACGTCTCACCCTTTGGCCATGCAGACCGCCTTGATGTTAAGTGTGACAGTTTCAAAAACTGAAGGTGGCAGAGCCATATAGAACAATCTGTTTGAGCTGCCCTTCTCCTCCAATGCTTTGTTTAGCCTGTGGAAGTCTTCAGTTTTGTCATAACTACCAGCAACATAACCGTTCAGCTTGAAGAACTCTTTCAACTTGTCCTCCTCCGATGGCTTCACCTGAAATGACATCATCCATTGTCAAACTGTCTCTTTGGGGTGTTAAAATCTGTTGTACCTACTTGCATTCTAGTTCTACCTACCTAAATCCCACAGATCCATACCTCTGTCTATCTAGGTATCTGCCCCCCCCCCCACAACCATCTCTCTCTCTCTCTCTCTCTCTCTCTTTCTTTCTCTCACACACCCCTTTTATTCCCCAACATTTCATCAAGGGATTTTTATTGTAATGTTATATATATGAAATTATACAAGAAGCAACCAAACCAGGAATGTTTCAGAAGCCCCTTTTATTTCACAAATTATAAACTGATACCTTATTAAAATTTTACAAACAGAATTCAACATGATTAACCAACAACAGACATGGCCACTAATTTACACGATAAAAACAAAAGCTAGAGAGGTGATGCAGCTGACAGGCTTGCCTGCCGGCCCAGTAGTCTTATGTTCACATCCCTTTAGAGGCGGGGATTTTTACAAATTTACTTGAACTCCCAGGTCAACCAAGCCTAACACGGGTCCAGACAATATCCGTGGTTGTAAAGGTGGATGGCGTCACATGGACCACAATATCTATTGACCGACTGGTCTATAAAATGTTGGATTAGCACCATATATCCAGTAATCACAAGATGTGGAAAAGAGTCCTTTACTTTCTACTATTAAAAACAATGTTAGTTCCTTGTAGAGGTATGAAGTGCTAGGCCTTCTAGTATGATAGTAAATGTTAAACTAACCCCCCATTTCCATATTACATAACACTGAGTATACTGTGGTAGACTAATATTACTATACCAATAGGCGTATGATGGATGTGAATTTTGAGCTATTTCATAATCATTACAGAAGAAAATAAAGGCCTTTGAACTTAAGTTACATTAAAATTCTTAGAAGATTATGGATTAAGAAGAAGGAAAATACTGACATTTTATTAAATCTGAACAATGAAGAAAACTGGCTCATAAATAGCATGATGTTCCAGAAATGAAAACACTCTGGCTGTATCAAACATCGTGGAGGTTTGGGGGGAAATAACAATGATGAGAGACATGAACTGTGGAAGAAGTGGTAGGCATGGCACGAAAATAGATAAAGAACATTGCTGACACCTTGGGCATGAAAATGGATAAAAACATTGCAAACACATTAGGCAATAAATATGCATGAGCAATCTTTCTGTTGGGTCTTCATGAGAGTGATGTTCTGCAAAGAGCCTGCTATGTGATGATATGATGACTGTGATAGTATACTCAGCACACTCTCAACCATGCCACAAACACCACACTACCTCGTCAATGTAAGGTGTACACTCTTCACACAAATGTATGTATCAAATACACAAACCTTCATGTGGGGTAAACAGCTCTTCTGAATATCAAGCATGGTGAGTTTGCTCCTTGCATAGCCGATGAAATATGTCTTTGGTGGTAGAAGGCCATCTCGAAACAACCACCTGGCAACAAGATAAAACCATACCTTTGACTCAGGCATGCGAACTAGACCAGCCTAGTTTAATCAGATTACTTTCATAACCATTCTAAAAATGGGAGCCTCAGTAGTTTTGTGGCTAGACACTCGCCTGCCGGCCAGGTGGTCATGGGTTCAATCCACAGCTAGGCGAATTCAGATTTTGAACAATTGTTCTTGGCTCCCAGTTCAACCCAGCCTAAAATGGCTACCAAGAATGTGTAGGGAAGTAAAGGCAGCCGGCGTGACACTGACCACATCAACCACAGAGTGCTAATTGGTCTATACAAATATGGGTCTAGCTCCACTGCCCAATGAGCCGCAAGGCACAGAAAAGGGAACTTTACTTACTTATATTCTAAATGTCAACTCAGTATCTTACAATCCATGCCTTATGGTGTTGATCAAATATCTGTCCACAGCCTTCTGTCTTGTATACTGTATACATTTCTGAAACTGATGTACATTTATGTAGTGATGCCAAACTTTTGAGAGATCTCTTGGTCCTCCCCTGCCTCTCTCCCTTCCAACTTCCCCACTGTCATGAAGCAATCCAGCTTTCCCCTTCTCATGTGCCCAAATGATATGAACTGTTGTCATTTGATGCGAGTATTCAGTCCTCTTTGTGGGTTAACTTCTTTCAAGATATCTTCATAGCGATGTTTATCTGTCATCTATCTATGTTTATCTCATCATTTTTCTATCAAACCATATCTCTGCAGATTCCACATAATTCCTCACTAGCCTGTTAATTGTCCATGATTTGCTTCTGTACATCTGGATTGGCTTGATACAGCTCTTAAGAAATCTTTCTCACCTTGATCAACAAAGATATATTGCACAGAATAATGAATAAGTGTAATGAAACTGTAATAAATCAGTTTTTAATTCAGCTGAGGACAGCTCTCCAGACATTTCTTTCTCTGGGTAGTGAACCCGATGGCTAGCCTACTCTGAAACTATGAATCATAGGAAGTGCACAATGCTCATGTTAACTCTTTCAGTCCCGGAAAGTTTTGCAGCAGGCACCCAAGGGGGACAATAACCACCACAATTTTTCAAAAACTTAAAAAGAGCAGTTATTTATGAGTATCTTTTTTCCTCTCTTCAAATGTATTATTTGTCATTAAGTTGAAAAGAGGCATGATTGTCTGGAAAAGATAATTATGGAGGAAGGCGTACCAGAGAAGTGGAGAAGAGGAAGACCACATCGTAGATGGATTCAAGATATGATAAATCATTTATTCTTGATAGCAACAGAAACAGGGCATCTGGCTTATGATGGAGAGGAACTCCAAAAGATTATGATGCACAGGAAATAGCCACTGGATAATTAAAGTTGGAAATCATACAACGAACTAATTTGATTAATGCTACTGTATATACAGGGTCACAAATTCTCATATATATACATACTTTTATGTCCACCATATGCTTACCACAGTGTAGGATAAATCTTTTTCTTTGCAAGATCACCCTAAAAGACAATAATACAATGACCATAATTATGAAATGACAACAAAGACATTAACATATTTTTTTGAAAGACAGCACTGCACTAAATTTTGGCAGATATGTTTCTGTTCAATTTTAGTGCTTTAGACTGTAGAACAAAATGATGCAGGGAAATGAGATGAATGCAGTCAGGGACTGACAGTTTGACTGTTTGCACCAGGGTCAGGGAACTAGAATTCACCAAGACCTCACTCTACCTCCAAGCAGTGGAGTTAGGACAAGAGGCATCATTGAAGTCTGCCTAAGAATGCATAAGTATGGACTGAACACAAAAGACAAACTCAGTTTTAAATAAATGTGTGAATTAAGAGAAAACTGCATTATTCTAGATCACCAATGTTTAAACACTACTATACTCCGAAATGAACATGTTTAAACGACTACTGTACTCAGAATTGGTCATGTTTAAACAAACTACTGAGCTTGTCATGTATAAACAGACTAATGTAATCAGAACTGAGTCTGTTTAAACAGACTACTGTGCTCAGAACTGAGTCTGTTTAAACAGACTACTGTAATCAGAACTGAGTCTGTTTAAACAGACTACTGTACTCAGAACTGAGTCTGTTTAAACAGACTACTGTACTCAGAACTGAGTCTGTTTAAACAGACTACTGTACTCAGAACTGAACTGTTTAAACAGACTACTGTACTCAGAACTGAACTGTTTAAACAGACTACTGTAATCAGAACTGAGTCTGTTTAAACAGACTACTGTAATCAGAACTGAACTGTTTAAACAGACTACTGTAATCAGAACTGAACTGTTTAAACAGACTACTGTAATCAGAACTGAGTCTGTTTAAACAGACTACTGTACTCAGAACTGAACTGTTTAAACAGACTACTGTAATCAGAACTGAGTCTGTTTAAACAGACTACTGTACTCAGAACTGAACTGTTTAAACAGACTACTGTAATCAGAACTGAACTGTTTAAACAGACTACTGTAATCAGAACTGAGTCTGTTTAAACAGACTACTGTACTCAGAACTGAACTGTTTAAACAGACTACTGTACTCAGAACTGAACTGTTTAAACAGACTACTGTAATCAGAACTGAGTCTGTTTAAACAGACTACTGTACTCAGAACTGAACTCTCCCCCGATGTGTCTCCACCTTGACGTGGTGGGGGAGCTTGCGTGTCCCATAGACCCCATTTGCTTGCCGATGGGTGAAAAATTACATATCGGACAGCTTATGGGATAGGGACCAGACTAAGAGACACACAACCTGCTGCTCTGCAGGCATAGACTGAGGATAGCAGTCAAAATTTAAATGAGGTGCACAAAGGCAGAATTTCTTGGTCCGGACAAAACTCTTAAGGCTCCCTGTCGAGGGCTGTGGCTGAACGCCTCTAAGCCACAAACCCTCGGATCTTAGAGCCAGGCTGATACCCGTCTACCGGAAAATAGAAACATGATACTGAGCAAGCTACATGCTCAGGTCTGATACATGTTCGAAGGCTCCCAGCTGGGGGATATGAGAGTTTCCCGGATGAAGGGGCCTGGCCGTTTCCCGTTCACTGCTGCACGAAGGTAAGGTGCTGAGCCGGCAGCACATGTAGCCTACCTCGTGAGCGAGTACAAAAAAGTCAGAAAAGTGCCCCAGTCGAAGGGTTACGGAAACTGTCTGTATCTAACTCATAGAGAGTGTAGACAAAAGTGGAATAATGTCTCATCAACGCAAAATGGAACGCACGGCGAGCGAACCTATTGCGTGGTCTGAAGTCACAAGCAAAAGCTTACCGAGTGGATGTCACTCGCAGTCTGACCACTCCTGGTGTGTGATTGAGCGATCAGTGGCAAGTGGGATGCCTAACACATGGAAGTGAGGAACTAAAGCAGCCATGAGCAGGACGTGGAAACTCCTTGGGTGAGCCCAGTCTCAGAGCAATATGTGCCGGCTCTGCAATTATGGAAGCCTCCTTGGATAGCGAGATAATGCCCATGGTCTGCCCCTGCCTTCCCTTGAGGGCAGACCACGATATCGTTGATCGTTCTATCTTGACCAGCTGAGATGTGGGTGACATTACAACAGTCTAACGTGTCTCGAAACCAGAGGAAGGCTAACCTCACTAAAAAATGCCCGCCGGAAGTCGGAAGTGTCGTCCTACGGGTGGCAAACTAAAAATTGACACTACGCATTTACGTCCGAGTGAAATGTCTCGTCCGAATGTCTCCCGTGCTAGGAACAGCTCTGACTACCTAGTTTCCGAATGCCGCTCTTGTTCGGAACAGCTCTGACTAGGTAGTTTTCCGAATGTCCGCCGTGCCTGGAACAGCTCTGATGGGTACAGGGACAAGCACATGTCCGAAAACTCGCTTTGTGGAAACCAACCGCAGAGCTGACTGGTTTGTGCAGGAACGGCCCAGGGCAAGCGAAATGCCCAATATATTGAAGTGAGGAATTAAAACAGCCATGAGCAGGACGTGACGATTCCCTCGGTAAACCCAGCACCAGAGCGTTATGTGCCGGCTCTGCAATTATGGAAGCCACCCAGGATGGCGGAAAATGCTATGGACTGTCCCTGCCTTCACTTGAGGGATGACCGTGTAGTCTTCGACTGTTCCAACTAGACCAGCTGAGATGTGGACGGTACCACAAAAGTGAGAGTCTCCCAGGATTGCTAACCTGGTCAAAAATGCACGCTAAAAGTCGGATGTGTTGGCCTGAGGGTTTCGACCCGAGGGTGCCTAACCAGACACACCGCAATCACATCTGAAAAAATCACTCCGGATGAACGCAAAGAAGAAGCAGAACTGAACTGTTTAAACAGACTACTGTACTCAGAACTGAACTGTTTAAACAGACTACTGTAATCAGAACTGAGTCTGTTTAAACAGACTACTGTAATCAGAACTGAACTGTTTAAACAGACTACTGTAATCAGAACTGAACTGTTTAAACAGACTACTGTAATCAGAACTGAGTCTGTTTAAACAGACTACTGTACTCAGAACTGAACTGTTTAAACAGACTATTGTAATCAGAACTGAGTCTGTTTAAACAGACTACTGTACTCAGAACTGAACTGTTTAAACAGACTACTGTAATCAGAACTGAACTGTTTAAACAGACTACTGTAATCAGAACTGAGTCTGTTTAAACAGACTACTGTACTCAGAACTGAACTGTTTAAACAGACTACTGTACTCAGAACTGAACTGTTTAAACAGACTACTGTAATCAGAACTGAGTCTGTTTAAACAGACTACTGTACTCAAAGTTGAACATGGTTAAACAGATTACTGGATGTCCCATGGCCGAAAGGATAAGAACGCGTGTTATTAAAACATCCGGTGTGCTGATGCCGAGGTAAGGGGTTCAACCCCATCACTAGACATTTGGACTAAAATGTTGACCTACCGGGAAGGTTAACCCGGTCAACAAATGCCCACAGAAGTCGGATGTGTTGGCCTATGGCGCAAGAACGCAGCTCTGCTGTAAACAGGCACAACGCAATCACATCCGGAAAAAAAAACTCCGGATGAACGCAGAAGAAGAATAAATGTTGACCTCTTGTCCTTGACTTGGGGATGTAAATTACAAGTACCTCTAAAGTTGGAATGGGTTCACCTGATGGCAAGGAATACTGTTAATGGGGAAAGCTAATCCACATGCAAAATTCAGTCCAGCACTACTGTAAGTAGCGTGTATGGACTATGCTTGAGTTCAAAGTGAGCAAGTGCACATAAAAAAAACAAAGATTACTGTACTCAGAATTGTTCATGTTCAAACAAACTATTCTACTCATAATTGTTCATGTTTAAACAGACTACTGTACTCAGAACTGGACAAATATGTCTGCAATAAATCATTACACATATATCGATCTTACAAATATCTCAACAAAATAAGGTGGGAATAGTCAGCGTTACAAGAATGCAACCATAACTGACTGATTGGATGTTGCGGCTTTCCACTCTCCATTTTGTCTGGATTTATTCACTGTATTTTATACAGCTTTGCTGCAATATTAAACCATTTCATTGTTTATGGTGTCCATTTTGGGAGCTCAAATAATAATTCCATCCAGATTCATACAAAATTATATACTAATTGAACAGCAATCCATCATATGCTGAATGACACTTGTACTGTTACCAACTCATTCTATATCAAAGACATCATCATATGTTCATTTTAACTCCATAAATCATATACCTCATAAAACAAAGTAAGCTGCTTACATATGGATAAAATCATCTGCTTACATATGGATAAACTCATCAATGTATGATAAGTTGTTATAGATCAGCAGAGTTTACAAAAAATGTCTCTTACAAAGTCATCATCATCGTGGTCAGTTCATATAATCATGGGCAAACATGGGCCTCCATTTGACACTATAACCAGTCTCAGGTCACATCTGTGTTCTTGCCCCTGTTATGCGATCTAGCCAAGCCATCCAGGTATTTATCTCTATCTTCCCCTTGCTCTAATTTCATCAAGTTTGCCAGTTGTCACTAAGTTTTCAAGATTATTTCTTCCAAACTTCTAAGTCGGAGTGGCTTCGCCTGATGGTATGGGACACTGGTAATAAGGAAAGCTAATCCACCTGCAAAACTCAGTCTAGTCCACTAGAAGTAGTAGCATGTGTATTGACTACGCTTGAGTTCAAAGGGGAGAATGCCCAAAATATAAAAAATACCATGTCAAAAATATCTTGTCTGCCTACGTGTAATTTCCCGTATGACAAACGCAGAAGAAGAAGAAGAAGAAGAAGAAGAAGAAGAAGAAGAAGAAGAAGAAGAAGAAGAAGAAGAAGAAGATTTCCCTTATCAATTAATGGCTTCCTGTTTCTTCGTCAGATGTTATGACTGTTCAAAAATAGCTGCACCATTTCACCTGTTTAAGAATGTCTCCATTTACTTCGATGTTACAATGTGGTGTTTATTTCTTCTTGGAGACAGCCATAATCTTTGTTTTCTTACAATGAAAACTGTAACCAACTGCATATTTTATATTGTTAATGTTATGGGAGCCAGTCTCCCTGGCTTAGGATTTAAACGACTTTCTCTGTAATCCTGTTTATCCACGTAGGGTAACGCAGCGTGCAAGAATTGGAAGCAGTTCTCGCCACGTTGGTAACTTACGGGATAAGTGAGCTGGCCGCCCAGAAAGCAATGGCAAACTACTCAGTGTAATCTTCCCAAGAAATCAATGACAGCAGTAAAATGCTGGTGTTGACAGCGATGTCCTGTAAAGGATATGCGAACAAAAAAATGTTATGGGCACTTTATTTTTAATTCACCCCAAACAAAAAAGCATCCCTTACAGGGCCTCATTTGCATAGGTCCAGCAATCACTTCCGGTTAAGTGTTCGGTGGACTGCTGGACTGATCGATGGATGTTTTGTTAGTTTTTGGGCCCATAGGGCCCTCACTGTCGTCAAATTTTTGGGCCTGTAGAGCCCTCACTGTTGGCAGAGTACTCCAATGACAGTGAGGGACCTAAGGGCCTAAAAACTAACAAAACATCCACTGAACACTTAACTGGAAGTGATTGCTGGACTGGTGCAAATGAGGTCCTTTAAGAGATGCTGTTTTGTTTGGGGTGAATTAAAAATAAAGTACCATGTTATGCCCTCTCATATTGATTTCTCTAATGTCTTTTAAATGTATCATAATACTGTCACTTCTTACAAAGTATGAAATCAATATTATTTATCATGCAGAAAATCCTATTATTTTGTGCCCTGCCATGGTGGCGTGGATGTTCATGTCTCTCCACAGATTTTGGTCCTTGATGTTCTGGATCAACTCTGCTGATGATATTCTTCCATCAGTCCATCCAGCATCATTTCTGTCTGCCTCTTTTAAACTGATCTTTCCAGTTGTCACAATGTTTTCCAATGCCTCTCTTCTCATCACATTACCAAAGAATGCTGTTTGTTTCATTGTTATGTTATTCATTCATTATTGTTGCGTATCCCTTACGGGACGTTGCAGTCAACACCAGCATTTTCAGCTGCTGTTGATGTACTAGGCAAGTGTTACGTTCAGTAGTTTGCCATTGCTTTCTGAACGACCGGCCCCTATACCTTTTTCGAAAAAACCAGAACCGCCGTGTTTCGAACCCGGGTATACGGGCTCACAAACCGCGTTCGCAAGCCCTTAGCCACAGAGACCGGTTGTTATGTTATAGTTATATATAATACTACTCTACTTTCATTAGCCTCTTCCAGGCAATCGTTGTTAAAGTTAGTTACTCTGGCAGTCCAAGGTATTGCATTGTCAAGTCAGGTACATTCATCTCAGGAACCACATTCAGTATTTTTCTGCAATGCCTAGTTTAGCAAGTTACTATTACTATAGTTTTCATTCACGATCAATTATTTTGAAAACTGTCTGTTGCGTCGTTATGAAATTTTTCATGCCGTCTTATATTTACCCCCATCCAAGGAATATGTCTTTGATAGGTCCAAAAGCAACTTAAATCATGGAAAGTGGTGACATTTCTTTGATGTTTTGGTGAAAAACTAGTGATTTTTTGCTAACAAACTTGTTTTACAGTAATGTCCCATTCCACTACGAGACGCCTCTTGTCATAAGGCCAATCCCATGTCCCACGAGAAAATTACCTGTTCAATTCTAATGTTTCCGTGTGAAGACATAATACATTTAATAATGTGCACTTCATCCCTGACCCGTAAATTATATACTGCATATAAACAAACTTTGAAACTGTACAATCTCCAGAACAAAGATTTTTTTGTTGGGTGGACATAATGATAAGGTTATATGCTAAGTAAATCTAATCATTTTCCCTCGGTTGGTTACTGAGATATGGAATTTTATATTGGGTCAGACAAAAGTAAACAGACTATAGTTTAAGGGTTAGTTTAGTTAAGTTAGTGGCAGAAGTGTAGTCCAGTATTATTATATTGTCTGCTATACTATAATGAATTAGTAACATTTACCTCACTCTAATCCAGCGGTTGTTGATGCATCAAAAAATATCTAGTTTCGTTTGTTCATGGTACCGGTACTTTTTACACTAGGGAGTAGGGGATCCCTCGGATTGCCGGCATCCAACTTTTGAACTTAACATCAGAGACAAGGAAGGATAAACTAAGACCTGACAACTTAATGAATGAAAAGACACTATGAAGACAAGATAAGCCAAATCACAAGACAACGCCGCATTCCGAAGAGAATATTTTCTGATATAAAACAAAAAGGACAACAACACAAAAAATAGGCGCTATATATAATAAACTTTTATTACAAACATGAAAAACAATACAAATTCACGATGACTCAGCTCGTGCGAAATCAAGTAAAAACTTGGAAGAAGCAAATAGCTAACAATCTACAATGTGCAAGCAATACAAACTTACAGAAGCTCCCAAAATTACAAAAACATGGGATGCCCCATGTCCTTCGTGCTCAACTTCATCTCGAATCTTAGCAAGCACCTCGTCCACAGAAACAGTACCTTGACCTGCCATTGCTGTAGTTTAGCAGAACTGAAAGCAAGCTTGACCCGGATATGACTTTACATATGGCCGTGGGCAGATCCGTGAAAGTCAGAGAAGTGTCTCATCATGGCAGCATGACGCACCAGAATCCTCTCTCTCACACAACTGGCTCACATCGCGAGCTCTCTCTCTCTCTCTCTCTCTCTCTCTCTCTCTCTCTCTGCTCTCTCTCTCTCTATCTCTCTCTCTCTCTCACACACACACACAACTTGCTCACATATCTCTCTTTCTCGCTCTCTCTCTCTCGCTCACTCTCTCTCGCTCACTCTCTCTCTCTCGCTCACTCTCTATCTCTCGCTCATTCTCTATCTCTATCACTCTCTATTTCTTTCTTTCGCTCGTTTTCTCTGTTTCTAGTCCCCCCTTCTTATTTCATTCATTATTACTCTCTCTCTCTCTCTCTCTCTCTCTCTCTCTCTCTCTCTCTCTCGTTCTCTTTCCCATCCTCTCTCTGCCGTACAACTCACTCCCATACAACTAGCTCACATCTCTCTCTCTCTCTCTCTCTCTCTCTCTCTCATTCTCTCTCTCTCGCACAGTCTCTATCTCTGTCACTATCCTCATTTCTTTCTCTCTCTATCTTACTCTCTCTATCTTACTCTCTCTCTCTCTCTCTCTCTCTCTCTCTCTCTTCTCGCGCGCGCGCTATATTTCCCTTACTCTCTTTGCTGCTTTTTCTCTCATTAACTCTTAAGATTCATTACAAGGCAGCATGACGTACCATAAAGCCTAAAATTGGGGCCAGGAAATGTCTGATCACGGCAGCATGAGGCAACAAAATCCTCTCTCCCACACAGCTAGCTCGCATTTTACTCTCCTTCTCTCTCCATTACTCTCTACCGCTTTCTCTCTTTCCTGCTCTCACTACCGCTTTCTCTCTTTTTAACCCTCTCTACCTCTTTCTCTCTGTCTTACTTTCCCTACCGCTTTCTCTCTTTCCTACTCTCTTTACCACTTTCTCTCTTTCCTACTCTCTCTACCGCTTTCTCACTTTCTTACTCTCTACAGCTTTCTCTCGTTTCTACTCTCTCTCTCTCTCTCTCTCTCTCTCTCTCTCTCTCTCTCTCTCTCTCTCTCTGTCTTTATCTCTCTCCTTCTACCTCTTCCCCCCACCCACCTCTCCACTCTCTCTGCGACTTTTTCTCTCATTAATTCTTAACACTCATTACATGGAAGTGACGGTAGCTCAGCGGCTACCGGTGCATTGGTCACGAGTTTGTATCTCCCATAGAGACGGATTTAAACAGATTGATCTTGTCTGCCAGATTGACCCAGTCTAAAACTGGTACCAGGAGATGTTTTAGAAAGTAAAGGTGTTATTGACCCCATCAATCATTGAGTGCCTATTGGTCTATATCAATATGAGACTAGCGCCATATGCTCAAGGCCTGTAAATGGGTCTTTTCCGTTGCTCATTAAAAAGTTAATTGCGTGCCCTTTACGGGACGTCGCGGTCAACCCCAGCATTTTTTGATTGTTTGTGATTTACTAGATGTACTAAGCAAGTTTAAGTTCAGTAGTTTGCCACTGCTTTCTGAAAAGACTGACGTCATACTATTGTAAGAAAATCATCCAAGGCGGTCTACTTCCAAATCGCCTGCAGCATGAAACAAGTGTCCAGTCCACAACATGAATAAATATGAGTAACTTTAATAAATACGAGGTGAAGTCAATAAGTAAGTCACAAATGGCTGTAGGGAAAAAACACGAAATATGATAACAACGTGAAACAACATTATTTTTATACATACATTGTCGCTTTATTTCTCAACATAATTTCCACCAACATTGATGCACTTATCCCATCGCTTTATCAGTCCTCCCAAACCGGCTGCATAGAACTGCGTGCTCTGTTTTCTAAACCCCGTTTTCACTTCACATTCAACTTCGGCGTCATTCGCGAAATGTCTACCGCCAAGGTGAGTTTTCAGTGGACCAAAAAAAGTGGAAATCGCTAGGGGCTAAGTCGGGGTTGTAAGGTGGATTTTCCAGAACTTCCCACCTTAGTTGGTTAATTTTCTCCTGAGTTAATCGAGTCGTATGTGGTCTGGCATTGTCATAAAGAAGCAACACTCCTCTAGTCAGCAGTCGTGGACGTTTTCTTCGAATTGCATCATGAAGCATCGATAGAACTTTACAGTACGATTCAGAATGCACATTGTCACCTTTCTTCTTGAAATTGGTTTAAAAGCACTCCTTGACAATCCCAGAACACTGTCAGTCAGCATAACCTTCCCTGCTGATGGCGTAACCTTGAACTTTTGGACACAAGAAGGACGTTTTCTACCCAACTATGCACCGCTTTACGAGACAAACATTTGTCAGCATAAACAGGAAGCATTTCCTTATGAATGTTCTTTGCAGGCAGTCCTTTTGCCCACAAAATAACGCACAAGGCACGTTGCTCTTTAGTTGCACACTCCGTAAGTACAGTCGCCATTTTGTTTATGTGTTGCGCATGCGCACGAGACACCTAGCGCCATCTGACGAACGGGAATATAAAGTTCAATGTTGCTGTCACCTAATGATACCTGTAGAAAAGACCAACTCCATTTACCTGCCATCCCACAAAACTGTGTCACTTACTTATTGACTCGCCCTTGTATATTTTCATGTATTGTTTGTCATGTAGTTGTATCGGTGTGTGTTTGTTGTTTATGTGCTGATGAAGATTTTGGCCACAACGTCCATGTTGTTACTTGTGATCGCGTTCTAGTAAAGCTGACCGTCTACTTCTCATTGTTTTTAATTGTTTTTAATTGTTTCTAATTGTTCAGTATAATTGTTCATTATAATTGTTTAACTATAATTGTTCACTATATATGTGTGTGCGTGTGGGAGAGAGAGAGAGAGAGAGAGAGAGAGAGAGAGAGAGAGAGAGAGAGAGAGAAAGTGGGTGTCAGTGAGAGGGAGAGAGTGAATGCGTGTGTGCGCACGTGCATGCGTGTGTGTGGAGAGAGTGATTGAGCGAGAAATGGTGGGGGAATGTGTCAGTGCATGCATTCGTACGTGTATGTGTGAGAGTGAGTGAGGGAGTGTATGCGTGCGTGCATGCGTTCATGTGCATGTGTATGTGTATGTGTGAGAGAGTGTGATTGAGAGAGTGTGTGTGTGTGTGAAGGATTGTGTGTTAGAGAGTGAGACAGTGGGAGAGTTGATGTGTTAGTGTGTGTGGATGTGAGCGCGCGCATGTGTGTGAGTGTGTGTATATGAAAGAATACAGAGAGTGTGTGAGAGAGAGAGAGGGAGAGAGAGAGAGAGAGAGAGAGAGAGAGAGAGAGAGAGAGAGCTGAGCAGATGCATGTCATGTAACACGCATGTTATGTAACACGCGAATCCATATGTTTGTGTATTCTCATCTGTCATATTATCAGTTAAATACCATTTGATTTTATCATGCATAATATAAACTCATGTTCATTACTGTAGTTAGAGTCAGAGAGTGTGAATGAGAGACAGAACGAGTGAGCGTGAGAGTGAATGAGTGAGCGGGAGAGTGAATGAGTGAGCGGGAGAGTGAATGAGTGAACGGGAAAGTGAATGAGTGAGCGGGAGAGTGAATGAGTGAGCGTGAGAGTGAATGAGCGGGAGAGTGAATGAATGAGCGGAAGAGTGAATGTGTGAGCGTGAGAGTGAATGTGTGTGTGTGTGTGTGTGTGTGTGTGAGAGAGAGAGAGAGAGAGAGAGAGAGAGAGAGAGAGAGAGAGAGAGAGCATCACTATTTTTACGTCACATACATTTTATGTACACATTTTTCTCCATGTTTAACATTTTTATGAGACTGCTCATGACAAGTGTCAGTGTAAGTGTGTGAGTAAAGTGTGGGAGTGTGTTCATACTAGTTTCAATACTAACGTGAGACATTTTGTATGTGTCTAGATGTGAGGAAGTGTGAGTGTATGTGGAGGATGTGTGTGAGTGTGGGGATATGTGTGGGTGGGGGGTGTGTGGGTGGGGGTATGCATTTGGATGGGTTGGGGTGTGTGGGTTTAGGTGGGTAGTGGTATTTGTGGGTGTTGGTGGGATGTGTGGATGGATGTGTGGGGGTGAAAGTAGGGGTGTTGGAATGGGTGTGGGGGATGTGTGTATGGGTGGAGGATATGTGTATGGGACGGATGCAGGGGATGTGTGTTTATGTGGGTGGAGATGTGTGGATGGTTTGAGGAAGTATGTGTGGGAGGCGGGGTTGTGTGGGTAGGGGATTGTGTTGGGTGGATTTGAGATGGAAGGGCGGGTGTGGAGAAGTGTATGGTGTGTGGGTTTGAGATATGTGTGCGGTGTTTTGGTGGGGGATGTGTGAATGATGTGTGGGTGGAGGGTATGTTTGTGATGGTATGGGTGGAGGATAGTGTGTGGTGTGGGGGATGTGTGTGATGGGTGCGGGGAATGTGCGTATGGGTGGGGTATATGTGTGGGTGAGCAGGGGATTGTGGTGGTTGGGGGAAGTATGTGGGGGAGTGTGGGTGGGAGATGTGTGTGTTGGTGGGGGTGTGTGAGTGGCTTAGGGACGTGTAGGTGGGTGAGGGAGTTGTATGTGTCGGAGTGGGATGTGTGAGTGGGTGGAGGATGTGTGTTGGGGTAGGGGTATTGTGATCGAGAGATGTTTGGTTGGGAGTGGGTGGGGGTGTGTGGGTGCGTAGTGGAGGATGTATGCGTGAGTGAGTGTGTGCTGGTGGACGGGTAGGGAATGCGTGTGTGGGTGGGGAGAGGTGTGTGGTGTGTTGGTTGGTGATATTGTGTGGGTGAGGTGTGTGGGTGGGGGATTTTTGTGGTGTGTGAGTGGGGGTATGTGGGGTGGATGGGTAAGGGTATCTGTGTGGGTGTGGGTGGGAATATTGTGTGGTATCTGGGTGGGGGATATGTGTGTGGTGTGTAAGTGGGGATGTGTTGGTGAGGGATATGTGTGTGTGGTGCGTGGGTTGGGAATAGTGCGTGGTAGGGGGTGTATGTGATGTGCGGGTGGGGGATTATGTGGTGGGGGATTAGGTTAAGGCATGTGTGGGTGGGTGGAAGTTGTATGTGTGGGTGGTGGGGTGTGTGTGAGTGGATTTGGGATGTATGGGTGGTTAGGGAGATGTGTGTATGTGGGGGGGGGGGGGGGGGTAGGGACATGTCAGTTGGTGGGGATGTGTGTGTATGGTTTGGGGATGTGTGAGTGGATGTGCGATGTGTGGGTTGGCGGGGGATTGTGTGTGGGTGGGTGGGGAATATGTTGTCGATGGAGATGTGGCTGGGGGATGGGTGGTTTGAGGTGTGGGTGGGGAGAGGATGTGTGGGGTAGGATGTGTATGTGGATGGGCGTGGGATGTGTGGGTTGGAAGGGGAATGTTTGTGGGTGGCGAGTGTGTTTTGGTTGGGGGATCAGGTGAGGGCAGTGTGTGTGGGTGGGGGATGTGCGGGAGGGGGATGGGTCGGTTGGTGGGGTATGTATGTGTCCCTTGGTGTGCGTGTGTGTCGGTAGGTGGGGATGTGTATGTGTCCCTTGGTGCGCGTATGTGTGGGTAGGTGGGGGTGTTGTGTGGGTAGGGTGATGTATGGATAGGTGGGAGATGGGCTTCATAACATGGTAATTAGCCTTGTTTATGTTTACAACATTCATTTCACAATGTTTATATTTCTTCCTATGTAAATGTATAATGCTCTTGATGAACGAAAGACGAGTGATTGGAAGGGCCGAATGTAAGACGGGCCTGCGTGCCCAATTTGTGACCCTAATAAAGTTGATTTGATTTGATTTGATTTTGTTTTTTGATTTTGTTTTGTGATTCATTCAGACATGCTTCGTGCGCGGGATGCGAGATTACGAATCGCGTTCGCAACACCTTCGCCACATCTCCGGTACGTTACTCGCTACACATTTGAAATGAGTGTAACTGCCGTGAGCAGGTCCATTGCCGTGAGCAGGTCCGCATGGCCGAATGGATAAGAACGGTGTTCTTAAACATCCAGTGTGCTGAAGCCGAGGTCAGCGGTTCAAATCCTACACTGGACAGCTGGACTAAAATGTTGACCTGTCGTCCTTGACATGGGGACGTTAATTACAAGTACCTCTGAAGTCGGAGTGGGTTCGCCCGAGGGCGAGGTACACTGTTAATTGGGAAAGCTAACCCACACGCAAAATACAGTCCATCACTACTATAAAAATAGTGTGTATGGACTAGGCTTGAGTTCAAAGCGAGCGAGCGGGGGGGGGGGGGGGTTACTACCGTGCACAGTTGGGGAAAAGACGAGGTCAGCTGAACAAACAAAATAAAAAAAATAAAAAAGCCGACACTGCGGCGACAAGACTTCATCAGCTATCAGCAACAACCACAAAACAAAAACAAGAATAATGATAACACAAAACAAAGCTAGAAATGACATATTAAAGCACAATAATAGTATGAAAACATGCACAACAAAGGATACAGCAACGATGTACATCATACTTCAGCCAAAGCATCATTTATTTTTTTCACATTTCTTGATAAATAACTCTGCAGTATGCACCTAACGAGATGCAGCAAACAAATGTCAGGCAAGAAATGGTGCAACATTTTGCGTCTCTGTTTAAATTCACTAAGGGAATATACTGTTTTGAAAGAATAAAGAAGTAGATAACAGCGAGCGCTGATCGTAGATGGTATGAGACTACAATCTATACACATACAAGCGCTCGTACACCCAAACCCCGCATTTCTCTCTCTCTCTCTCTCTCTCTCTCTCTCTCTCTCTCTCTCTCTCTCTCTCTCTCTCTCTCTCTCTCTCTCTCTCTCTCTCCCCTCTCTCTATCTCTCTCGTTCCCCTTCCCCTCTCTGTCTCTTTCTCTCTCGCATATTTGTATAATATTACGCTGCTAGTCTACATCTCTACTTATCCATCTCTCAGTGAGTCGGCACGTCTGCCTGCCTGCCTGCTTGTCTGTCTGTCTGAACCATATTCACTACGCGCACTGTGTATGCTGTATGTGATGATGTTAAAATAAGAGTGCTGAAATGTTACACAGAACCTGTATTCCTGTGTGACAATGAATCATGGAATGTGTGTGAACAAATTAGGAAGATTTGATATCAACAGAGATGTCGTTCCTGAGACGAATGTTCTGAATACCATAGACTGCCAGAGTAACTAATAACGATTGCCTGGAAGAGGCTAACGCAGGTAGAACAGTATACACAAATATTAGAAAGAGATCAAACTGTATTCTTCGGTTATATAATGAGAACAGAGGCTGTGAAAAACATCGTGGTTACAGGAAAGATCAGTGGGAAAAGAGGCACAGGTAGACAGAGAGGTATGGTGCTGGATGGACTGTGACAGTGGTGTGAAGGAATATCATCAGCAGTTGATCCAGAATATAAAGGACCTAGATCTGTGCAGAGACATGAACGCCTACACCAGTTAGCAGGGTACATAATGATGATGTAAGTACTGCCATGAGGTGATATTTGATTGTGATTTCGTCATTATTTGTCAACTATTCCCTTGTTTGATGCCTCCCCGAAAAGTGTACCTCGATCACCCCCCCCCCTCCCCCACCTCCCCCTTTTCCCAGTTTGTATATTAAAGTGTGCGCAGACGTGTGTACGTTTGTATCATGCATATTCATAACCAGATGTTTAATTCTTAAGTTCCACGCAGCAGTAAGAAACGTTTCTGGGGCCTCTGTTCGCATGACTGACAACCACACACGGTATTTACAATGTATACTACATCTACGACTGACAACCACACACGGCATTTACAATCTATACATCTACAAATGACAACCACACACAGTTTTTACAAGCTACACATTTGCAACTTATGGAAGCCGCGTTAATGAAGAGTCTAGCACAGTGGTTCTCAACCGGTGAAGAATTCTTTACCCCCCCCCTCCCCACCCAGGGGGAATTTTAGGGTTTCCACGGGGGGGGGGGGGGAATTAAGATTATTTCAAGATCGTTTTAATACAAGAACCGATTACTTAATATTGCTTTTCCCTCCATACTTTACGGTTCTGTACTTCTCGCCCTTCTGAAATTCGTCTTATAACATAAGTAACAAGTTACGTTTTATGTAGCCGTTTAGACTTGTTCTAGTATGTGTTATTAAAGTTAGCTTCCATTTTTACGTATACTATGTAGGGGCGGGGTGGGGGAGGGGGGAATTTATAGGGAGGAAATATGAAAAAGGGGGGGGGGGGAGATTCTGAATATATGGTGAAGTTGTGCGTGGGCCAAAAAAGGTTGAGAACCACTGGTCTAGCACGTTTGCTTGCCGTCCCGATAGTCAAGTATTCGAACCCGCATCAAGGCGTGGATTTTAAACATCGACCATTATTCAACGCAGCCATAAAATGTGGATCTGGAAAATATCCCGGGAAACAAAAGCAGTCAGCGTGGTATTAACCACATTACCAGTTGGGCGAAGGTTGGTCTATAAAGAGACGGGACTACCACCATATACCCAAAACGCTACAAGGGGTGGAAATGGTCTTTTACTTACATCGACAACCGAATGTTTGAAATGAAATCACAGTGCACCACTCAAAAGTTATGGCCCACACAAAGCAAGAATGAGTATATGTGCTATCTGCAGTTCTTTACTCGGCACACATTGCTGTGTAAATATATGGCTAGCGTGTTATTTGCACACCCAAAGTTAGTATTGATGTGTTTCAAAAAGTACATATTGTAATCCCATGCCAGATATTATCTTTGCGTTGTGGAATGCTGTGCTTTCTCGTGTACTTTTCATTCATTCATTCATTCATTCATTCATTCATTCATTCATTCATTCATTCATTCATTCATTCATTCATTCACCCATTAAGTAGCATGTCCTTTGCAGAGCCTTGCTCCCATAACAATCTTCCGGAAAATTTCTCGGCCATAAGCAAGATGTCCCGCAGCCGATACATCCATCTGCCACATCCTGCACCCATCTTCTCTTTGGCCTTCATGTAATATATCATGTACTTGTACTATATCATGCTGTAATAAAGTTAGGTGTCCTGCTACTTTCTTAGCTATCTTTCCTTCCCAAATGATATCCACAAAATGCTGGAAATCACCCGATGTCCACTTTACCGTCGTGCACAGTGGTCGTCAATGTGTAAAAGATCCTGTGTAGAACTTCGTTTCCTCTTGTCATGCATATCATGACCAATGTGTCTTTATTCAATCAATCAATTATGTGCCATGCCGGAAAGCGTGGGCGGTCATGACTCGCCATTTCACTCGATTACCAGTGTCGTGGATCAGCTCAGTGTTCCTGTCTCGTCCATGCCATGTGGCCAAGCCATCCAGGTATTTTCCTCTCGGTCTAACTCTTGGTCTGTTCCCATCGATCTGTGTGTGTATCTTCATTTAAAAAAAAAAAAAAAGGTCTCGAGGTTTCCCCAGGGGCCAGAGCCGCCCTATGAGGTCCCTACGTCTCTGTTTTTTGTTGTGGGCCGTCTAGTTCTAATACGAGGGCGAATCAATAAGTAAGTCACACAGTTCTGTGGGATGGCAGGTAAATGTAGCTGGTGTTTTCTACAGGTGTCGTTAGGTGACAGGAACATCGAACTTTATATTCCCTTTCGTCAGGTGGCGCTAGGTATCTTATGCGCATGCGCAGCGCATAAACAAAATTGCGACTGTACTTATGGAGTGTACAGCCAAAGAGCAACGTACTGTTGTGCGTTTTTTGTGGGCAAAAGGCCTGCCTGCAAAGGACATTCATAAGAAAATGCTTCCTGTTTATGCTGACTAATGTTTGTCCCGTAAAGCGGTGCATAGCTGGGTAGAAAAATGTTCTCAAGGATGCTCTTAAATTGTTGCTGAAATCCGATCTGGTCGTCCTATTGAGACTGTAACAGAAGCATCCGTGCAGCGGGTGGAGGAGATGATTAGAGGTGACAGGCGAGTAACGGTAGCCACTGTAGCATCTGCAATAGGGTGCTCACATGGTTCAGCATACAGGATAATGCATGATCGATTGAAATTTAAGAAAGTGTGCTCAAGGTGGGTACCCAGACAATTGAGGCAGGGGAGTAACTATAGCCACTGTAGCATCTGCAATAGGGTGCTCACATGGTTCAGCATACAGCATAATGCATGATCGATTGAAATTTAAGACAGTGTGCTCAAGGTGGGTACCCAGACAATTGAAGGAGGAACACAAAATTAACCGATTTGGCCTGTCCTTGCATCATCTCTATCGATACGAAGATGAAGGAGAAGACATGCTGAATAGGATTGTTACTGGGGACGAATCATGGGTGCATCACTACCAGCCCGAATCAAAGTGTGCTTCAATGCAATGAAATCATCCTTCTTCGCCTTGTGTCCAAAATTTCAAGCTTACCCAATCAGCAATGAAGGATATGCTGACAGTGTTCTGAGACTGTCAAAGAGTCCCCCCCCCCCCCCCCCCCCCACACATTTCAAGAAGAAAGGTGACAATGTGAATTATGAATCGTATTGTGAAGTTCTATCGATGCTTCATGATGCAATTCGAAGAAAACGTCCAGGACTGCTGACTAGAGAAGTGTTGCTTCTTCATGACAATGCCAGACCACATGCGACTCGATTAACTCAGGAGACAAATTAACCAACTAAGGTGGAAATTCTGGAACATCCACCTTACAGCTCCGACTTAGCGCCTAGCGATTTCCACCTTTTTGGTCCACTGAAACCCATCTTGGCGGGAGACATTTCGCGAATGATGCCGAAGTTGAATGTGAAGTGAAAACGTGGTTTAGAAAACAGAGGACGCAGCTATATGCAACCGATTTGGGAGGACTGATAAAACGATGGGATAAGTGCATCTATGTTGGTGGAAATTATGTTGAGAAATAAAGAGACAATGTATGTATAAAAATAAACTGTTTTCAAGTTGTTATCATACTTAGTTATTTTTCTACAGTCAGTTGTGACTTACTTATAGACTTCCCCTCGTATGTGAATTTCGACTAATAGTGGTCCACAGTGGTCCACTGCCAGAGTTAGTGGACAGTGATTTGAGTTTTGCAGTCTGGTTGACCGTCTCTGCACCCTAGCCAGATCAAGACCATTGCCTATTCTTCCAGGAATGATTCCTTGCATCCCTTTTCAAACCCATTTTTTTCCTTCTCTTTTTTTTTCGCATATCCTTCACAGGACATCGCTGTCAAGATCAGCATCTTTCAGCTGATTGTTGATTTCTTGGCAAGAGCTCAGTAGTTTGCCATTGCTTTCTCTCAGTAGTTGGCCATTGCTTTCTGAGCGACCGGCTCACATACCCCGTAAGTTACCGACGTGGAGAGAACCGCTACCAATTCTCGCGCACATCACGTTACTTACGAGAGTATACGGGATTACGGAGAAAGTCATGTAAGACCTTGACCAGGGAGACCGGCTTGCAAACCCCAGTGACGTTTAATATGCCAAAGTATTTCAGTTTACAAGATGTTAAACTTCAATGCTTCAATAATCTTCAATCAGAATCCTCGCCGGTGCTACGGAGTTCGTGCACTGAGCTGGGTTTCTCCAGACTCAGGTTTGAGTTAGGAGGAGAACGGAGCACTTATGGGTTACACCCGTGTGCCGTGATGTTGATACATCGACTAAACTAAACTAATCTTCAATGCGTCTTTTGATAGACGGGATTAACTCATTTAATTCTGTAATACAGTTTGAAAGGAGGATTATGTCCTCTGCAAATGTAAATTCTGGAATTGTATTTCCACCAACTGTAAACGAATCAAAGTTGTCACTGGCCTCATCAGTGATGACAGGTTTCATGACATTTTCTGCATAGATTTTGAACATGAACGAGGAGAGAATGCAGTCAGGATTTACTCCCCTTGGAAGGCACAGTGGTGAAGGAGTTACGAATTCGTAATCCCGTATACCGCGTTCAAAACACAGCTGCGGGCGATTAGGAAGCAGATCGCCTTATGTTGATTTCAATACGATGGTATGAGTACCGGTCGTTCAGAAACACTGGCAAACTACTGAAAGTAAACTTGCCCAGGAGTCACAAACAGCCAAAACAATGCTGGCATTGACTGCTACGTCCTGTAAAGGATATGCAATTAACTTTTGTACCCAAAGCCAGTTTTCTATTTCACCGGCTATTCTTACAGCTGCTTCTTGTTCATGATATAATGACCTAGTTAAGTGGATCGTATGTTTCGTAAACAGCATCACTCTTGTGAAGAGGTCAACATGGCAGAATCGATAAGAGCGCTTGTTCTTAAACTTCCGGTGTGCTGACGCCCACCTTGTCATACTAACATGTTGACTTCCCGTCCTTGACTTGGAGACGCAAATTACAAGTACCCCTGAAATCGGAATGGATTCGCCTTATGGCGAGGGACATTGGTAATATGGAAAGCTAATTCACGCGCAAAAATCAGCCCAGAACACTAGAAGTAGTAGCACGTGAATGGACTACGTTTGAGCTCAGAGCGAGCAAACGTAAAAACAAATTATTGTGATGTTCCACAATTTCTTATACTGAACATAGTCGAAAACCTAACTGTAGTTTACGAAACAATATGAAGACCTCCACTGCACTGTATGCATTTCTCAAAGGTGGTTCTTAAGTTGGAGATATGGTCCCTGGTTCCTCTATCGTGTCTGAAACGTGCCTGTACTTGTAGTTCATATTCTAAATTACATTCAATCTACTTCATTACGATTCGCAGGAGAATTTTGCTAGCATGTATAATTAGTGTGATATTACGATAGGGTTTTGTAAAATTGATATTTTCTAGAATTACCCAGTATGGAAATCTTTCAGTGAAGGGGGCCGATCATTCCATCTCATTATGCTGTGTTCTAGTATATGTGAAGCTGTGACACTTCAAACCCCTATAGCATAATCGGCTATGACAATGTACTGATTCCAAGACGAGGTTTTTCGAAGGGGCAGGTGTGAAGGGTTACCACGATTATTTTTAGTTGACATTAATTTCTACAAGTGCTACATGGAATCTGTACTTGTTTATGGATGTGAAATGTGAACAATGAGCAGACCAGCTGAAAAATATTTAATGGCTGTGGAAATGTGGTTTCTGGGGAAAATGTAAAGAATACCATGGACAGACAGAAAAACCAATGAGCAAGTCCTACAAGAAGCAAACGAAAACTGTAAACTAATTACAGAAATTAGACATAGACAGTCAACATTTTCTGGGCACGTTATCAGAAGAAATAAACTAGAGAACCTGGTGACAACTGGTAAGACTGAGGGGGCAAGAACAAAAGGAAGACAGAGAAGTAAATATCGTAATGGCTTGGTCACGTGGCATGGTCGAGACAAGCACACATAAATGAACCACGACTCTGGTGATCGTGTGAGATAGCGAAACATTACCTCTGACGCCTAATCGGCAAGGTGCATGGTGATGATGACGTTCTAGGGAAATGCACTACCTATTTATTTTAATATGGCAACAATGCAGAAGTCTACTAGTCCTAGAAAGAGCGTCCATGCCCAGTATCTATACTCTACTAATGAAGTATCAGCTTCGCTGGGCTGGTCAGTTGACTCGCATGCCAGATCACAGGCTCCCTAAACGATTTTTTTTTTACGGCGAGCTACGCTGTGGTAAACTCTCCCAAGGTGGCCCTAGGAAACGCTTTAAAGACACTCTGAAGATCTCACTAAAAGCTCCTGGAATTCATCACGACACTTCAGAGACTGCTGCCAAAGACCGAAATTCGTGGCGTACATCATTACGCAAGGGTGTAGTCACTTGTGAAGCAAACAGGTCTGCAGGAGCTGTGAGAAAAAAAAAAAAGACTGGACAGAGAACATTCTCCCGGACCGTCAAACGTTTCTTTGCCCACATTGTCAAAGAACATTTCGAGCCAAAATATGCCTTACCAGCCATCTTAGAACTCACGGCTGCAAACTTTCAACATCACTGGATGAAATGAATGGTCATCATCATTCTAGATTGACAAACATTATTTTCACACACACGCGCACGCACACGCACACGCGCACGCACACGCACACACACACACACACACACACACACACACACACTATCACCGCACACATTTAGGTGGCGAGGGGCCTCGAAGTAAGTAAACACACATTTACACGTTTTGAAGCGTATTGCGGCATTTGGGAAAAGGTAAAGTAAAGAGCCCTTTACACGCCTTGGGGTGTTTTAGGCAAATGGTAAATAGGAAAAGTCAGGGACCTTTTTTACGCACCATGAGGAATATTGGACGTATGGTGCTAGTCACACAGTTTTATACACCAATCCGGCTACTTGACTATTATAACAGTTAGTTCACAGGCCCAAAATAAACATGAATTAGGAACAGGATTTGTCATCAAAAAAGAGTTATGGGGGAACGTTTTAAACTTTAATTCTTTTAATGACAGGATTAGTAAATTAAGAATAATAGGTAAATGGAAAAATATAACGATGATTAATGTACATGCACCTACTGAAGAGAAAGAAGATGATATTAAAGAAGACTTTTATAATGATCTGGAGGATGTCATAGAAGAAACCCCCAAACAGGACATCCTGATTGTGCTAGGAGACTTCAATGCAAAAATAGGTAGAGAGCAAACTAATAAAAAAGTGGCCGGTATGGAAAACCTACATACAACTTCAAATGATAATGGATGGAGAGTCATCAACCTGGCAGAAGCCAAAGGACTGCAGATTAGCAATACCAGACTACAAAGAAAGGATATACACAAACAAACTTGGAAATCATGTGACAAGAGAACCTATAATCAAATAGATCACATTTTAATTAACAACAGAAATGCATAAAACATACAGCAAGTCAGAAGTTATAGAGGAGCTGAGTGCCATAGTGACCACTTCCTCGTTGGAGCAAAATTTAAAATAAACCTTAAGAGAGCTTTCTATACTAAATTACAAAGATTACACCCAACATATAACAGAGAAAAACTACAAGACATTACAGTCAAAGAGAAATTTACAGATGAAATAAAATGTAAACTTGAAACTCTGCAAAACCCTTCGGGGGAAAGCGTTGACCAAACTTAGTTGAACATCAAGAATACAATTCAATCTACCGCAGAAGAATGTCTCGGTGTGTTAACCATGCATAGAAAGAACAGATGGTTCAATCAAAAATGTGAAGAAGCAGTCATTAGGAAGAAGAATGCCAGACATGTATAGTTAAATGACATCAATAACATCCAAAAGGATGAGCATTATAGAAATGAATGTAAAGAGGCTACAAAAATAGGCAGACAGCAGAAGCGAGAATATATGAGTAATATAATCAAAGATATGGAAACTAATCACCAGAAAAATGAATCCAGAAAATTTGTTAAAGAACTGAAGTCAATGAAACGAGGGCACCAACAAAACACATATGGTTTAAAAGACAAAAATGGGAATATGATAAATACCAATGAGGAAATGTGCAACACATGGAAAGAATATTTTATTGAATTACTAAATTGTGAAGCTCCAAGTAACATTTTCCCACAGGAAGAGGTTCTAACATGCGAACCACAAATTGAAGAACCTACATTTGAAGAAATCCTATATGTAATCACACGACTTACAAACAATAAGGCAACTGGGACTGATAGAATTGCTGCTGAATTTATAAAGGCAGGTGGCCATGCATTACATCTAAAGCTATACGAACTAATAATAAAAATCTGGAGGACAGAAGAATTACCCCATGACTGGAAAGAGTCATTATTGATACCTATCTTTAAGAAAGGAGACACGTTCCAATGTGGAAATTATAGAGGAATATCACTACTGTCCACAAGCTATAAGATACTATCCGCAGTATTACTAAATAGACTAAAACCATATTCAGAAGACATATTAGGTGACTACCAGGCGGGTTTTAGACAAAACAGATCAACCATAGATCAGATATTTATCTTACGACAAATAGCCGAGAAACATTGGGAATATAAAAGAGATCTCCATAACATTTTTGTGGATTTTAAAAAGGCTTATGATAGTGTCCATAGGAATAGTCTATGGAATGCTATGCAGGAATTTGGAATACCAAAGAAGTTAATCAACATGACCAGACTATGCATGGAAGATACTTATAATATTTTTTTTTTTTAGCATATCCTTTACAGGACTTAGCTGTCAACACCAGCATCTTTCAGCTGTATGTTGATCTCTTGGCAAGATTACGCTCAGTAGTTTGCCATTGCTTTCTGAGCGGCCGGCTCAGTATCCCGCAAGTCACGAGCGGGGGTCGAACCGCCTCAGCTCTCGCTCCGCTACGAGACTCTGTGTGATAAACGGGATTACAGAGAGAAAGTGTTGTAACCCCACAGCCAGAGAGACCGGCACTTATAATATAGTAACATATAAAGGCAGGAAATCAGACCCCTTCCAAATAACATCTGGCTTGAAACAGGGTGATGCACTATCGCCGCTACTCTTCAATCTGGCTCTAGAGAAAGTTGTAAGGAAGATAAAGGAGGAATGTGATATTGGAGGAACATCCAAGCTGCTTGGTTATGCAGATGATATAGATATTATAGGGCAAAGTGAACAAAAGACATTGGAAATATTGACTCACTTAAAGGAAAAAGCCCAACAGATGGGGCTGGTTATCAACCAAGATAAGACAGAATATATGGTAATTTCAAGAGACGGAATGGCTAAAAACTCTGGCCACATACAAATAGATAATATGACCATTAAAAGAACGGAAACATACAAATATCTGGGTACAATCTTCTTCAACTGCTCCAACATCATAAGGGAAGAAATACAAACTAGAATCAACTCTGGAAATAAGATATACTATGCACTACAACATCTACTAAAATCAAAGGCGCTATCTCGTAACACCAAAATCACAATATACAAAACACTGATCAGACCAGTTGTGCTGTATGGCTCTGAAACCTGGAGTACAACGAAAGGAGACGAAGCCTTGTTACAAACTTTGAGAACAACATTTTAAGACGCATCTTTGGACCCATTAGGGATACACAAAGTGGAGAGTGGAAAAGAAGAAGTAACAAAGACATTTATGATCTGTTTAAGTCCCCGCTAATCACTGGTATCATGAAGGCTAATAGACTACAATGGCTGGGGCATATAGAAAGAATGGAAGATAATAGGGAAACAAAACTCGCTTACACTCAGGAAATAAATGACCGTAGACCCCGAGGTAGACCAAGAAGACGGTGGAGAGATAATACATATACAGACCTACAAGCACTTGGAATCAATGACTGGCAAGAGAAGGTCCACCAGAGAGACGAATGGAGACGGATTGTATTTGCAGCAAAGAACCTCAATGGCTCGGAAAGCTGAAGAAGAAGAAGAAGAAGAAGAAGAAGAAGAAGTTCACATGCCACTATTATAAAAGTGGGTGTACATGTCACTTGACGGTTATGTTGCTTGACTATTATAAAAGTGAGTTCACGGACTACTTGACTGTTATAAAAGTAAGTTCACAGACTACTTGACTATTATAACGGCGAGTTCATGGGGCTACTTGACTATTATAACAGTGAATTCACGGGCGACTTGAGTATTATAAAGTGAGTTATAAAGTCTTTCTGGTGACTGCCATTTCCATCGACGATGAACTGTATTTTTCATGGAGGACTTTTGTGTTGGCATTCTGGCGGCGGCATTATGCACAGTGTACCTATGCGGGCTGTTGGCTTGCCGATACTCCTGTCTGTTCCATTGTTCACTTTTGGCAGTGAGGAGCATTTTGTGTGATATTCACTGGCACAGGAGCGGAGCAATATGGGGACAACCCGTTGCCGTGAAGTTGGAACCACGACTAACTAACTAATTAACTAACTAAAGTGAGTTCACAGGCTACTTGACTATTATAACAGTGAATTCACAGGCTACTTGAGTATTATAAAAAATGAGTTCAGGGGCTACTTAACTATTATAACAGTGAATTCACAGGCTACTTGACTATTATAAAAGTGAGTTCACATACTACTTGAGTATTATAAAAGTAAGGTCACTGGCTACTTGACAATCATAAAAGTGAGGTCGCTGATTATTTAACTATTATACAAGTGAGGTCGCTGGTTTCTCGACAGTTATAAATGTGAGGTCACGGAATGTTTGACGGTTATAAAAGTGAGACCATGGGTTGATTGAGTATGATACAAGCCAGGCCGCGGGTTATTTGACCATTATGATAATGAGGTCGTGACTTTCTTGATTATTATAAAAGTGAGGTCGCGGTTATCTGACCATGATAAAAGGGAGGTCGCAGTTATTTGACTGTTTGAAAAGGGTGTCGCAATTCGTTAAAGGTTGAGAAACACTATGCCGTGCAATTTTCCCTTTTCGGAAATTACAGCTGCAAAGTAAGGCGTGTGGCGAAAATGTACAGATCCTACCCCCACCTTCACCTCACCCCCCCCCCCCCCCCACACTTTCCAAAGCCCAAGGAGGAATTCTTTCATCAAAATTGTCCATTGCGTAGATAAATGACATTACATAGCTGGTTCGGCTCGAGAACGGTACTCGTCGGGTAAACAAATTATGCCACTGTCGAGGATTGAATTCGAAATCACTGCCCAGGACAAGTCTGAAATCGATATCAGAATCTAATTAACCCATAACCCAACTCAGTGGTTTAGACAGAACAACACAGAAAAGTGAAACACTGAAAACTGAAAGCACGTGTTTTTTCTGTGGTGACATGCGGGTGTGTAACTTGGTCATCTAACGAATCAGTTGAACAGCACCTTCCTCTGGAGTAAACTAGGCAGGCCGAGAGAGGGATCGTGTTGCATGGGCAATACATGGTCTGTACAATACAGCCTAGGCTTACCTCCATGGGTTGTTATTATGTCTTTTTTTATGGTAGCACAATGTCACAATCTATCGTCTGTCAAAACAGCAAAAGCCAGTGAGTGAGCGAGCGAGCGAGGAAGTGAGTGAGTGAGCGAATGAGTGAGTGAGTGAGCGAATGAGTGAGTGAGTGAGTGAGTGAGTGAGTGAGTGAGTGAGTGAGTGAGTGAGTGAGTGAGTGAGTGAGTGAGTGAGTGAGAGGGAAAAGCACATAAATGTATGTGAATATACGTGTTATAGAAGAGTGCTAAAATTGACTGAACGAAAGAGAGAACAAACAGATCTATCCCACAAGAACCCAATATTAAAGAATATTGGCTATTACGACAAACAATTGTGAGGAAAATTAAATATTATGGACATGTAAAAGACGTGAATGTTTGAACAAGATAACAATGGAGGGGGGTGTACTGGGGAAGCGGAGAAGAGGAAAACAGCAACGTAGATGGATTCAAGACGTGATAGATAATTTACACAAGACAGCGACATAAGCAGGACGCCAGGCTTGTGATAGAGAGCCATTTCCAAGACCTTTGTAAAGGAAAGGAACTGCACAGGACAAACCACTGGGTGCACTTAGTTCCCGAGAAGCTTCCTCATATTGGAGATGATGACCGAACTTGTGATACTTGGCCAGACTCGTAATTGTGTCTAGGATGTCTCGCGTGGAGGCGAAGAAAGGTCTTAGTTGGTATGACATCTGACCTCTGCGAACACAACCTCTAATTAGAGGACATACTAGTCCACGGTTTCTCAACCGGGACTCACCGGAACGCTCCTCTGTGATCGTGTAAACAATATAAAATAACACAACTATTGCAGTTTTAGAAAACACAATTACGGAAAACACAGGACGTTGCGGCGACTGGCCTTCATCAGCAAACAAATGCATACATAAGACACAACATATAATCACGGAGAAGACACTACAGTGGCATAAGGCATAAGAACGGGATGATTAGAATGCCAAGATGAAAACAAGAAAAATTAAGAGAAAATGAGAAAAAAAAAATTGGAAAAAAAAGGCAAGGCCTGGGAGTCTGTTGGGTCATGGGGACCGGGTTAGGGGATGATAACTGTTCAGTGAAGATCCCAGGTAAATGGATGGAAGTGGGGAGGAGTTTGGTCAAATAGAAGGACAGTTAATGTAGTAAAATACTCCTTCTCACGCCATCGGATATATTGTAATGTTGATACGTTAAGTATACAGCGTTAGCTGCACTATGCATTCTTCACAAGACTATATGACTAGGTCGTATGCAGAAGAGAAGTTATCTACTCGGACTGGGTCATTTCATTTAATGTCATTTATATACGCTAGGAACAATGGTGGTGAAAGAGTTTCTCCTTGGGGAAAACGATCTGTATAATTTCGTTACACACCTAATTTTATTTCAGCCCGTCCTTCTACACTTTATTAAGTTTTTTTTTTTTTTTCATAATCTATCCAGACCGTTTGTGTGCACTTTTCCCTCTAAGAATGTATCATCTTTTTCCTAAGCTATAAAGACTTTTTGATCAACTAGGATATGCAGATTATGATCTTCGCAGACTCTACGGAATTCGTGCACTCAGCTAAGTTTCTCTGATTATGATCTGCAGATGGAGATGGGAGCACTAGTGGAATGATTCACCGTGTGATACAAATAGTCCCGGAATTCAAGCTGTCAATGTTTCATGAAGATAATGGTGTCGTTAGAGTGGTAGTTTCGGTTCTGTATGTGTTGTTCTACTATGCACTTTGTTTTAAAATCTTATATGCAGATTTATCAATCAATCAATCAAGTGCCGTCTCCAAAATAAAGGTTGGTTGGCTGCAATGGATTTCCAATAATCCATCTCTTTCTCTAGTTGTTAACTCTGGCAAATTAATTGTTATCCCTTTTCTTGACACTTTCTTCCCACTTGTATCACTGTCGACCTCTTGCTCATCTCCCTTCAACTCTTCCCTCCAGTATGGTTTTTATCCGAGTTAAAAAAGTTATCTGCACGTCCTCTACAGGACGTAGCAGTCAGCCTCAGCCTTTTTTGGCTGTTCGTGATTCTTTTAGAGTACTATATCTTTTAACGTGGAAAATATATTTATCACATCTAAAAGCTGAATCAAGACGTATCTGTTTATTCACTATTGAATTTGTAGTATAAAATAAATAAGGATAATTTCGTGGCAGACACTTCGGTGCTGGCGTGAAGAGGTTGGCGCTAGGGTACACTACGCTATGATTTAACATAGTGTGGGTTATCAGCTCGCGTCCTTGCAAGAGGCATTGAGGATGTAAGCACTAGCGGTAACACCACGTGACAGATTTGGGGGATTACACAGACAGGACTGCTATTGTCACTAACAACGTTCAAGTGGGCAATCGAAGGTTTATGGGACAGCAGAAGAAGAAGAAGAAGAAGGAGAAGAAGAAGAAGAAGAAGAAGAAGAAGAAGAAGAAGAAGAAGAAGAAGAAGAAGAAGAAGAAGAAGAAGAAGAAGAAGGAGAAGAAGAAGAAGAAGAAGAAAGCTAGTCAATCCAGTGCACTCTCCACTGGTGGCAACTACTAGAAGTAGTAAACAATAGTACAAAGTAAAGCGGCTTTACAGAACAGAATTTTACGAACAATACAAGGACGCTGCGGCGAATAGCCTTCATCAGCACACAAATACAAAAACAAAACATAAAGTTGGACTTTGCTACTCTTATATAGACTCATGTAAGTATCACAGCCTGGGGTTCTAAGATAAGGAGCAAATATTTTTTTTTCTTCACATTTTCATTTTCTCTTCATTGTTCTCATCTTTCCCCATCTTTTTATTCTTCTCATCCCTTCTTATGCCTTATTGTAGTCACTGGAGGGTTTTCTCCGTGATTATATGTTGTGTTTGTATTTGTTTGATGATGAAGGCTAGTCGCCGCAACGTTATTGTATTGTTCGTAATTCTGCTCTGTAAAGTTGCTTTACTTTGTGTTATTTTATATTGTTTACATTTAAACACATTTACCACAGTTCTACAAATTTTACTAGAAGTAGTAGTGGCTGTATGGACTACGCTTGAGTTCAAAGCGAAAGCCAAAGAAAAATTGACAATATTCACTTGGACGCCCGAATGTTTGTCCGGACGAAGAAAATGAAGAAGAAGAAAGAGGAGGGGGATGGGGATGGGGGAAAGGAGGATGAGGAGGAGGACGAGGAAAAGGGGTGAACGTAGAAGAAGCTGAAGGAGAAGGAGGAAGTGGTGGAATATAAAGAGGAGGCGAAGAAGAAGAGGAGGGAGTAATATAGTGGATGATTTATGCTATAAAATATACATATAGCTTACAATGCAGCATCTGCAGTACACCGTTTAGATAAGCGAATTGAATGGCGTTACAATGATATTGTGTTTGTTCTGACGTCTGCATCTGTTCCCGGGAACACCAGGGTTACATAATGTGGTATAATTTCTGGTGATCAATACTTGGAATGCTGTTTGCTGAAACATTAACCAGGCTAATTTATCTCCCGCAGTTCCAGGTAAAAACTGCGTATAAAACAGGATGATTTTAATGCCGCAATATGCAGTCACATAATGTGGAGCAGAGAAGGAGATGGGGAAGGATACAGCGCGATAGAAAGACGGGCAGGCAGGCAAGCAAGCAAGATGGCCGACATACATACATACATACATACATACATACATACATACATACATACATACATACAGACAGACAGACAGACGGACGGGCGGACGGACGGATGGATTTTCGATATGGATGGATGGAGTGATAGAATGAAGGAGAGAGACATATATATATATATATATATATATATATATATATATATATATATATATATATATATATATATATAGAGAGAGAGAGAGAGAGAGAGAAGGGGGGGGGGGTAGAAGAGAGATGGAAAGAAAGATATCTAACACACAACAAATCAATGAAACCAGCAATCAGCACCTAAACAAATAGATCATGACATCATGACAGGTCTCCACAGATTACTCTAAAAAAGCATGAACTATCTGCCATGTCAATACATATTTGGAGTTAATGTACTGTGAACAAACTCGTTAATGTGCAGATAACGAAAATCTGTATTTCATGTTCTTGTTTCTATAGTTTTAACTCTTGGTGTGCGCGCCCAAATACTCTTTGTATGCGTTCTTTATCCTCCCCTAATCCCATTTTTCACCCGAGTTTGTCTCAAAGGGTGTGGTTACTAAGGGCTAGATTTCCTCTCATTGTCTGGTCGGTTTTGTTGGGCCTGATTTGGTCCACAGTCGCAGTTGTCAAAGTCAGTGAGACCCATGACGTGAAGGGCGCTCTAAGTTAAAAAAAAAAAAAGCTAGTTGCATTCCTCTACAGGATGTCGCAGTCAACCACAACATTTTTTGGCTGTTCAAGATTTCTTGGCAAGTTTACGTTTAGTAGTTCGCCATTGTTTTCTAAACGACCGGCACTCATACCCTTGTATGGGAAATCAACATAAGGCGACTGCTTCCAAATCGCCCGCAGCTGTGTTTCCAATGCTGTATGCAGAATTACAAATTGTATTCGTAACGCCTTCGCCACAGATCTACTTATAACTGAAAATGCCGCCCCATGTGAACACACACGTTACCACAAGTGACTTGTTTAAATAATCAATTAGGCACGAGCCACGAATACTTTACTTAATCTTGACTTGGATAGTCTCAGCTACTTGGACCCAAGTAAAACAGCCAACGAAAGAAGAGGAAGAGGAGGAGGAGGAGGAGGAGGAGGAGAAGGGGAAGAAGAAGAAGAAGAAGAAGAAGAAAAAGAAGAAGAAGAAGAAGAAGAAGAAGAAGAAGAAGAAGAAGAAGAGGAAGAAGTGGAGGAGGAGGAAGAAGAGGATGAACAAGAGGAGGAGGAGAAGCCGAAGAAGAAGAAGAAGAAGAAGAAGAAGAAGAAGAAGAAGAAGAAGAAGAAGAAGAAGAAGAAGAAGAAGAAGAAGAAGAAGAAGAAGAAGAAGAAGAAGAAGAAGAAGATTTTTAAAATCCTATAAAAATGGGACCTAGCTGAAAACGATTGTAAAACCATCTATTTCCGTACAGCACAAATATCAATCTGTGTGCCGCAAGACCATAAGTTCTGCTGGTGGGAACCGACATGGTAAAGGGCTTATGAGGAAACAGGAAACAGTTTGACCGACGGGTGAACCCTCACAGAAAAAGACCGCATGGTATGAGCGAAGAGATGGAGTGCACAGATTTGGTAGCAAAGGGTGCACATAAATATAAAGATGCGATTGACATTCTGGTGAAGGGTGAACAAGAGAAATCAGAGGGAACAAACTCCAATAGTTAAACGAAACTCCCCTGCCGCTTCTGCCATGATCTGTCCAAAGTCACGATGTTCTCCAATGCCTCTCTTCTTATTATATGAGTAAAGAACTCTCTTTTTCTTATGTCTATCTCTTTCTTAGATGTATATGTTCTATTTGCGTTAGCTTCTTCTAAGCAATCATTGTTAGTTACTCTGGCCATCCAAGGTATTCGGAACACACGTCTCTGAAATCACATCTCCGCTGTTTTCAAGTCCTTCCTAATTAAATTTATTCGGTTACGCATGCGTTTTTTTGCAATTCCAGGGGGGAAAAAAAGATATTAAGAAATACATGTTGCCTTAATAAACAAACATCATCATCAAGTGCCCTGCCAGCTGGCGTAGGCGTTCATGTCTCTCCACAGATCTTGGTCTTTCGTGTTCTGGATCAACTCTGCTGATGATATTCCTATTCCTCATTGCCACCGTCTCAGTCCATCCATCCGTCCATCATGTGCCATGCCGATAACTTGGGTGGTCATGTTTTGCCATCTCACTCGATCACCGGAGTCGTGGATCAGCTCCATGTTTCTGTCTCGACCATGCCACGTGGCCAAGCCATCCAGGTATTTACTTCTCAGTCTTCCCCTTGACCTTGCCAGTCGTCACCAAGTTCTCCAATTCATTTCTTCTCATAACGTGCCCACAAAATTTTGACTGTCTACGTCTAAGGTCTCTAATCAGTTTACGATCTTCATTTGTTTCTTGAAGGACTTGTTCACTGGTTTTTCTGTATTCTTTGCATTTCAACAGCCATCGGATGTTTTTTTCAGCTTGACTGCTCATTGTCCAAGCTTCACATCCATACAAAAGTACAGGCTCTATGTAGCACCTCAACACTCTTTTATTCGTTTCTATTGACATCTTTTTATTGGTCAGTATGTTTTTCATCTTGCTAAAGGCTACTTTTGCCATGGCGATTCTTGTTCTAATCTCTTCAAGGCATCTCCCATCAGATGTTATTACTGTTCCGAGATAATTGTACAGATTCACTTGTTGAAGAATATTCCCCATTACTTGTACATTACATTGTGGTATTTCGTTCTTCCTAGTGACAACCATAATCTGAGTTTTTTTTGGTTTACAATTTATCATCTCAGTCCATTCAGCATCATTTCTGTTGGTCTGCCTCTCTTCCCCCAGATTTTTCAATTTGTCACGATTTTCTCCACTACTTCTCTTCTCATCACATGACCAAAGAAAGCAGTTTATTTCTTTCTTATTGTTGTATATACTGTTCTAGTTTCATTAGTCTCTTTCAGGCGATCATTAATTACTCTGGCAGTCCAAGGAATTCGCAACATTCATCTCGGGAACCACACACACACACACACACACATATATATATATATATATATATATATATATATATATATATATATATATATATATATATATATATATATATATATAGTGTTTATATTCTATTTCACTAGTGTGTTAAACAGTCAAGAGTGCATCATATGTCACGTTATAAATATTCAGCATCCTGTTAGTGTTTATTTTCCATTCTAACAATGTGTCAAGTGCTGAGAGTACATCATGCCACGTTATAAATATTCATTTCCGCCTTCTGCTAGTGTTTTGATATCTGTGTAACAGTTAAATGCGCTTGTCAGAGACATAAAAAAAAATTAGCTGGCCCATGGCATTTAATGATGTGTAAAGTCTTCACATATTCTAGGGTCATTTTTTGGGGACTTCTTCTTCTTTTGTTCACTTGAAATTTGTCTACTGCTGCAATGTTGTCTATTGTATGAACTTCACTGTCTCCTTGAGTTCACTCAGTGGTCTACAGAGTTCTAGGGCCATGACATGTGAGGCTGTGTGGCAAATTCCCTTCTTTTAGTTAATTCCAAGGAGTTCTAGGGCCATGACATGTGAGGCTGTGTGGCTAATTCCCTTCTTTGTAGCATTAGCTTCCCAGAAAAGTGTCTGGTACCCATTTTTAAGAGACCAAGTCAACCCCCAGAACCGTACTGGTTGAAAAATATAATGCTGCCTCTGCTGGGGATTGAACCCAGGCCATTGTCTCGGCAGGCCATTATGGCCTACTCTTTGCAAATTCCAATTACTGTAGGATTGTTAACGTGAGCAGCTTGCACACATGACCTTCTACTATTGCCCTTATCTGAGGAGCCTGGGTGTATGAACTCACCATACTAGAGATTGGGAGTTGAGTCGCGCAAGGACCATGTAATCTGTAAAACAATGGGATCAACGATTTTCACACATAACAACTCAACATGTATTTTCAATTGAAAATTGCTTTATTTTTCAAAAAAGATGAACAACAAATTTGTTGACGTACTGACAATAAAACAACAATTCACTGAGAATGTTTATTTCACAGGCGAATATGACATGTGGGCTCATAGAATGGGATCATGAATTAAAAACTGACAATATTTTCAATACATACACATAAAAAAAACTGTGGTCAATGAGTTTGTGGAGTGATGATAACAGCACAAAAACTCACCATGTTTAAGTCATACAAGAAAAGACTAGGATAAGCTCTCTGAATATTTGTTACACATGGACAAACTCATTTCCTACTTGAATATGTATATATTTCATACAGACCTCAAGTACTATCAATTCATACAGACCTCAAGTACTTTCATTTTACTTAACCAAAAGGGGTATTCAATTAATACACAACATACATTAGCTTCCACAAACATGTCCTATAATGTTACTTCTACATGTTAGCTTCCACAAACATATGTTTTATGTTATTTCAAACTCACCGAGAGATTAGGCCAATCAAGTAATAAATGTGATATAAACATAGTATACAAACGGACAACCTTTTGCTTCAGTTGGAAACAAACTCTACCTCAAAACAAAAACAAAAATCACTAACCATAAAATGTTTAACTCATATTGTTGGCAACAGGACAATGTATGCATAGCAGAACATGTGGCCTAGTGAATACACTGAATGTCAACAGCCTCTTCTCCTTATAGCCCAGGTCGTATAGCACCTTCTTGTCTGTCCACAGCCTTTGGTCTTGTGTGCTGTCAATAATTTCTTATACACATTTACCTCTTTGCCAAGATGGAAACTGTCCATCATCTTCACCTTCCACTGTGTCTCTTCCCCTCCAACCTTCCCATTGTCATGACACACTCCAGCTTTCCCCAACTCAAAGTGTGTCCAAAGGTTGTGGCTTGTCTGCAAAGCTAAGAATGTTGGCAAAGCTAGGAATTTTACTGAAATGTTAGCCAGATTTTAATGAACCTCCCAACATTTAGTGTGGCATGCACAGGTGCTGATGTGTCTGGGCCTCATTCTTCACCTCCAAGCAGGATAATCTGGCCAGATACTAGTCTGGGTAGCGAAGGAAGGATTGACCAACCACAATGGATGAAAATTGCCAAGGGGTCAAACTTTTCATGCTACAAGCCCCCAGCAAAGTTACAGCACTTCCTCGTGCACCCACCACTTGAAGAACTCATGAGAATGCTTCAAGTGGGTGAGTTGTCTGCCTATAGATATGGAATTAAGACATTACCAGAGGCCAATTCATCAAGCCATACAAGGGTGAACAACTCAAACCTACTGGCTTCAACCACAAACAATGCATGGTGTATACAATGCCACTGAACAGGCCTGCAGTTCTACTATACATATATAACTGAATGGCCACAGAGCTGTCTTAATCAGTATTAGGACACATCAGAACATGGCTGCACTCATAACATTGACTTAACAATCTATGACCAGATGCATGTTACTGCTTGATGAATACACTCAGTTGTAAACAATTGTAAAGCTGAATGATTAAGACTAGGGAGACACTATAAAACAATGGGGAGACAACAATGAGACTATGGGGAGACAACAATAAGACTATGAGAGACAACCATGAGACTATGGGGAGACACTAATGAGACTGTGGGAAGACACTGCAAAGGAAGGAAAGAAAGATGGCAGATGTCTCATAGAGATTAAAACAAGAAGTGCCAAAGTTTTGCAAGATGAAAAAAAAAAATTACAAAATATAAGCTATCAATCGCAGTGAGAAAAATAGTATTCATTCCGGCATTATGTAGAACTCACACTTCTGTATGCAAGTGAGACTAAACAACAAACAATCACACTGAGAAACACCTGGAGACCACACAGATGTGTTTTCTGAAGAAATTCAATGCAAAATTGATCAATAGAACACAAATGAGGCAGTCATTTGAGAAGCAGACTGAAGGTGTAAATTGATTAGGTTCTGAAAGCTAAGGTGTTTGGCATGTGTTTTGTGGAAAGACAAACATGAAAGTTTAGTGACAACTGGTAAACATAATGGTAAAAAGTTCAAAATAGAGACAAAGCAATGTATACTTGGATGGCTTGGTCATAACATCATGAAAATAAAAAAAGAACACAGACTTGTTCAGAGACTGGTGATCATGTGAAAAAGCTCACCCACTGAGACAACATCTTTTGTTTTAAAGATGAACTACAACACTCCATAATCTACTGTGCATAGGTCTGCTGGAAGTTTCCGTAGAATGCATCATTTCTGAAACAAACCTAGGTATGGAACATGAAGGTATGGACAATGAAATATTTGAGGCACATAAAAAGACATTAATGTCCGGATAAGAAAATTATCAAGGGAAGCAAGGGAAGCAGAGAAGAGGAAGACAACAATGTAGATCAGTTCAAGGCGTAATAGATAATTTACACACAATATCAACGAAGGCAGGACATCTGGTTTATGATAGAGAGAAATTTCAAAAGACTGTTATGGGGGACAAGTTTTGCATGGGACAAACCACTTGATGATGACAATGATGATGAAGCAGTAAAGCCCTGTTAAATGCCATTAAGGCAACCGAGCCCATGTCTACTATAATTAAATAGAACATTATGCCAGCTGCCTTTAATTTATCCAGAGAAAAGTCTCTGCCCCACTGTATGAGACCGGGCTGACTCTAGGGGCATGCAGCTAGGGGAAAAACTGCTACCATCAAGATTAAAGAAGATGAAAGCATCAACTAGTACGCTGATAGACAAGCTCACTAACACTCTACCCAACCCTATGATGAATACAGGAACTGTACTACTCTTCTCCTTCTTAGAACTCATTCTCACATAGGGACCTGGGCCCTCAGTTCCATTCAGGCTGTTCTATCCTGAGCTGTCTCATGCAGCTCCATTCAGGCTGTTCTATCCTGAGCTGTCTCATGCAGCTCCATTCATGTCCTCCCTCTGTTATTCATTTCTGTCTATACATGTTTCTCAATGTGTTTTAGGTCTAAGTGTAATATTACATATGTATTATTAGGTCAGCTGGTCTCCCTGGCGAAGGAGTCATTAACTTTCTCTGTAATCCTGTATATCCACGTAGGGTAACGCAGCTGCACGAGATTCGGTAACGGATCGCGTCACGTTGGTTACTTACGGGGGTATGTGAGCCGGTCGCTCAGAAAGCAATGGCAAACTACTGAGCATAATCTTGCCAAGAAATCAACAACAGAGGTAAAATGCTGGTGTTGACAGCGATGTCCTGTAAATAGGATTTTAAAAGAATGTTGCATATCCCTTGCAGGATGTTGCAGTCAACACCAGCATTTTTCAGCTGCTGTTGATCTTTCAGGCAAATTTTACATTTAGAAGTTTGCCATTGCTTTCTGAACGAACGGCTCCCATACCAACATGTTATAACACAATGCAACATAGTAAATAGGATATGCGAGAAACAAAAAATTAATATGTCTGCACTGGTATCTCATTATTTCACACTGAAACATTCATTGATCAATATCATATACAGAAATGTGGAATACAAAATACACTGCATGATGTTAAGTACAGTTACTTTTCACCCTGCACAAATATTTACAAAGTATTCATGTACATTACATAAATATGTTTCCAAATAACAAGGGATCCTTCATAATGACAACAGACATTTACATGAAGTATTAACTCTTTCTGACTCAAGCAGTGAGCCATGTGTGATTAGTTACTGTCTGCTTTTTCAATGCAATGCGTCATGTGTTAATATCTTTGATGTTTGGTTAAAGCATACTGAAATATCTGGCTAGCTTTGAACAAGTAACATAATATATGTTTTACACAAAGAGAGAGAGAGAGAGAGAGAGAGAGAGAGAGAGAGAGAGAGAGAGAGAGAGAGAGAGAGAGAGAGAGAGAGAGAGAGAGAGAGAGAGAGAGAGATAAATAGAGCGTGCACATGTGTATATGTGTTTGTGTGTGTGTATATATATATATATATATATATATATATATATATATATATCCTCTATGAAAATAACACACTTGTACTTTTTTTTTATTGTTGTTATTGTCCCTCTTGGAAATCTGCTGCACAATCATTTTGGGACTAAGAGTTAACCCCTTTGTGACAGAACTGTATTTTCTGAAATATTTTCAATCTAAAACACAAGTGTAAAGTATGCAAATAAACCATCACATAGACAAAATAATCATGACATCAATTAAAATCAAGTAACATCAATTTAAAAAATATACGCTATGAACTGAAGTGAATAAGCCTAAGTGCAGACATAGAGATCACTACACATTTCACAGTGAACAGATTTCTGATGAGAAAACCACATTCAAATAAATTTTTAAAAATCCGCAACATAAGACCATGATCTTCTCGAGGGAAAACTAACAGATATGAAAGGGCTTCAAATGAAAACCTTAAATGTTTTGTTTTTGTTTTGGTGAATATATTCAGAAAAAGTAATGAAGAAATGTATCATTTTTTGATGTAGTCACCACTGCGTTCAATGCAAGTTCTTCAGCACCGATAAAGTGCTTGGATTCCAACATCATTCTCCACTAATACACTTGCTGGCCTGACAGGCATGATCGCCTGCTGGATATTCATTCGTCGATAAATTTCTATAGGTTTCACATCTTCACTTATTTAAAAACAAAACAGATAACAGAACACTGCTCCTCTTTGGTGCATGTCAAAAGTGGAGCGGCTGTCTTTAAACTGTCATTATGATGTCACTGTGTTCATCTGCACTGTGATGTCAGATGCTTAGCACTCTTGACATCCTTAACACTCTTGACAGGTAACTGCCATGTGTCGCAGGACAAATAATGCAATAATCGGGAAATAGGAAAATACAGCACACATTGAACGCACCAGAACTGACTTGGTGATAGAAAACGTCATAGAGAAACAGACGGCGAAGATCATCCATGAAGAAAGGACGACACGAACTAAGATCATATCAGCAAGATCATGAGAGGCTAACTATCAAATGCTCAACATCTAGAATACATAACTAAGGGATAGAATGAAGAACAATTTGAAGTTATACACGGAGAACAAAGAGACGACGGGAAAAAAGCAAAGAGAAAGGATGCAAGCAGGAAAGTGAGAAGGTTGGAAGAATGGACATTGAAGGATAACCTTCAGGATGTGACCCAGTAAACTACAGATAGGAAAACGGTTATCAAAGTATAGTCAGTAGTAAGAATGTGAGTAGAAACTTATCACCCGTTTTGTCAGTGATCATGTGTTACAGAAAACGATAGTAAAAGTCTCACCCTGGCCAGAAGTAGAAATCTCGACAGGGACCAGTAGTTAGTGGCTATCCAAACACTGTGAGTATTTTGTGCGAAAGTTGTTGACAGTTGTTGCCTACAATGATACTGGCTTGTGTATGACGACAGTATGAAAACTGGGAAATGTTTTAAGCGCTACCAGACATCAGCAACGTATATGGGAAGGCGGACACGGCAGATAGCCGGCCTAGTGTTGGGCTAATGTGGTAGGGCGGTTCAGCAATAAACATTAGGTTTGACTGGAACACACATGAGTTCATGTTATCTATTGTGCACAGCGTCAATGAACAGTTACGTACTTATTGTTCAACATTTATTTAAGACGCCATGATAGTCGACTCAGAGCCGAGCCAAATGAAGAGAGGACCCAATACATGTATGAGAAGTGTAGTGCTAATAAATAGAGTACTTAGAGGAGGGTCAGTTGAGTGACTCCTTGGCAGTAACAAGACAATGGTATGATTATAGTAATTTCTACCACACTATTAAGGTTTTCATGTGAAGCCTCCTCATAATTTTGGAACAAGAACAGGAGTGCGACAGGGACACCTTTTGTCACCTTTATTATTCATACTGACAATAGACTGGATTATGATATTGTCTGATGCTGAAAGAATGAAACAACAAATAAGACAAAGAACTCACATGTTCTTGGGTTACAGACTGTTCTTATACACCAGCTATGTACATAACTGTACTATCTGCAGAATTCGGTACTCACTGAAATATCTATCACATTACGTACACATTTTCAGACTGTGTTATTTGAGCAGCAATCAATATTTGCTGATAACGTAATGAGCATGGCAAGGCACGTAAAGCGTCCTGGTCATCTACTGCACTTGTATTCGTCTCCAGTCATCTTGACTTGTCTTGCCACTGGATTCAGATGGACTCAAGTGAGAGAGTGTGGTTGACGGATAGCACAACTCTTCCTCACTTTAATCCAATTCATCACGCAAGTCATTCTTCATCCAAGCCATCTAAGAACTCACGGCTCCAAACTTCCAATCCCATTAGATGAAATGAATGGTCATCATCATTCTTGATGGACAAACACCTTTTGCTGATGCCTCTCTGAAGTGTCTCTACCTGGAAGAGCTAGAATGGCGTGCATGTTCCAATTACCCCAAGAAATGTGCCGACAGTAGAGCAGCTAATGGTAGGGTCTCCCATGTCAGATAAGTCAAGAAATAGGAACCAGACGATTAGAGACACAAACCTGTTGCCTTGTAGGTAGACTGGGGACAGTCAAAGGCCAGGAAAAACAACCCCCCACCCCAAAAAAATGCTTGTCGAAGTCGGATGAACTGAGCCACAGGCTTGAAGAAACAGTGCAACACAATTCGCTTGAGGCATTTATTACATTATGTACACATTTTGAAACTGTAAAAAATATACACCCAGTGTAGATGTAAGGATCACAATAAAGCATGAATTGTTTGACCATCTAAACTGCTCCAATATCTCTGATATTTATACTTTAACTCTGAGGTAAAAAAAGTTTAATTTTCCTACTCTCTGATATAATCTATTTACAACTATGCAGCATATGGCGTTGGTGATCATGTCTTCCACAGCCTTTTGTCTCGTGTACAGTCAGTCATTTCAGAAACTGATGATCCTCCACGCCATATCAAACTGTCCAGCATCTTCTCTCTCGGTCTCCCCCTGCCTGATAAAAGGCAGAGTGATCTATCTCTCTCCTACTTCCCATCCCGGGGATATTAGAAATGAGATTCATTCAAATATTCATTTTAGAAAATGAAAAGTAGCTTATGCAATAAATCATTATCACTACATTTCAGAAAGAGAGTGCTGAAATGTTATATATAGTCTACTTTGCTGCGTGACAGTGAATCATGGGACATAAATGAACAAATTAAGAAGAGCTTGGAAGCAACAGAGACGTGGTTCCTGAGACGAATGTTGTAAATACCTTGGATTGTTAGAGTAACTAACAACTATTGTATGGAAGAGGCTAATGGAAGTATAACATTACATACAACTATAAGATATGGACAACAGACACTAAAGACCCCTCGAATGAGGGAGAGGAACTGGCCAAGGATAGAGAACCTTTCCGGAGGGTCGTGATCGTAGCTTCTACATAGGACCTGATACATGATGAATCAATAAGTAGATGATTGACGATGGACAACAGACACTAAAGACCCCTCGAATGAGGGAAGGGAACTGGCCAAGGATAGAGAACCTTTCTGGAGGGTCGTGATTGTAGCTTCTACATAGGACCTGATACATGATGAATCAATCAGTAGATGTTCAATGACAATTTCAACTTCTTCTTCCATCTACTACTTTTGTAAAACTGACCCTCCAGCCAAAAAAAAAAAAAAAAAAAAAAACAACGGCCACAACAAATAGTATTCTTTTATAGAATACAAAATAAATCAAGACACATTGCTAAATTTAAAAAAAAAATGAAAATGAAATACCACAGCTAGGTAACTGAGTGTAAATACAAGAAAAATGCACTAACAAAAAATGCTGATAAGCAAGAAGTAATGATATTCTTATAGAAATAATGTGAAATGTCAATAAGCAGCAATGAAACAGTTGTAAGGTGAGAAGTACATTTTATACTGCTCAAGACTCGCAGATCATGTTATTGCAGTTTGATATGTTGATAAAGAAACAATGTAAATACAAAAACATGAGCACACAGTGCGAAATGAACATGTTACAACACATGACACTTGACAATCAATAGTGCACAGCCATTATGGTTATATGAAATGGTAAAGTTAAATAGCATAGGGCACATCACATCAGCAGCACAGGGAGGCATGTGTAAGCATAAAACATTATATGTGAATGGGAATCTTTATGAGGCTAAGATGATTGTGTCTTTATAACTGTATGCGAAGACACATACACATGCATGTACATACATTTACAAAGAGAAATAGGCGAGAAAAGGCATGACAAAGAGAAATGGAGAATACAAAGTAGAGAAAGAGAGAGTAGACAGAATTTAGAGAGAGAGAGAGAGGGAGAGAGAGAGAGAGAGAGAGAGAGAGAGAGAGAGAAAGAGAGAGAGAGAAAGAGAGAGAGAGAAAGAGAGAGAGAGAGAGAGAGAGAGAGAGAGCAGAGGGGTTGACATTGGAGAAAAATAGTAGATACAGAGAAAGACAGAAAGAAAGAAAGAAAGACAGAAAGAAAGACAGAAAGAAAGAAATCACAGAAACATTACAGATGCAATGCTTAGCATGAGACCATACCAACATAGTGGAAAAAGTAGAGGAAGAGTAATAGTAGAGGGATCAAGTGAAGACACATCATACATGCATAGAGTAAGTGTACAGAGAAAGCTCACAAAGAGGAGAGAGACAGAGCTTAATAGAGAGAGAGAGAGAGAGAGAGAGAGAGAGAGAGAGAGAGAGAGAGAGAGAGAGAGAGAGAGAGAGAGAGAGAGAGAGAGAGAGAGAGTGTGTGGACAGCGTAGAAAAGGGAGATGACACAGAATAGAGACAGTATAACATGTAAGGAGACACAAAGTACCCAGAAAACAATGCCAGAGCACAGACAGCTGAATGCACAGATGCATTTACCCTGATATTTAGGTTAATAGGCCAGTACATATGAAGACCTAATACATCACACCCCAAAGAGAATATCTGCCGATGAACTAGATTGACTTTATTTTTGCATGCATTTACCCTAACCCATTCTGAAAGATCTTGTACATATTTCGGCTAAAATACAAACACTCAGCTCTAAGGAAAAATCGTGAATTTGTTGGCATCACAACAGTCCTGAAACACAAATTGCCATTAAAACAGGTACTATACACTTCTTCTTCTGCATTCATCCGGAATTTTTTTTTCCGGACGTGATTGCGTTGTGTCTGTTTACAGCAGAGCTGCGTTCTTGCGCTGTTAGGCCGACACATCCGACTTTTGCGGGCATTTGTTGACCGGGTTAACCTTCCCGGGGTACTATACACTATAACCTGATTTCAAATCAGTTTACTTTGAGGTCAGCATGGCTGAATGGATATGATCGCTCGTTCTTGTCGAGGTAGTGGGTTCAACCCCTACACCGGTCAGTTGGACTAAAATGTTGACTTCTCGTCCTTGGCTTGGGGACGTAAATTACAAGTACCTCAGAAGTTGGGGTGGGTTCGCCTGATGGCAAGGGACACTGGTGATAAGGAAATCTAATCCACATGCAAAAATCATTTTAGTGCACTAGAAGTTGAAGCATGTGTATGAACTACGCTTGAGATTAAAACGAGCGAACACCCCGGAAAAAAAAAATCAGTTTACGATCAAATATTGACGTTTCAAATTTAACCTGAATTACTTTAAACGTCCTGGCAAAGAATAAAAACAATTGCGTTTGATAATAAATAAAAATACACACACAACTATCTCTTGGAGTTAAAATTTGCCATTAAAGCACAACATATAAATCGTTACAAAACTCCATGCACGTAACAAAGTGCAGAGTAATACTGTTAATATCTAATATTGTACATGACAAAAATTACATTTACTGGAATGTCAGTAAAATGTCTTCCTGCAACCTGGCAGGATGGACAGGTATTCTCCTACCACACAAATAGATACAAGACTGAGTGTTACAACTTCTCACCAACAATGAGGTTTTTACAACATGTAATACTTAACTCATTCTACACCAAAAGGTTATGCTTCTGTTAGTTATTCCTAAACCACAATACGTGGGTTGCCCCAGAAAGTTTTTATTCTTGTGACAACACAATTGTGGGACAGAAGGAGTTAAATGTAAATGTTGAGGAGTGGAGGAGACAAAAATTAATGTCCATGGTAAGAAATGTTAAATGCTATAAAAACAAGATACCTTATTATCTAGTAAAAATATAGGGCTAATTTAATCAGCTGCAATCTCAGATGAATGCTGTGCTGAACCAAGATGGGGCATAACAGCAGGATGACTGCAGCAGGTGCAGCAAAGTACAATCTTGAATAAACTAAAAATCGTCTAAACTCAAAGTGAGTGGGATGTAGCTCAAATGGCCGAGATTAAAGCCAAAACAAAAAACTATTAAAAAATCCAGGAAGAAAGACAAACAGAACTGATAAAAAAGGAACCAAGTGTCTATAACATAAGATGGTGTAAGAGTCGAGCCCCAGCAGCTACCAGGAAGACAAAATCTGAACTCAAATTATTAATAGCACATGAGGCAAAACTAAAAGATGTCCAGAGATTTCCTCAGGCAGAAATAGATGTGTTCTTGCTATTACTTACCCAAGCAGATATGATGGCTTTCAAACAGAAGGGGAAAAAAAAAAAACTAGCATCAAGGAGCAAGTCACTGAAGATAATTGAAGGAAGCATATAGCAACCACATTTTAAAATGCACACTAAGAAAAAGACATCACATGTTGAAACCTGACAGTTTGAGGTGAACAGATCAAGTGAGGTATAGGAGTCAAACAAAACTGTCTGGGACAGGAGTCAAATATAACTTTCTTGGAGAAAAGAGGTAAAATAAAACTGTTTGGGGAAAAGAGGTAAAATAAAACTGTTTGGGGAAAAGAGGGTGACATGCTACTCTTCGGTACAGAATTATAACCCTGTTGATTGTCCGTATCTGCACCATCTTCCAATCCAGCATCATCAATGTAAATATGACAATAGTGAACTGCTGATTACTCTGTACATGTTGGTGCCAGTGCCTTAGAGGTTAGGGAACGCTGTTTCATAATTCTCTGACATGCGGGGTCAAAGGTTTGAAATCAGTCGCAGGTGATTTGGAAGCAGATCACTTTTTCTTTGGTTTTAATGGTATAAGTGTTGGCCATTCAGAAAGCAATGGCAAAGTAATGCATGTATAATTGTCTAGTAAATCACAAACAGCCACAAAATGCTGGGGTTGATAGCAATGTTATGTAAAAGACACACAACTAACATTGTAAAAGTATGTACAACTTCCCACAGAAGTCGGATGTGTCGGCCTAACGGCGCAAAAACGCAGCTCTGCTGTAAACAGGCACAACGCAATCACGT